>CM077221.1:5755835-6258335 GCA_039654775.1 Spinibarbus caldwelli
TTCATGGGATACGAACGTGTGGGCGTACAAATGGAGTCGGCCCTCCTAAAAAAAAAATCTAAGAAAAGAGAGAATAAATAAAAGAAATGAAGGTGTGTGGAGGGGGGGAGACGCTCGGATCTGACACAAATAAGAACTAGGAGGTGGAAGACAGAGGAAGGTTGAGTCAGATGGAAATTATGGCTCCCCTCGCGTTTTTTCTGCCTACATAATTGGCCCATGAGCCTAGTTTGTTTAATTCTAGTGTGCATTAATCTGCAGCTCGGTGACCTCTGTGGCATAATTACTTCTGTAAAACTCACACACGCACACGGATCATTTTACACACTGCAAACAAATTGATTACAGATTAAACGCTAAGCTGGAGGTGCTCGAAACGAGCAGAGGAGAAAAGAAGTGCCCACAGCTCGCTTAGCATCCTAAATCAAATCAGAGCGAATGGGTTTAAAATTCAATTTAAAGGGGAAAAGCACAAAAAGCCAGGTCGAAAGGAAGAGGGAATGGCTTGAAAACGGAGCCATTTGTATGCGATAACGATCAGCGGCCCACCTCTGGACTTTGCAAACAGACTCCCAAACCGCTCCTTCCCGAGGAAAATGTAAATAAGAGTTGACTTTCCCTTCAGCATTCTGTAACGGATTTCATTTTGCTGTCTGACATTGTAGCTTTTACGCTGCACAACGCAAAAATCAATTTCTTAGTCAGTATGATTGAATAAATGTGCACTGGCAGATTTTTTTTTTTTTTTTTTTTTTTTTTTTATGTTTTTGAAAGAAGTCTCATATGCTCAGCAGGCCTGCACTGATTTCATTAAAAAAAAAAAAAAAAAAAAAAAAAAAAAAAATATATATATATATATATATATATATATATATATATATATATATATATATATATATATATATATATATATATATATAGTAAACCAACAATAAACTATATAGATCAGTGAGTAAAACCTGTAATATTTTAAAATATTTTTTAAAATTTAGAATAACTGTTTGAAGGTAATGTTTAAGTCATGTTTTCAGCATTATTGAAGCATAAAACTTATTAACATTTGCAAGATTTGTGCCTAAAACAAGAAAAAAACTATTTGCCAATGACATGAGAAAAATTAAGACTTAAACCGTAACATATATTCTCTGAAAACAAATCACATCACTTTGTACAGTTTTGCTTCTCAAGTAAATGTATTTGTTTGCATACTTTTTAAAGGTTGTTTAGGTAATTTTACTGGAAAACAAACAAAAAATACTTCAAGGAAATTATGTTTTTCAGCTCAGCGATTTGTACAAGGACTTAAATGGCTTAACTTGTCTAGTAGAAATTACAATAATCTAAAACTGGTGGTTGATTAATTGTGCCAGCTTGGCCAATTACTATGTAAGTTCCACAAATTCAAACTTGAAAATAAAATAAAATAAAAAAAATAAATAAATAAAATAAAAATAAAATAAATTTATTTTTAATTAATAAATTATAATAAATAAATTAATACATTATTTTCACTTCCTTTTTAATGCCATGCCAACTTATATTCATGGTGAGAGTCAGGTTTAGTTATTCAAAAATAAAACGAAATAAAATATTTTTTCCTTAAATTTTTTTTTATTAAATTTGGATTCACTTTGTATAGAAGTATCAACAGAATAAAACAAGTTCTTCAAAGGGGTAGAAATATGCTTGAATGATTGATAAATTAATTAACAAATTAACTTCATTTCATAATTTGTACAAATTCCAACTCAAAATTTGAAAATTAAAAAAACTTGATTTCAGATATTTTGTGTAAATCTTATTTGGTGTCAATAAATTGTATTATGTTTGTTAGGCATATATCAACATTATATTGGCCTGCTCTCTAGACATCAGTATTAAAGAAAAGAAAAGTCAAATCAAGTTGTTATAAAAATGCATACACACACACAAAGTACATACACTTCATCTCTGAAATACAAATGTTCAGAAGCAGAGGCTGAGTTTCTTGAGGCAGAAATGAGGGAGTTAGCAATCACACATCTAAGACACTTTAGAGTCAGTCAAGCACACAGAAAACTAAAAAAAAACTTTCTCTGAACAAAAAATGAGAATACAATAAATATACACAATGACAAGTATCCTTACATAAGAATAACTTTCTAGCTTTGTAATTCTAAAGTGATTGAAAACATGCTACTATATCAAATGAATCAAATATAAGGCAACAATTTTATAATTGCTGACTCAATATTTAAAAGAATGAACTTAAGACTCTTTAATTAGGAAGTTAATTAGAAAAAATCTAAGTAGCAAATGGAACCAACATAAAAAAGATACAAAATGCTAGGAAAAATAAATAAACAAAAACAAACAAACTTACATGTTGTGATACATATTTCACAATGAATAAATATAGCAAAAAAAAAAAAGAAAAGAAAAGAAAAGAAAAAAGCAAATTTTAAGTAGAATTTATGATATGTACACAAACAAAACTTTTTTTTTTCAAAGTTGTAAATAAAGATTATTGGAGTACATTTTATAAGATAAACTTATTTCAGTCTTCTAAAATTTCATGTTTAATTCAATGTTAGTTGCAGGGGTTTTGTAATTATTTGTACAATTTACTAGCAATTTCTAAGCAAAAATGGTTTCTACATCATTTCTTTTTTTTTTTTAATGTATAAGATAAATAAAATTCACCTGTTGAATTTAATTCACAATCCTGACAAAAATATTCAAAGTTAAGTGACAGCACAAAGAATACACTGTGAAAGTCATTACTGTCCAGTAGAGATTATATCTTTAGCTAAAATCCATTTTCAATAGTGAATCTCCATGAAAAGGCCTGACAGTCCAGGATTAGGCCTCATTTGAGTCTAAGAAAGAAGCACTTAAGATGAGATGTTTTCTTAAGCAGACGATGGTTTAATGATGACTTTCTGTGGGTGAGACGGGAAACCGCTTATGCCTGAAACACTGTAATATAAAAACATAGATGTCCCGTGTCACACAGGACAAATGAGATCAACGATTATGAGCTGACAGATGAATATTCGAATCAATATGACACAAAGTCTTCAAGGATTTAAAGGAGAAGTGTTTCATTTCAGCGCAAGTCATTTGAAAATACTTAAATATGTGTAAAATGGCTTGCAAAGTGTTTCATGTTAGTCTAAAGAAACATCAGGATGTCCCAAGTTTCCCCAAGCGAGCCGACTGACATGCCAGGACTTTCCAACAGGATCTGAATGTGCTAAAGCTTCATAATATATCACATGCAGACAGCTCCTGTAGACACTGCAAGCATTGTTTTTTATTTGTCATGGCATGGAAATCATTAACGTTCACATAAAATCAGCCAAACGGTTCTCTTGTTAGTCTCCTATTATTTTTTATGACAAGGCTGAATTTTGAATTAAAGAAGACAGATAAGAACAGGACTAAGCATAGTGTTGGACTGGATTTTACATTTATTTTTAGTGCTGTTTTACATACATAAAAACAAACAAAGAATTTTGAAACCATTACAAATAAAGGCTTTTATAACCTGATGCTGTAGGACAAGCTTTTAAAGGGACAGTTCGCTCGAAAATTATGTTCTGTCATTGTTTACTCGCCCTCATGACCATCCAAACCTGCATGCTGTGACTTTTTCTGTAAAAAAAAAAAAAAAAAAGGGAGAATTGAAGAATCTTTGATATTTTCCAATGATAGCTCAACAGCTCAATAAAACAGCACCATAAAATCATGCAAATTATTTATTAAAATTATGACTTGCGCACAAGATTACAAGTCTTCTGAAGACACATAATGTGGAATAAAATAAAATAAAAAATAAAATAAAATAAAATAAATTAACGTTCAAAAGTTTGAGGTTGGTCATTTTTTAATTTGCTTTAAAAATAAGTCTCTTATGCTCACCAAGCCTGTGTTTATTTGATCAAAACTACAGTAAAAACAGCAAAATTATAAAATATTATTACAATTTAAAATAACAGTTTTCTACTATAATATACTTTAAAATGTAATTTATTTCTGTGATGGCAATGCTGAATTTTCAGCAGCAATTATTTAATCTCCAGCTATGATTTTTTATTTATTTTTTTTAATTAAATCAATGTTGAAAACAATTTGGCTGCTTAATATTTTTGTGGAACACATTATAAATATATAAATATATATTATAAATATTATAAATATATATATAAAAAAAAGAAAAGAAAGTTAAAAAAAAGCATTTATTTGAAATATAAATCTTTCATAACATTAAAACATTTGATGAATTTAATGCATCCTTAGTAAATAAAACTATTAAACTCTTAAAACACACACACACACATCTACATCTTACTGACTCCAGACTTTTGAACTGTAGTCGAAGTTGCTCTAAAGAAAGAAAATTACAGCATATGGGGTTGGAATGACATGAGGATGAGTAAAAAAAAAAAAAAAAAATGCCAATTTGCATTTTTGGATGAACTATTCCCCCAAGTCCCTTAGAAAACCATCTGTGCTTCAAGAAACCCAGGCGGACTTTGCTTTTCCTTTGTTAGCAGATCTAATACACTGATCTAAAGCCTTTAATGTTAAATCAGAAACTTTTTTAACCCCCGAAGAAAGATATAAACACATCAAGAAACCTCTAACAACATTCCTGTAGCTCAATCGCTCAAGCATTGGTTAAATTCCCAGAGAATTCAAGTAGGGATAAAAACAATCACTTCAAAGCACCATAAGTCAAATTTGGAGCATCTGCCAGATATATAAGTATAAATCTATAGAGCGAAATAGTGAAATATAGAAGGGGAGTCTATACAGCGCATGTTCATAAATGTATACTTCTAAGGGTTCAAAGTGCTGCGTGTCATTCAGTCAGCATCAGAGGCTCTGTTCAAATGCTGAAGGGACGGCTGACACAACAAGCAGCTTTAAATGAGGCTGGGCAGGCAGCCAAAGCCATAATGGCACTGCCAGAGAAAACACATGACTGCTAAAGGAAACGGCTTATTTTTATGACAAATGGAGTCTGCTGGTAATGTGGCTTCACAGCTCCTGGAGAGATCCAGTGATCTCATGAGCCGCTCGCTGCCCTGGGCCATTAAAACCGCATCTCCACACGCAGGAGTGAAGTCATCCTCTCCCCACAATGTCACGCGTTCAGCTGCGTCTGCTGCCATGAGAAACATTCGCTCGGGTTTACAGCGTTACAACAGAGAAATATTGTTGTTTTGCTGTTTTATCAGTTGTATTTAGTTTAAATGTACTCTACCAGTCAAAAGTTTTTGAGCAGTAAGATTTTTAATGGTTTTTTTTTTTTGTTGTTTTTTTTAAATAAGTCTCTTCTGCTCACCAAGCCTGCATTTATTTGATCAGCAGAGTACAGCAAAAACAGTAAAATTTGGAAATATTTTTACTATTTAAAATAACTCTTTTCTATTTGAATACATTTTAAAATGTAATTTATTCCTGTGATCAAACCTAAATTTTCAGCATCATCACTCCAGTTTTCAGTGTCACATGATCCTTCACAAATCATTCTAATATGCTGATCTGCTGTTCAAGAAACATATTTTATTATTATTATCATCAATATTTAAAACAGTTAAGTACATTTTTTCCAGGATTCTTTAATGGGGGGAGGGGGGAATTATAGAAATTAATGATTCTATTTAGCAAAGATGTTTTAAATTGATCAAAAGAGATGAAAAAACATTTATAATGTTACAAAAGATTTCTATTTCAGCTTTGAAATCACAGGAATAAATTAGATTTTAAAATATATTCAAATAGAAAACAGGTATTTTAAATAGTAAAAAATATTTTAAAAATTGTACTGTTTTTGCTGTACTTTAGATCAAATAAATTCAGGCTTGGTGAGCAGACGAGACTTCTTTAAAAAACATTACACACTAAAAAATGCTGGGTTAAATACAACCCAGTGCTGGGTAAAATATGGACAAACCCAGCGATTGGGTTGTTTTCAACCAACGGTTGGGTTAAATGTTTAACCCAACCTTCTGGGTAGTAACCCAACCCAATCGTTGGGTTTGTCCATATTTTACCTTACTGTTCAAAACCTTTTGACTGGTAGTGTACATGTTGAAGTTAAGATTCTCATTGCATTTATATCAGCTATTTCTCAGTTTTGGGGTGAAGTAATGCAACATAGGTTGTTTTCTTTGAAAGTCTTAAAGGAAGTTGTTGTGTTTTGTCTCTCACCTTGAGTTTTATATAATTAGAAGTCAAACACCGTCATCCTTGAGCTTGTTCCTGGTGTTATTGGGCAGGATTGGTCGGTTTGCATTATTCCAGTTTTCTTTTAAAAAGTGCTTTCATAACCTTTTATCGAAATGTAATTTCCCCCTTACTTTTCAAGTGCTTCAACTCTTCAACACCAGCCTGCTTTCTAGTACATAACGCCCACTTCTCACGATCCATTCAATTCCTGACGGATAAAATCAAGTCCTGCCCTACATTTTTCCTTCTTGATTAAACTACTTCTCTCAGAAATACAGTAGATTACAGAAATGAAATGGCACAAAACAGCATCTCAAGTATTTTTCCAAAGGGTATGTGGCCTTTGGGAATGGTACAATCATTCAAAAGCTGGGGTCAGTAAAATCAATAAATACAGAGACAGAGAGAGACAGAGGCCTAAATGTTTTATGTTTATGTCTTTGAATTGCATAAAATTATCTATTTTGAATACACAGTTGTAAAAATAAACAGATACAATTAATGTGATGCATATTTGTCAGTCAAATAGATGCAAAGAGTTCATAATAAAGTGCAGAAGTCTTAATCTGTTTATTTATGTATGACTGACAAATATGCATCACAATAAGTTTATTAATTTGTTTGTTAAAAATGTGTAATCCAAATCGATTGAAATGTTATATACATTTCAAATATATAAATCTTATTTGTTTTTGTTTTTATTTAATGCAGTAGAGACATTTATAATGTTACAAAAGATTTCTATTTCAAATAAACACTGTTCTTTTGAACTTTCAATTTATCAACAAAAGTATCACAATTTCCACAAAAATATTAAGCAGCACAACTGATTTCCACATTGATAATAATCAGAAATGTTTCTTGAGCAGCAAATCAGCTTATTAGAATTATTTCTGAAGGATCATGTGACACTGAAGACTGGTGTAATGATGCTGAAAATTCAGCTTTGCATCACAGGAATAAATTACATCTTAAAATATATTCAAATACAAAACATTTATTTTAAATAGTAATAACATTTCACAATATTACTGTTTTTACTGTATTTTTATATCAAATAAATGCAGTCTTATGAGCACAAACAGCTTCTTAAAAAAAAAAAAAAACATTAATCCTCACCAATCACAAACATCTGAAAAATATTTATTTATTTTTTATCTGTATAATCCATTTTTTCATTTTTAATCAAGACAAAATGACTCGCAGTAGATTTAGCTGTCAAATACTGGTGGACAAAGTCCAGCACTGAGTCCATCAGCGCCACTCTTCAGCCTGGCACACTTCAGCTGGCATTTAGCCTCTGACTTCCAGGCACCTACAGCATATTATTTGGCCTTTAAGCGGCTACTGCCAACGGGGGTCACCGCTCTGGCACAGACCCCGGGGAAACACCACCTCCACACAACGCCTGAGACGTCCAACAGCCTGTTAACATCCTCAGCAGCAGAGCTGTTCTCCGCCTCACAGTGGGACCTCCGCTCAACTCTCTAAATGCTCTTTAAGAGCGGAGAGAAAAAAGCGCAGGGAAGAAAAGACAAGGGGATTGTTGCGCAGGAGTTCTGGGAAACGCATTAGCCGCTGATTGTCTCTGCATACTCCTGGCTGTTTCTAATGAATCACTAGAGAGAGTCTAGAACAATCCATACGCAGGAGCGCTGGAAATACAAGCCCGGCTCGTTGAAGTGAGGGTCACGGCTGCGTTCCCTCAGGGCTTCAGGAGTATACTAAAGAAAAAGGAGGGAAAAAAGCTTTTGTGAAGTGGGGAGAAAAGCAGCATCTGCTGCAACGGTGAGCCGAGCGCCTAGTCAGCGTGACCGCAGACGCTCAAGACCCCCCTCTCTTTTCATCCGCTCATCGGCCTTTGGGTAACAGGAGAGATCGATGAGGTAATGCCTCACAAAAGCCTCTGAAAACAAAGGAAATTAATTTCAGGTCAGCAAAGGTCACGCCCCTCAAATCAAGGCTTTAAGAGGGCCAGAGTCGCATTTACATGCTTTGCTTCTAAGCAATGAAAATAATGTGTCAACGTAAATGCTCAATACTGTTATGTCTGGGGCAGCTGAAAAGCCTGTGGTTCACAGTAAATCTACTTTTGAATCTAAAATGCCTGAGGACAACAGAGAAAGTTTAGTAAATATGATAATTTTGCTATTATTAATTCACCCTCCAAACCTTGTATGACTACATTTTTTTTTCAGGAAAACAAAAGGAGATATTTAGAAATGTAGTAAAAAAATAAATAAATAAATAAAATAAAATAAAATATTAGATATTTAGTAATTTAGCAATAAAAAGCAGCATTTATTTAAAAAGGAGATATTTAGTAAAATGTCCAAAATGCTGTATATAACATACACTACCATTGAAAAGTTTGGGGTCAGTAAGTCTTCTTAATGTTTTTGAATGAAATGAAATCTCTGAAATTATACTCTGTAAAAACAGTAATATTATGGAATAATGTTACATTTAAAAAAATAATTAAAAAATGTAAAAACTGTTTTCTATTTGAATATATTTTAAAATGTTTTCATGTTTTGACTGATTTGCTGCTCAAGAAACAAGTTGAAAACGGTTGAGCTGCTTATTTTTTATTCTATTTTATTATTTATTCATGTATTTATTTTGTTTTGTTTTGTTTTGTTTTGTTTTTTGAAAACCATGATACAAGTTGTTTTTTGATGAATGGACAGTTCAGCATTTATTTGAAACAGAAATCTTTTGTAACATTATAAATGTCTTTACTATCACTTTTGACCAATTAAATGTCCTTCCTGAATAAAAGTACATATTGCTTATTTACTAAAAACATCCTACTTGACCCTAAACCCTGTATTTTCTAAGTCATACAAAAGCTTTGTGTGAGGAGCAAACCGATATTTGAGTCAACATTGTTTTAAAGAACCAACCAACGTTGTTTCATGTTGTTGATGTCAAACCTGATGCGCCTTTTTAAATCTGCTTGTTTTAAAAAGGCAAATATAAACATTCACATAATTAAGATTTCAGAGTTCTTAAAAGAGGAAAAGTTTATCAGTAAATAACTATGCAAATTTCTTTTCTATTATCTATTATATAATTATTTCTATTCACATAATTAAGATGACTTGGAACAGACACATGTATAGTGTTTTTATGATTTCTGGAGCTAGACAATGAAAACAAACTGAAAATTCTGCAAAAGATCTTTTATGTTCCACAGAAGAAAAAAAGTCACACGTCATTTTCATTTTTGGGTGAACTATCCCTTTAACATGCCATTTCTACACAGGATCACTGAATGCGTTTTCACTCTATTCAAACATTATAAGTCTATTACTTTAACAGATACAAGAGTTTTTATGAGATGATATTGAGATTGTTACCATGTTACCTGTTTCTGATGCAGAAAAGCTAGTTCATGCATTCATGACCTCTAGACTGGACTATTGTAATGCACTGCTAGCTGATTGTCCTGCATTTTCAAAAAACAAGCTACAGGTAGTCCAAAATGCAGTGACTAGAGTCCTTACCAGATCAAGAAAATATGATCATATTACTCCAATTTTACAGTCTCTTCACTGGCTACCTATTAAGTTCCGTATTAGTTACAAAATATTATTACTTACCTATAAGGCCCTTAATGGGTTAGCTCCTGCGTACCTAACTAGTCTTCTACCACGCTACAATCCATCACGCTCCTTAAGGTCGCAAAACTCTGGACTTTTGGTAGTACCTAGGATAACAAAGTCAACTAAAGGAGGTAGAGCTTATTTACATTTTGCTCTCAAACTCTGGAATAGCCTTCCTGATAATGTTCGGGGTTCAGACACACTCTCTCTGTTTAAATCTAAATTAAAGACATCTCTTTAGCCAACCATTCACATAATGCATCTCAAAATCTTGTACTGCAGTTATATCTTTTCAAATGCACATTATTATTCTTTAGCTTGGGTTAAACAAATCATTTTTGCTTGGTTGGAACAGCAGCTACGCTAATTATGTCTCTATTTGTTTCTCTGTTTCTGCTAGGATTTACACAAGCTTCAGTCTGGATCCAGAACACATGAGAAGAGATGATGCCAACCCCTCAGAGGACCTCAGATGATGCCAACCCTGAAACAACATACAGAACTACAAAATCTTGCTATAAGTTTGATTTCAACATATAATCATTGCTGTTAATAGTGTTCATCGTCTGTTTGATTACGTCTTTAATTGATTTTTCCGTACATTTTTGCCATATGTACATTAACTGACATAGTCACCAATGATAAGCTACTACTAAATATATTATAGAAAATTAATTTTCTATAATATATTTAGTAAAAAATCGCGCTTTTGCAACGATTTGTTTCATGAAAAGCGCTATACAAATAAACTTGAATTGAATTGAATTGCAGCTTGACATATTCACATACACACACACACACACAACCAAAACCACACCTGGCTCTCTTTACAGGAGGCGTGCAACTCAGTCATTTTACCCATGAGCCTTTGCGTCAGACACCACTCTGTAGCCTTATCCATAATTCATGCAGCATCTCCCTCTGGCCTGTCTAACGTTTCTACTGTACCATGCGGTGGATTTTATGGCGTATGTGTGTTTTCTTTTATTGAATAACAAACTGGTGGCGTTCAACATAAAGTAAAGAAATAGGACCTCTGGAAATATACAACAAAGCAGGCTGTTTCCTGAAAGATTTTGTGTGAGGGTGTGTGTTCTGCGAGCATTAGTGCAACATCAGAACAAACAGGGAAAAACCTCTGGGACTCTGTGAAAAATGTGCAATATTTCAAAATTACATCTGTCAAGTGTGGCAGAAAAATAGCAGGTGATCTGAGGCAACATGAGCCACGGTGACTGCTGGCCAGGCAACAAATATTTGGGGTTGGTAAAAATTTATTTTGTTTTTCAAAGAAGTCTCCTATTCTCACCAAGGATGCATTTATTTGATCAAAAATACAGTAAAAACAGTAATATTGTGAAATATTACAATTTAAAATATCTGTGTTCTATTTGAATGTATATTTAAAATGTAATTTATTCCTGTGATGCAAATCTGAATGTTCAGCATCATTACTCCAGTCTTCAGTGTCACATGATCCTTCAGAAATCATTCTAATATGCTGATTTGCTGCTCAAGAAACATTATTATTATTAATATTAAAAAGTTGTGCTGCTTATTATTTATTTACTATTATATGATAAATAAATACATTAAAAAACAAACACATTTATTAGCTGTGCTGCTTATATTTTTGTGGACTACTATTATCTTAGAGTTATATTTTTTTAAACTTCATGGTTATAGATATCTTTTGGATGGATGGATGGATGGATGGATGGATGGATGGATGGATGGATGGATAGACAGATAGATAGATAGGTGGGTAGAGTACCCAAATATTTACTCAAGTAAAAGTAATAGTCTGAATAATTACATGAGTAAGAGTAAAAAAGTATCGGATAAAAAAACTACTCAAGTAGTTAGTTACTAGTTCCTTTGGATCAAATACTGAACATAATCTATTTTTATTTAGATATATAGATATTTAGATACTATATATATATATATATATATATATATATATATATATATATATATATATATACACACACACACACTGCCCTCCAAAAGTGTGGTTTTGGATGATATCATTTTTATCATTTCCTTATCATTTTTTGGTGCAAATAAAGTACATTAAAGTAACTTGACATTATCATTGAAGACCAGCAATAATAATTTTCATTTTGATTACATAATAATGGCAATATATACGTGTCAAAGTCAGACATGCCCCTTTGCCAGCTGTAATGCCTGGTTACTGGTTTAAACTTGGCCCAGGTTTTTAAAAGATTTTTGAGTCAGCACACCTTAATAGCTTCAACAATTGATTGCCAATTAAGTTTAGAATACAATGAACCTGTTTTATGAATGAGCTGTAATAACTGCTAATGGTGGATATTTTGATGAATCAAAAAATTTAAGTATTTTCTATGTATAAACTGTTTATGTAATAAAATATGTTTTCGTAATTTGTTTTGTCCCTTATCTGTGCAAAATGATCACATATTAAAACGTTTTCATGCCAATATTGTCCAAAACCCCACTTTTCTAGGGCGTTTCCAAACTTTTGGAGGGCAGTGTAAACACACACACACACACACACACACACAGCCGTTCAAAATACTTTTAATGTTTTTTTTTGTTGTTGTTGTTTTTTTAATGTAATTTATTTCAATGATGCAAATCAGAATTTTTATCAGCCTGATTTATTATCAGTGCTGTTTTTTTTTAGCTTTCTATTCATAAAAGAATCCTGAACAAAATGTCACAGGTTCCAAAAAATATTAAGCAGCAAAACTGTTCCCTGTTGAAAAAACCATTATGCTGATAAGGTATGTTTTGAAGCATGGGATGCTGTTTTGAGCTGATTTAAGCTGGTCCTTTGCTGGTTTAAGCTGGTCATGTGCTGGTCTTAAGCTGGTCCAACCAGCTTAAGTCCAGCACATGACCAGCTAAGGACCAGCTTAAACCAGCAAATGACCAGCATAAACCAGCATCCCAGCTTCAAAACATACCTAACCAGCATATGCTGTTTTTTTCAACAACACTGGTAATAAATTAATATATTTGAATAATTTCTGAAGGATCATATGACTCTGAAAACTGGAGTAACAGCTGTTAAAAATTCTGATTTGCATCACTGAATTGAATTAAATTAAATTATATTTTAAAGTATATTAATTATGTATGACCTCACATGACCTCTACCGAACATCTGAACATAATGAAACAAATGCACATGGACGGATCTTCTTCCGTCTGTTCTGTAAACAAATGTAGCCTTTATTTCTGCAAACGTAAATATTGTGAAAATATCAATATTAATTGCGTTTAGGCAAAGGCATTCCTCCTGGAACTAACACGGGTTTGGCGGGTGTTCATTTCATACTTTGACGGCTTATTTAATGAATAAATTATACATTGTATTTAATGTGTAAGGTACATGTACAACAAACTGGTAATGTCACAGTGGTATCGTGTACTGTAATCGAATCTGTACCTGTGGAACCTACAGCACACGCGGTGTTCATCTAATAAAGATCTTCATAGCTAGCAAACCATAGCCTTTGCAGATTTGCTTTCAACTGACTATAGATCCAAAGCCACGTCTTCAACACTCTTGATGCTATAACTCTGAGTGAGAACCGCTTCAGACGATCAGCGCGTGCGGCAGAACTGAACAAATCATTCAAACTGATTCGCAAACCGATTCACTGGTTTGCCAACTGGTTTGATCAAGCCTTCGAACAGAATTGACTCAAAAGAATGAATCATTCGCGAACGGGCATCGCTCATTATCCAGAGGAAATTAGACAGCGCGTTTGGAAATTGAAGGATTTTTAACTTGTATTGCATTAAGATAAAGTAACGAGAGGAACGTCGCCCACAGTAACGAAGTAAAAGTACCGTTTTTTTTTCTCTTACTCAAGTACTAAAAATGTACTTGAGTAAGAGAAAAAATAACCAATTTTAAATATACTCTAAAAGTATTAGTTACCCAAAAAATTTACTCAAGTAAATGTAACGAAGTAAATGTAACTCATTACTACCCACCTCTGTAGATAGACAGACAGACAGACAGACAGACAGACAGACAGATAGATAGATAGATAGATAGATAGATAGATAGATAGATAGATAGATAGATAGATAGATATTTCCAATGCATCTGTTGAAAATTATAACACAACTAATATTAACCATCACCATTGGAATTACACAACTTTAAAGTCAACATGAAATCAAAATGTACCCCATTTACATTTTTAATACGTTTCTGGTTGTATTGAGCACAATTCATTGTAGCAATGTATTCACAATCTTCATAATTTCCATCAAAATGCAACAGCTACAACAAGTTTACTGTCAAAAGAGACATTTTTTTCAAAAATCCAATTAATTCTTGGCTAATAAATCAAGTTCTGTCCTACTTTTTTAACTGAAAACCCTGTTTCACTCAGAAATATGTCAGATCACAGTCAAATGGGTTGTGAATGGTGTATCATGTTGACTTTCAAGCTGAAGTGTGTCATCTGTGCATCACTACTAGGCAGGAAATCTGTTTGTTTGAGCAGCCAGTGAAAGATTAGGCCAGATTATGTGAAAACATGTTTGAAAACTGTTTCAAAAACTGTTTATTTCTGCAAATGGTGCCGATAGCGTTGCTGAAATCACACATGGAAGTCCTAAAGGCAGGTAAACTTGAACTGTTCTCAACCTTTGCGAGCAAACCCACTCTTCAGCTGCTTTTGTGTGTCTTCTCAAATTGCACGCTTACTTGAGTCGGGGAATCCTCCTGCTGTCTGTTTCTCCATCAAGTCTCCACATCTTATTTGTTCCTCTGGATTTCGATCCGGTTAGCAAATAAAGAATTACTTCAGCGTCCTTCCTGTTCTTCCCAGGATGCGACTTAAGTCAGGCTAAAGATGGGCTCCTCAAATCTGACCAGCCTAAAAAGAAAACATGCAATCTAGATTATACATACAGACATTCAAAAACATCATACAACTATTTATCTCAGATAATTCATGTTGCTGAAGGTGGACAGTATGAGCAATTTAATATCACAGTAACTATATAAAGCTAAATAAATGCAGCTAATTGAATAAAATTCATAAAATGTGTTGGGTTTTTTTTATTTTTTTTTATAATTATTAGATAATAGCATAACCATATGTTTTCTGGTTAATAAAGCTAAAAAATATTTCTTTTAAAACTGATTTTATTTTTTCCTGGATCTGCAAATCAAATGTTCAGGGCACAAACTGCTTAGACTAGCATTACAATTAGACTAGTATTATTTTAATTTAAACTAAAATTAAGACTAAAACCATTAAAAAAAATTATTTGAAATGAAACAAATGCTAACTGGAATAAAATAAAAATAAAATAGTTAATTTAGTTTACCTTAATATACTAAATAACCAAAACTAAAACTGAAATAAAAATGAAGAAAAACTATATATAAACAAATTACTAAGCCATTAACTAAAATTAAAGTCAAAATATAAAAACTAATTGTTAAAAAACATTTCTACATTATTTCAGTGTTTTATTTCTGTTAGCAATATTAGTACATTCACTTATTTCAGTTTGCATTTCTAATTCTCTATTTTTAAGCTTTATTTATTAAAAAAATTGTTTTAGTTAAAAATACCAACACCGCAAGTTAGTCATCCATTTTTTTTTTTTCAGTTGCATAAAAACTTGGTAAAACTGGTTAAGAACTTGAGTAATACTGATTATCTCTAACTGCTAGTTAGTCAGACTAGTTCCTAAGTCTTAACATAATGTCTGTGTTTTGCAACTGGCCCCATATTATTGAATCAGATAAACATACAAATGAAAAATCTCACATTATATAACAAAACAGGTTCAAAACAAATGACTCAAAACAGTAAAAATAACATTATAAAACAATATGACATCTCGTCATTTTTTTATTTATTTTTTATGTTTTTACATAACAATGGAAACACTGCTATCAGCTGCAGCTTTAGTTCCACTGAAGATCTGCAGATCCAGGGCTTCATAAGCTTATCAACATTATAAAATATGATTTTTCAAACAGCTGCTCCTCAGTTGGAGATAAAACTGCATTGATATGTGTTATTATAAAATGGGTGCTTTCAGCTCTAGAATCTGAATGGATGAGCGCCGTTTGATGCTATAGACGCTTACAGCTGTGACCACACGTCTATTCAACTCAACATGCTATAAGAGTCAACTTTGATCATTGTGCTGCTTGGCAACAGACTATGCTTAAGATAATGAACCATATAACATGGCAGAAGTGATTATTATTAATAATATATTTAAAGCGGATGTGTATTAAACTCACTGCATTGGTCGAGTCTATTGCTGTGATGTCTTAAAAGCTCCTCAGAGTCCCAGTGTTTGTTCTTCAAGATGTCAACCTATGAAAGTATTTTAATATCAAAAAAGACACACTTCGCCTTTAAAAACAGCCACAACTCTATTCATAGTGTTCACTGTGAATTTCAGATGCATTTAAATCCTGTAATATTCACTGTCATTACATTTTGTGTCGTTTACTACTGTACACATGATAATGTCACTGCAAAATACAACTTTTGACCCTTATTAAACACTTATTTGCTAGATTTCAAAGGTAAAAAAAAAAACAAAAAAAAAACACTAGTTTATTGCCATTATAGGTATAGAGAGTATAAAAGCTGTTTTTCCTGTTTACTTTCTCCACAGGAAAATAAATAAATAAATAAAATTAAAAATAAATAAATTAAATAACAATAACAATATATGAATAACAATACAAATTTGGGTTTAAATAAAAAAGGTATATATAAATATGAGAGAGAGAGAGAGAGAGAGAAAGAGAGAGAGAGAATGCAATGAACTATTTTCCCCATGAATCATTGTTTTTGAATCAATGTAACTTAATTTTTTTTTAATCAATCGATGCAACTTAAAAAATAAAAACAGTAATAAATAAATTTAAAAATGAAGTATTAATTTTTTTTTTTTTTTGTTACTTTGTACTTTGAACATCTCAAATTTGGGTATAGATGATGATTGTATTCAAAAAATTTTAACATAGTTAACCCTGAATCAAATTGCACTTTCATACTATTTCAGCTTGTTATTTACAATGAAATTAGCCATGGAAGCTGGCATGACAATTAAAAAACACCAACCAACCGTGATGATTATAATTGGCTCTTTTATAGTATTTTGCCATTAAATCATAATATTGCCTTTGTGCATGGATCATAATGAAAAATTCTGAAGAGAGATCCTCTTCAAAGTCAATGAGTCATCAAACACATCAGTAGTTGGCTGATCTGAAGGCTGCCTCTCACAGCACCCAGTGCTGATATTCCAGTAGCGAGGACAGATCCCAGATCAGACGTGAGCGCAAGGGTCAGTTCTGCAGTGGAGTGTAATGACCTGCATGTTGCATTAGGCTAATGGGGCTAATTTAGTGGAACGAATGGCTTTAGTCAGCAGAACAGTCAAAGCCTTCAGATGCTGCAGATAAAACTCTTAACCAATGCAAATGGCAAGTTCCACTCAGGCCTTCACAGCTATTAGACTCAAGAGCTTATTTACGGCTTCAGACTCGTCATACTGGCCATGTGGGGGGAATTAGAGAGATGAGATGTACGGCAACACTGCGCCAGCGGCGTCTGGAGAACACTTCTCCAGTGTTTATTTAAGGCTTTGTATTGCAACAGTGACTGTCCTGTTTTTCAGAAGTGAAAATCACATTCGTTTTCTCCATAGTGACCTTGACTTTTAACAGTGATGTATACGTTTTTTAAGACAGACTCACTATAAGCTCTGAAATTGTAAGGTGATGATATTTGCTTCTGAAGCCACAAGTCAGTGTGTTTTTAATGTGTTTTGATTCTTAATGAAATATGGCACTACCCACAACTCTAAAGAGAGATTCACCAATCAGAGAAGTTTCTGTAACCATGGAAACAGTAATTTGGTGGTAAAAGAACCCACCAGTGACCGCCCACTTCCATCAAGCTCTGCTAATGACGTAATCGAGTCAGTCTGAAAGAAGTCTCTTATGCTTACTAGGTCTGTACTTATTTGATCAAAAACACAGTAAAAATAGTAAAATATTATTATAATTTAAAATAACTGTTTTCTATTTGAATATATTTTAAAATGTAATTTATTTCTGTGGCGAAAAGCTGAATTTACTCCAGTCTTCAGTGTCACATGATCCTTCAGAAATCATTCTAATATGCTGATTTGCTGCTCAAGAAACATTTCTGATTATTATCAATGTTGAAAAAAGCTGTGCTGCTTCTTATTTTTGTGGAAACTGAAACTTTTTAAGGATTCTTTGATGAACAGAAAGCTAACAACAACAACAACAACAAAATCAACATTAATTTAACAGAGAATTTTTTTAAAACATTATAAATTTAACTCACTTTTGATTAAAATGATTAATTTCATTAATAAAAATCATGCTAAATATTTTGCAGTACATTTAAATATTGTTCTATTATTTTATTGTTATTGTTTACTTACAATAACGGCTTTTGGTCAAAAGTATTTATATTGCACCATTGTTCTTAAATGTTTTTCAATTAACTGTCAACTTTTGTAATCTAATTAAAAGAAAACAAACCTCAAAGGCAATAACATCTTAGATCTTAAAAGAAAAAAAAAAAAGAAATTTATAACATTTCAATTTATTTTAACTAGGGCTGCCAATCAATTAAATATCAATATCAAATTGTTTTTATGAATTTCCCTAAAACTTACAAATGATAATAATAATATTATTATTATTATTTTTATATGTCGATTTATTTTAATTAGGGCTGTCAATCAATTAATTGTCACAATTAAGCTGTCTTTATTAATTGCCCTTAAATATTGCCCTTAAATATTGTTAATAATAATTACATTATTATTATTATTATTATTATTATTATTATTTGTTTCAATTTGGGCTGTCAATCAATTAAATGTCACAATTAAGTTGTTGTTTTTATGAATTGCCCTAAAAAATGTTAATAATAATTACATTATTATTATTACTATTATTATTATATGTAAATAAAAATAATTCTGTAAGATAAAAATTCTGCACATCAGAGGAAACTGCTTGTGTGTTCAGTCAAGTTTATTTCCTAAATCTTGGTAGTGATTTCACACGTGTGTAGTATTCTGTAGGCTGCAGCATTCTGGGAGCTTCTCGTATGATATTTGCACTTTCTTATTAAAAAATTCAAATCCTTTTCCCAACGCCATTTAAACTGTGTTCCACACAAATTAATTCAAGGGTTTAAACGTTTGTAAACCAAAAGGGAGCGATGGTGGAATTCATTTCAGGGCTGCTTCACTTCAAACTAATTGAAACTGTATTTCAAGAGGACTCTTAAATTATGCAACGCCAGACCCCAGCACAAGATCCCAAACACGTAAGGAGATACGGCATGATTTGAAAGCATGTCCCTTTAATTGTAGAGTTTAATCCTGTCCTAAATAACTGAGAAAGGAATTGTTGTTTAGGAACATGTGATGGGAAAACAAGTAGAAAAATCAATCTGTGTGCACCAAAGTCAGCACAAATCAGACAATCTATTCTTTTAGTCTGGTCCAAAAGCGTCTCGAACTGTGTAATTGACTTCAATTGCTGTATAATATTTACAACATTAGGTTGCAGAGTGCACTGCACTTGCTTAATAGCACAGCACATTTGTACAATAGATGAGTGCAGATGAATATAACGCAGAAATGTTCAGTCGTAGTTGAAGTATCTCAGCAGATTTAACTGATATTAGTTAATGAGGTTCAGTCACTGAATCCATTAACATTTTGAACATTGGTTTCTCAACCAGTTTGCAATAGGAAATCATGAGATCCATTATGACTGTTATAAACTATTCTGATTTTCAAAAGTACATGTCGATTTCTGAAGATAATGACTGAATCACTGTCTGCTCAGTTTCAGTCAATTGGTTGGTCATTAGAGAGCGATACTATAAAGTCAAATATAGGAGTGGTTTTGTGACACTAAATAAGTTAATGAAGCTCTTTCATAAAACATAAGCAGAACAATTAAATAAATTAAACAGCTGTGCAAAACCTTTCTTACATATATTGTTGCTTTGAATTTAATGCAACAGTTGACATAAGAAGGGGTTTCCTGAAATTCATTCTGCTCGTGTTTCATGAGTGGGGATCACTGGCTTTATTTGTTCTTGCTGAGAGTTCGCTGTTTTTCTGCATGTTCTACGATCTTCTCCTCTACGTAGAGGCCTTTGCGTCTGCGAACGGCGTTCATGTACTTCAGAGCCTGATTGGTCGAATCTGCTTTTTCTCCAAAGTGTAAGTACTCCTCTTCAGTGGTGGGAACCCAGAACGGATCGCTGCTGATGACCTAAAACACACACACACACACACACACACACACACACACTGTTAATAACGTCTGTGCTGTGGATATAGTTGTGCATGCAACACTTTAAAGCAACTAATTGGCAACAAATCATTAATATGTAATTTTTACAACTGACTGAAACTGTTATTTTTTCCAAACATCATGTCTAATGAACTACTACAAATTCGAGTGAACTTCAGACATACAAACTAGTGCAACACTATTTTTATTGCGACACATGCATTTGCGTGGCAGGACTGCTTCACGTTATTTTACACTTGAGAACAAGAAAGAAACATGGACAAATGCAGAAATTGTGATGTGGCCCAAATAATTTAAGATGATGATGACTACCAAACCAATCCATTTTAACCATTCGTTGTATAATGTTAGTTTTAGGGTTTTTTTTTTTTTGTTAGATGATATCTGATGATATTTTTTTTTTTAGCTTTTTGTTTTTTTGGTTAGATGATATTTGCATACATAAAGTTCTAAATAAAAAAAAAAATAAAAAAAATAGATTAATTACTGGATTCATTGGATTATCCAAAATGAGGACTGTCATGACAATTTACTTTAGAAGTAATAAAGTAATAAAGTAACAAATAAATAATAAATAAACTTTTAATTTGAAAAAAATACTGTATTCACTGGATTATCTAGAACAGATAAAACAATATCTATATAAAATACATCTATATTAAATGTATTTATAAAATTATTATGGTCAAAATTGATCAAAATTGGCATTACTTGATTATTAAATTTTATATATTTTATTTATAAATTTATATAAACTATAAATAAAAAAGCAATGCAAATAATTTACTGGATTACCCAAAATAGACATTAACTTCATTACTGAATATAGAATGAATGAATGAATGAATGATTGAATGAACATGATTTTCATTTGAAGAAAATAAAAATATCTATTTGCCACATATTTAATTTCCTGTATAAAGAAAAAAGGCATAAACACATGATAGACAGATAGGTAACTTTTGATTCCACTGAACAAACTTTCGACTGATTTGTATATTGCGATACTGTTAACGTGAATCTACTAGAAATTTGGTTAAAACAAGCACCCCTAATGTCATATGTAATGTACACACCAAAGTAAAGTGTTACTGATTTTCAGAACTTAAAATCTAAATTTTATCACAAGTGATGGCACATTTTTATAGTGTTCAGTTAATTTGTGAGTCAGTCAGGAGTTGGCAGCACAATATTTCTCTCCCTTTGTCTTCCTCTCTCTCATTACAAAAAGAAAATGAGTCGTTCCAGGCCAGAACTAGACTACGCAATTGTCCGCTGAGAAGAGATACACATAATGGTCATTATACGAGGCACAGCGAGAGCATGTACCAGCACACACACTCATACAGCACTGGGAGCAGGTGCTCGATGGATGACGCAATCCCTGCAGCAACACACACACACACACTTCCTATATGACCTCATGCTCAGACAATAGCGCGAGTGGTATAATTACTGTAAGAGTCCAGCAGGGCCCCTGCACCTGGTCCCAGAGAGGCCCCACGGCGTGGGCTCCATTACCTCAGGACAGATGGCAGAGGCCAACAACGGCCTGATTTACACAGCCATCCACTCACAAACCCAACCAGTCCAGCACTTCAGGAGCATCTGCGGCTGAACATCACTGCCGGATCAGAAGAGAACCAGCTTACAGACAATTAGCATTTAAACGGCCGTCGAGCATGAGCAAAGAGCTTCCTGAGTGCTGCTCTTTGATTCGATATCTGCTTTCTTATTCTCATCTGTCTTATGCTGCCCGTCTCTCTCTCTCTCTTTTTCTCCATTGACCTGACAGCTTGGGTTACCATCCCTCTCTTTTCCCTCCACTAAAGAGCTTTTGTCTTGTGTGTGCACTCACTCAAGCACAACCCAACAAGTGACAGGGCACTTTTCATTTGTCTGTGATGTGTACACAAACACACACGCTCTTACTGGCTGCATAGACAGCATTGTGACTGTCACAAAACCCCATAAATGACTGATCTGGAACGTTCTACATGAGCTGCAACTCACAAATAGTGTTCTTCACACAAACTGCATGAGAAAACGAACACTTTAGTAGAGGGACCAAATCTCACTATTAACTTGTTGCTTATTAGCATGCCTATTATTAACATATTGGCTGTTTATTAGTGCTTATAAAGCATTTATTCTACATGACCATATTCTACATTCCTAATCCTAACCAATACCTAAAATTAACAACTACCTTATTAATAAGCAGCAAATTAGGAGTTTATTGAGGCAAAAGTTATATAGCTTGTTAATAGCGAGAATTGGAGCTTAAAATAAAGTGTGACCGATTCAAATAGTTAGCATGTTGTTAAGCTAACAATACAGTATCCTAAGAGAAGTCAGAGAAACGTACAGAAAACAAATATTGGCTACAATAGTCTATTTCTAATAATAATTAGTTTTCTGTAGTAAATTAAATAGATTTTACATTACCCTGTTACTTATACTTTTTAGCGTTTAAAAAAGAGTTTAGGTTCAGTAAGATTTTTAAGATGAATAAAAATGTATTTATTTATAATTATTGGTTACATTTTATTTTAAGGTGTCCTTGTTACAGTGAAATTATACATTTAAGTGCTGAGTAATATTAATTAACTACATGTACTTACTATATGGTTAGGTTAGGATTAGGGTTACTTGCATGTAATTATGCATAATTCGCTGTTATTATAATAGTAAGTAAATGTAACGTGTAACAAGGACACCTTAAAATAGAGTGTTATCTTGTTATTAATTACTTATTATTATTTTTTAATTAAGCAAGGACAATTGATCAAAAGTAACAGTAGAGACATTCATAATGTAACAAAAGATTTCTATTTCACATTAAACTTTGTTTATCAAATAATCATGACTTTTTTTTGTCTTGGTTTACACAAAAATGAAACAAAAATTTTAATAATATTTCACAATATTGTGTTTTTTTAATGTATTAATGCAGCCTTGGTAAGCATAAGAGACTTAAAAATAATTACTGACCCCAAATTTTTTAATATTAGACTATATTACACACACAAATATTTGGTTAATGGTCCATTTTATTTATCTTGACAGTTTTCTGTATTGCATAAAATATATATGCCATTAACATAGCTATGCTAATGATTCTAATTATCATAAAACATAAACAACACACTAGTATTAAGAAAAATAGTCAATTTTTAAGTATTAATACTGTCAATATTTGGCCATTTAAACTGTATATTATAAATAAATTAGTGCTGGGCAACGATTACATTTTTAATCGTGATTAATCGCATGATTTTCTGCGATTAATCGCATTGTTATGCACAAAATTCAATAATGAATTCAATAATGTATTATGCACTTTTTTCATTTAAAAGTACTGCTATATGAACAAAAGTGCAGTAAAATTTGGTTCACAGACACTTTAAACAAATAAGGTGCTTTTTACAGCAGTATTCCTTACATAGTAGCATTTAAAATATTTCTTGTAAATCTCAACTTATAACATTAATGTAATCAAATTAAATATAAAACCAAAGCTGTTTGCCACTGCCAGGGTATTAATGTTTTTATAGAAAATATTTTATAGTTTGTAATAGAAAAACAAGTTATGCTCAGAGTCCAGAGCCTCGATCATAACATTATAACAGGCACCTTCCGAGTAGAGACCTGCACTATCGCGGGACCCAACACAGCAGAGCGGGACAACACTTGATGGGCGAGTACGTAGAGACTCGTGTGTGCGGGATGCGGGAGAATAAGGGTGTACTCACACTATAGGCAATCTTAACCGTGCCCGAGCGTGTCTGACCCCCAAAGCCCGGTTCATTTGACTAGTGTGATCACTAGAGGTGGGCCAGAGGTGGGCCAGAGCGTGGTTCAGTTATAGATCAGTGAGTGTGAGCGCTAAACCGCTAAACTTGCAGCATGATTTCATTAACATTTCTGAGCAGCAAAAGTTATAGATCTGTAAAGCAATATATTTTGAGAGGGCTGTGTGTTACCGCGTCCCAAACGACTCAAAATAATAAACCACAAAGTTAACAAAACGTGCACTCCACTGTGCTGAGCAAGAGCACTTCTCTGTCGTCTTCACATGCTATTGGAAACTTCCTATTTCCCATTTATGAAGTCGTGAGCACTGCTGCAGTCTTAGGCCCACCCCAAATGCTCTCATTGGTTGAGACGCGTGATGACACCCATCTCAAGCCAGTACTGATCAAAATCCCACCTCTCCTGTAACCCATGGTTTGTCTGTATGTGTATTCAGAGCCAGTGAGCAACGGAATGTCAAAATAATAAAAAAAACTGCATTGACGCGCGATAAAATAATTGTTGGCGTTAATCAATTAATGCGTTAACGCGACAATAACTCGTTAACTTGCTCAGCCCTAAAATAAAAACATATATGCATAAATAAACAAACAAACAAACGTTACTATTCAAAAGTTTGGGGTTGGTAAGATTTTTTAGTGTTTTTGAAAGAAGCCTCTTATTATGCTCACCAAAGCTGCATTTATTTGATCAAAAATTACAGTAAAATCATGAAATATCATTACAGTTTAAAATAACTTCATTTGAAATAAAGTTTTATATTTGAATATATTCTAAAATTTAATTTATTCCTATGATTAAAAGCTGAATTCTCAGCATTTCAGCATTACTCCAGTCTTCAGTGTCACATGATCCTTCAGAAATCAATCTAATATGCTGATTTGCTGCTCAAGAAGCAACCGCTATAAAATTTTCCAAACAATGTTCCTCTATCAATTAAACAAAACAGCAAATAATTTAAAAAAAAAAACACTCATTATTCACAGTTATTGTTTTACTCTCTTGGTTGTTTTATTGTTCAGTCGTTGGTTATTCTGATTGCGCTAGAACCTGATAACTGTTACATAATAAATGCCAAATCCAGTGAATGGAAATGTAGTGAGATGGAAGGTTTTAATGAGCGACAGTCCGCCGCTGTCCACGACGGGGTGGAGTGTGTGTTTGATAGCAGCACCAACACTGAATGACACCAACTGTGTGTCAGAATCACACAACGGCCCAGTGTAACACACACACACACACACACTCATTAGTCCATTTCTTTGTCCATCTCGCACAATTAGATTATGTTAACCTGCATGTGTCTCACTCATGGCTGGCGCTGATTTGTGTGCGTGTGTCTCATGGCAGGGGCGGGCAGACGCTTGGCAGACAGATCGAGGGCGGATTCGCGGCCCTGGCATATGTGTCTAATGGTGTCTAATGGGCTCTCCGCACAGTAGGGAACGAACACACACACACACATTCTCAATGGAAATGCTGCTGTCAAATCTTGACATCGGCCCACACACACACAAGCATACACACACATGCACGCATGCAGGCTGTCAGACGGAGTGTGTAGGTTCTCTGAGATATGGCTGAGTTTTCACACTAATGGTGCAGCGTCCTGCGTTTGGCATCTTTTCAACTCTGCGGCTCTCAGAGAAAGAGAGAGAACGAGACAGGTGAGAGATCGACAACAAAAGCGATGAGGAAATGCTATCCGGACCAACTTTATAAGACTCCTGTCAGTTATAATTCCTGCTCATCCTACTTCATTTCCTGATGTATCAGTCGCCCTGAAACGGATCCGTATAATGCCTTTAGCAGGAGGAAACATGTGCAACCGCAAAACCACATATCAATAACCATCTCCAAAGCCCCGTCCAAAACACATCCAGTCAGAAATCATGTTCATGGGTGACAAAACGCTGCTTAGAGGGTGAATTTAGCTGAAGATCGTTATTTACTCACCCTCACGTCATTTCAAACCCATCTGACATTCAGAAGAGAATGCAAATTTCTCTCTCTATATATCTTATAAATAAAGTATGGTGTTTCAAGATGCCAATTAAACTAGGTCTGACATCAATGACGATGAGTCATGAAATATGTCATAAACAATAACATTCAATGCGATACATGTCAAAACTGGCACATTTTGACAAATCTGAATGTATATGATGCATCCTATCCGAATGCATTTATTAAATATTTTCAGTGCATAACGACTTGCATTTCTCACATAAAGTTAATGTATGAATTCAGATTTATAAATGATATAGAAAATATATATAAATATAGACGGAAATACATTAAAAGTTGGTAAGGATTTTAATATTTTTGAAAATGCAAAAATGCCAAATTATTATTTTTTTAATTTGGTACTTGTATAATAAATATTGTGGTTAAAATGCAGGTTAATATATTCTTAATGCATTTATTTTTTAACTGTAATATTGTGAAATAACATTACAACTTCAAATAACTGTTTCTGCATAAATACATTTAAAATGTAATTTATTCTTGTGAATTTTCATTCTTCAGTCTCACATGATCCTTCAGAAATTATTCTAATATGCTGATTTGCTGTTCAAGAATCAATGCGGAAAACATTTATGCAGCTTAATATTTTTGTGGAAATCATAATACATTTTTTCAGTGTTTTGATGAAAAAATCCAAAAGAAGAGAAAAAAAAAATTATATATATATATATATATATATATATATATATATATATATATATATATATAATACACACACACTTTTGTGACAATATAAATGTCTTTATTGTCATTTTAATCCTGCTGCTTCTGTCCTTTATGGATAGTCAAACGGCCACTGTTTGCTTTCTGTGTATGGAAAAGATGTATAAATGTAATTTTTTTTTTTTTTTTTTTTTTTACAACTTAATTATGTCATATGGAAAAGAGAAGTGAACATTGTGCTTAAGATCATCTTTTGTGTTTCAAAGAAGAAAAAGGTTATACAGGACATGAAACAGAATGAGAGTGAGTAGATGATGACAGACTTTTCAATTTTTGGTGAACTATTCTTACAAACGCTTTAGACCTAACAAAACAACATTGATTTGTAGAAGTCCTGCAGTCAAAACAAGCACCTTAAGACCCATAAAACGTCCACAGAAAAGAGAACAACAGCAGTTCAGCTGTAAGAGGAGACGCTCCACACACACACACACACACCCCCACACCCACGCACACGCACACACACACACACACGCGCACACACACACACACACACGCACACACCCACACACACACACCCACCCGAGGACAAAACGGGCTGCAGTGCTCTGCTTTACACTGTCTTTAGTCTTTTCTCTGCACACAAAGGCCACATTTAGAAGAATTGAAAATGCAGCCGGCCTCAAAATCTAGCAAGACAAGGTTTGAATTAAACATGGAATTGAGTTACCCTCCTCCAGCAAGGCAAACACAGTCTGCAAGTACCAAGACCAGAGGACAATTTGAGTCATGTGTGTGCTAGTGAGTGTGTGTGATACTGTACTCAAACACAATGAGTACAAGAAACCTCATGTGAAGAAGGAGGTTATTAACTGTTCTTACAGATACAGAACATTACTCATGGCTTAATTCTCAGAAAATCAAGTGAAATGTCTCTGCCAGAATAAAGGAGAGTTAATTCAACACTTATGCTTCAGCATTGACTACAAAGACATAATAATGTATTGCATTATCATAAAATTTAGTATTACCTTGAAGCAACATATTTTCTGTAAATGACCAGATGATTATGCATAAACCTGCTTTTTAAGAGTAGACACAAAATTATGAAATAAATAAAGCAAAAAAAAAAAAAAAACTTTTTGATGCAATATTATTTATTATTACAAGTACCAAATAAATAAATAAATTTATTTTTGTCCCAACATTATTTATTACAAGTACCACAGAAATAAATAAATACATATATATGCATTAACCTGCATTTTAACCATAATTATTATTATTAATACAAGTACCAAATAAATAAATAAATAAAACTGAAAGTCTAAATTATTTTATTATGAGAGACTAAATGAGAAGAGCAGTATGAAATGAACCTGCAGTTATGTAGGAAATCAGTTTCCTGGGTCAGTTAGGCAGCTTAGCGGTCAAAACACCAAAATATCTGACCGCAGAATGTCAAGACTGACCAATCAGAATGAAGTATTCTAGACATGCATAATAAACAGCATTATAAAATCAAGACTAGCACTAAATCTCACCCTGAGTTCATGAGCTGTCAGATGATATGGAGGGTTGATTGATCAGGAGTGCTGCAGTATCGCAAGGGGTTAAAGGTAAATATGAGGTTGTAAGTTCAAATCTCATTAGCTACGATTGTGATTTAATTTTAATCATTTTAATCCTTGAAATACTGTGCTATATTAGCACACTGAGAGTTTGCGTTGAACTGTGGGTGTTTTGTGAATAAGACGCAGGTTTCTGCACTGAGACAGCATGAAAAAGTGGTGCAACTGTTTGTCAAGTAGCAGACAAACTTATATGCCCTTTGTGTGTGTGTGCGTGTGTGTGTGTGTGTATCATGTCCGGCTTAACTCGACCCATCATCCTGGCTGACAGCAGCGCCATATGGCCGCAGAGCTCTGTCCGCTCACCCAGCCCTGAACACGTCCAGCCAGCCGTCGGGTTAAAGACGGCACACGTGGCGTCTACAGCCTTTGATCCTCTTTCATGCCAATCCCCCACCAAACACACACACACACACACAGCGTCTGAAACACTCTACTAACTCACAGTGAACTCCCACGTGAGGAACAATCTGCTACTAAAAATACACACGACCGAACGCCTCCACTCCATTGAGTTAAAAGATCAGTGAAGAATAACACTTGATTCACTCATTCAGCTTACACTATTAGCCATATCTCTATCTATCTATCTATCTATCCATCCATCCATCCATCCATCCATCCATCATTTTAACCATCCATCCTTCATTCTCTCCATCCATCCATCCATCCATCCATCCAATTAGTTACATGAATTCATTTGAATTTCAATTCATTTAAATTTTATTTACTAAAATTCAAATTACAATTCTGCATCCTATTTTCTACATTATCTTAATTCAGTTCAGTCACTGTGATTTTAACTCTGAATGCCGCTCAGCCCTGATGGTTCAATTGTATCATTGTAAGCACTTATGTGATCTTAATCCAGCACTACACTGTGTACGTGTCTCTGCCTCACGTCTGTAACGCACAGATCAATCCAGCGCACTCTCTGGGTTCACACACACAACACTTTCACTGACTGCTCGAGTCGACACTCTCAAGGTAAACACACTTTTGCCAGATCAGCAGTACTGACATCTGACAGCAGGTCAATATGACTGAATCTGATGGATTGGCCTGCCCATACAGTTTTCCAGCCACGTATGATCACATATTATCAGGCGTCTCTATAGATATGAACGTCTGGCACTGGGTCCAGTATCTTTGTGGTGTACGTCCTGTCCTGCACAGTAAACTCTGTGTTCAGAAGAAAGTATTGACTAATGGTGAGATAACTGAACACACACGTGAACCTAGTCAAAGAGCAAAAGAGAAACATCTCATTCATTCTTCAGTTTGCCGTCATTTGTTCATTCATACACTACTGTTCAAAAGTTTGGGGTAAGCAACAAACAAACAAACAAACAGCAACAAAATTAATTCTTGTATTCAGCAAGGACACTTGAAATCTTTTTTTTTTTTTCAATTCATCAAAGAAAATTTCAACAAAAATATGAAGCAATATGAAGCCAATATGAAATATAATGCAAACAAGCATATTGTTTGATCATTCATTGATTTGTTCATTCATTCAGTATTCACAGTCTTTCATTAGCTCACTTATTTGTCAGTTAATTTACTCTCATTCATTTATTCTTCAATTGCTGCAGTTATTTGTTTACTAATTTGTTTGTTCATTATTCATTCATTCATCATTTACACATTATTTGTTAATCCTTCATTTGCTTATTCATTCCATATTCACACATCCATTCACTTGTTTATTCATTCAATCCTTCATTAATTATTAAAGAGGTCAAAGGATATTGGATTTTGCCAATATCGACAACTAAGGTGGAAAAAGCGAACATGTCTGATTGATCAGTTCTGATTGATAGTTTTTTTTAAATCTATATATTGAGTGTGTTAAGCTATTGTTAACCCTTCATTTAGCTGTGCATTCAATGATTTGTTTGTTCATACATTCACACATTCATTCATTCATTCATTCACCTCCCAGTGGCTGAACACTAGCTGTGGGCTGGCCAGGCCACTCGTCCTCTTCCTGATCTCATCAGCGAATCCGAAACTCTCAGCAACAGGAAGTACAGCCTTAATGAAGAACATGTCCGTCCCTTCCTTCATCTCCTCTTGTAGGACTCGACCTTCCCTCTTGGACAGAACGGCATACACACGCCCTGCAACACACATATATTTACAAACCTGAAGAACTTGGGGAAAAAAAACAGATGCAAAATAACTGCGAACTGATCTAAACTTCTATTCCTTTTTTGCAATTAATTATTAATTAATTACAGTATCTATTAATATTTTGAATTAGCGTTTGTTTTTATATTTTCAGCTTTTATTTTAATAGTTTAAGGTTTAGTGATTTTGTTACATGGTTTGGTCGTTATTTATTTTTTTTAAACATTTCTATATAGTTTTAATTTATTTCACTTATTTCAGTTAACAAATCTTAACTTAATTGAACTTAACTGAACTTAACTTCTCATTTTGCTGTAAATGAAGACATACTATTACAGTATTTATTAATATTTTGAAATAACTTTCATATTTTCTGTTATTTCAATTTAACTAATTTTGTTATGTGCTTTTCTCATATTTATATATGTTTTAATATTTCTAGTTAGCTTTATTTTTTATTTTAATCATTTTATTTCAGTTTTTAAGTAATTTTGGTACTTACACTTAAGTCATCAAACTAACCTTAAAATTTACCCTTTTGCAGTTAATAAATGCATACTACTACCGAATTTATTTCTATTTTGAATTACTTTTTATTTTTATATTTTCAGTTTTTATTTGAATTTCAGTAATTTATTTTCATGTACTTTTGATTTATGTATGTATTTATTATATTTATTTTCAGTTTTAATAATTTTAGTACTTCAACTTATATTTATTTCAAACACTTCAAATTCTCATGTTTTTTTTTTTTCAGTTTAAGTTTTTCATCTAATAATTGCATTTTATTTTAATTTAGCTTTATTTCATTTACTATCCCCATCATTTATGTCGGTCAAACAAGAGATCAGACATGACCTGAAAACACATGCGCACACAAAATCCACCATCACGAGGCAGAGACTCACACGCAATCAGACGTTTGTTCAAATTCATCTGTTGCGGACATCCTTCTCCTTTAACTAACACAAACAGCGGCTGATCTACACACACACACACCAGCGGGTGAATACATGGAAGTGACGGGGGATGAAACTCAGTGCCTGTGTATCTTACAGTTCGGCCCCAGAGACCATCGACCTGTTAACACTATAGACGAGCGTGAAGCTCTCGCAATAATACTCGATGACAGACATCTATAGAAGGTCACGACCTCTGTACATCTGTGCTATGAACGCTCACCTCTGTTACTGTGTTGTATAAAACTGTTATTGACTCAACAGTTAAAGGGGATGTATAGTGGAAAACAGGATTTTCATTGCTCTTAAAAGAGAATGATGAATTATGTAGACATACTCCAGCATTCACAACGCAAAGCTCCTTCTACAGCCCACTGGGACTATTTTGTGAAACTAAGCAGCAAAAACGGCTCAATCAGAAATCTATGAGCACATTAACATATGACCATCTATGCTGATGCATCAACACCTACTCAGTTTTCAATTTGACTGTTTTGCTGAACTTTCCCAGTATGTGGAGGTCATTTATATATAGAAGTCCTAAAGGAACAGTAGCAAAAACAGCCTGTCTAATTGTAATGACAGTGATTTTGTTGATGGAGGTCATAGATCAGCTGTACTGATGGTTATTGCAGCCGTTCCTACTGATGGATGATGTAATGTTATTGGTGGACCACAGAATTTCAAAATCTGATTACAAACGGGATGTAATGGGATGTATATATTTAAAAATAAATATAAAAATTACAAACATATATATTCAGGTATATATGTGTATGTATGTATACATGTTTTTTTTTCAGACTTTTAGCTATATATTCAGACCCATATTTGTATACCCATACATCATATTTTGTATATATATTAATGAATTACATATGCAGATTCCAATTTTTTTGTGTATATTCAGACTAATTGCAACTACATATTCAGATTTATAAATATTCTGATTATATTAGATATATTATACTCTGATATATATAATTATAATTATATTCAGATTTATATTCAGATGCACTGATATATTCAGAATTACATCTATACAGTCATGATTTACTTTTAGATATTCAGAATTATAACTTTATATATTCAAATTTCATATACATATACTTTTCATATAAATTAAAAAAATACACATATATTCAGTTATAACTATATATATTCAGATTTACGATTTACATTTATATTTTCAGACTACATATTCAGATTTATAAAAAAATTTATTTATATATATATATATAGTTATAACTATATATTTAGATTTATATTCAGATTTACATTTATATTTATATATTCAGAATTATAACTATATCTAATATGAATTTATTACTATATATTCAGATTTCATATATACATATACACATACAATGTGTATATACATTGCTGCTTGAAAGTTTGTGAACCCCTTGCAGAATCTGTGAAAATGTGAGTAATTTTAACAAAATAAGAGAGATCATACAAAATGCATGTTATTTTTTATTTAGTACTGTTCTGAGTAAGATATTTTACATAAAAGATGTTTACATATAGTCCACAAGACAAAATAAATAAATAAATAAATAAATAAATAAAAAAAGCTCAAATTATTCAAATAACCCCATGCAACATTTTGTGAACCCTTGGTTCTTAATACTGTGATAGGTTACCTGCATGATCTACGACTGTTTTTTTTTGTTTTGTGATGGAACCTTTTTTAATAGTTGTGTTTGAGTCCCTCAATTGTCCTCAGTGTGAAAAGATGCATCTCAAAATCATACAGTCACTGCTGGAAAGGGTTCAAATATGCAAAAGATGCTGGAAAGCTGAAGATTCAGCAGGACCTGGAAGATTTTTCTGAAGAACAGTGCTCAGTTTAACTGTTCAGAACAAACAAGGGACTCATGAACAACCATCACAAAACAAAAAACAGTCGTGGGTCATCCAGGTAACCACACACAGTATTAAGAACCAACGGTTCACAAACTTTTGGAGAGGGTTATTTTAATAATTTCAGCTATTTTTTTGTCTTGTGGACTATATGTAAACATCTTTTATGTAAAATATCTTACTCAGGACCAGTGTTGGGCATGTTACTTTAAAAAAGGTAATTAGTTATAGTTACTAGTTACTTCTCACAAATAGTAACTGAGTTAGTAACTGAGTTACATCATTATAAAAGTAACTAATTACCAGGGAAAGTAACTATTGTGTTACTTTAAAAAAAAAAAAAAAAAAATCAAATATGACAAATAACTTGGATGCCCACAATATTAAATATTAAATGATTGAAATGGCCACTAAATATAATAAATTGTTATTATAAAACATTGTACACGAATCTACACTATTTTAATGTTTCTGTGGGACAAAGCGAGAGACACCTATCAAATTCAATATATTATTGTAAATATTATCAACCCTCTATGGACACCTTGGCAAAAGAATTGCCATTGGCTAGTAAATTTTTTAGTTTACTCACCAAACTAATATTAATTATCTGATATACTATTTTATATTATCTACAGTATATATAAAGCTTATGTTTGTAAAATGGCACAGTGTTTTTTAATATCTGACACTTAGCATCAGTCAGTCAAACATTATAATATGATATTATGATAATTTAGCATTATGATGATAGAACTTTAGTAATTAGAATAACCATGTATGAATGCATATTTGTCATGTTGACTGAACTTAGGACTGGTGGTGGTGCTTAAGATATTGTTTGTCATTTAGTGTTTCTATAAGAAAAAGGGGGGAAGCGCCAGCCAATGAGATTGTCGTTTGCACATTAGTTCCGCCCACTACCAGGGAACCCGGCAGTTCTTAAAAGCTGAAGAATTCCAAAGCAACCCCGTTATTTTGACAGGAAAATACAAAAAAAGAATATCGTTTACATGTAGAGCGTCAATTCTGCATGTTATGTAAGACTCTCTCACTCTGTATCTTTCTTTGCGTGTGTGAGACAAAGCGACAGTAAGTCGTGCGCCATCACACTAGAGTTTACTGTAGCCTACGTCAAACAGCCTACAGGTACACCGCGCATCCATTCAGATGAACTGAAAATTAAAATTATAATAATATTATAATAAACTATAGTAATGCCGTATTTTATTGTCAGTAACGGTAACGGAGTTGTAACAGGGGAAACAGTAATTCATTTGATTACTCGTTACTGGAAAAAATAACGCCGTTAGTAACGCCGTTTATTTATAATGCCGTTATTCCAATCACTGCTCAGGACAGTACTAAATAAAAAAAAAATAACATGCATTTTGTATGATCTCTCTTATTTTGTTCAAATTACTCACATTTTCACAGATTCTGCAAGCGGTTTACAAACTTTCAAGCAGCACTGTATATGTGTGTGTGTGTGTGTTTGTGTGTATAGATAGAACGATAGACAGACAGATAGAAAGACAGACAGACAGACAGACAGACAGATAGACAGATAGATAGATAGATAGATAGATAGATAGATAGATAGATAGATAGATAGATAGATAGATAGATAGATAGATAGATAGATGGATTTTTTTGGCATCAGCAAAAACACGCAGACTGTTTAAGAGGCCCTTTAAGAGCTTAAATGTATACGTGTAAGACGTTTATCTCATCTGGAAACATATGTAATACATACACCTGGATCTCAACAGTGTGACCTAGTTATCTGGATATGGAAAACATCCTGCCAGTGAAAAATGAAGTTTATATATTTTTTATTCAGAACCATTATCTCCCCTAATGCACTCCAGCTGCGCTCCCAAATACTTTTGCTCTCATCCCAGTTACAGAAACGAAATGTCTGGGCTTCATTTACAGATTTCTAACTTTTTTCCCCGAGCGAACAAAAACGATTGGGAAGGAAATTTGCACCATTTGTTAAAATATTTACGTATTTTCTCCCCTTTGGTCCCGGCCGACTGATTTTCTCAGAGGTTTTGGTTCTCGTGGGGCAGGATTCTCTTACCCCTTCAACTGGGTTCGTTTCACACAGGCATGTCAGCCAGACAATTTCGCTTTTGTTCTGGAACCTGGTGCAATGACGACATCACACCGGTACATGGCTGTTTCACATCAGCTTTCCATCAAGGACCTGGGAGAACTATTTCCTCTTTGCACGGTATAGGGCCCTTTTTCTCTATGTCAGAGACTGTGGATTTATTTAAGATACAGGTTGATTGGCATGTGCTTCATTGATTGGGAATGTTTAAAGTAATATTTTGGCCAAAAATTAAAATTCCGTCATCATTTCCTCACCCTCATGTCGTTCCATGGAACACGAAAGGTGGATTTTTGATGAATATCTTGGTCACTCTTTTCAATTTAATGAACGTGAATGACGACTGGGACTGTCAAACTTCAAAAAGGACGCAAAAGAGGCATAAAAGTACCATAAAAGTTTCATATGACTCGTATATTTCCATGTCATACGATAGTTTTGTGGAGAACAGACTGAAATGTAGGTCATTATTCACTGATCTGGGTTTCCACTGGGTTTGGAATGACATGAGAGTGAGTAAATAACGACTGATTTTCATTTTGGGGTGAACTATCTCTTCAAGTGGCCTTTTACAGTTTCAGTTTTCCTAAAGAGACAACTAAAACCCAATGAAATATTTAGTGCTTCTTTACTTTGCTGCAGTATTTTTGATTCATATATGAAAATGGGACAGGACATACTGAAGCCACTTTTTATTTATTTATTTATTTATTTTTTAAATGAATGAATCATGATCTATTCACTATTCAGCTGCAAATGATATTAGGTATTATTTAATTGGACAAAAATGCATAAATACATAACATATGTCATCAGTACTTTGTGGTCAGTGACAAAGAAATATTGTATATTTTAAATAGAATTATCCACTTTTAGAGAGTAAACTAGCAGTCAGATAATCTCCAAGCTTAACTGAAAAAAAAGCATATTTAAAATACCTAAAAATCTTTAAAACAAGATCTATTTTTGAGAAGCAACACTACATAAGATATTAAGACTAGACTTCATCAGTTAGATCTTGAAATTAGATGTATTTTTTATTACTACGCTGCCAGATTTTTTCCCCACTAGTTCAAAACTTTTTTATACTTTAGGTGGAAAAAAATACAGTGCAGTTATGCAAAATACATTTGTATTAAAGATACATTGACAGAAAACTATCCTTGATATCTTTTACAGCTAGATTTATATATATATATATATATATATATATATATATATATATATATATATATATATATATATATATATATATAGGGTGTATATAAATATATAATAGTATATATATTTATATATATAAATGGTTTAAAAGCCATTTTTACAGCTAATAAAATTAGTTTTTATTAATTGAAATAAAGCTGAATTAATTTAAGATAAATCTTAAATGGAAAAACTTAAACTTGACGAACAAAATTAAATGTTTAGAAATGTTGAAAACGCAGGTCTAAAAAAATTTAAATGTTGCCTTCGCAACTAACTGAAGTACATAAGTTGATGTTGAAGTACTAAAGTTTGAAGTATGCAAAATTTATGGGAATAGAGTATTAAAATGAATCGCGCAACGCGATTTACTAACGCTCGTCAAATTACTGGTATTTGCGGCATTATTTAACGACCAAAAAAAAGCATGTCTTAAAGCAGGCAGTAATTTGCGCTGCTCTTGGTAGATTGCACTGGTCATTATGGAAATGATCTGGCTGAATTGCGCTCTAACACTAATTTGCCCTGTTTAGTAAATCTGGCCCTTAGTCTTACAATGCTTATGGGAAACAAAACCATGGACTGAAATCTTGCGTCTTTCATAAAGATTGACTTCTGGACTGGGTTAATCAAATGTTTTAGTAGAGACTGTATAAACTCCTGCTTACCCAGGACCTCAGCAGTGGCCATGATTTCACATGTATACATGGCTGCCATCAGCCGCTGAGGTTTAGCTTGGAAGGCGTATCTGCAGGCCTCCTTCATAGCAGCGATGAGCTGTCCTGAGAATGGCCCATAACAGTCCACCGAACTCCCAGCGGCCTCCGCTCTGCTCCTGCTGCTTCGGTTAGAGCTCGCTGATGAGGCATTCGTCCCGTGAACGTCAGAACTCTCACTTCGGTTGTCATTATTTTGCTCTGCAGGTTGGGAATCCTCATCGACTGAGTCTTGCTGAGCTAGAGGTGCAGAAAACTTCATGTCCCAGGACTCTACAGAGAAGCAAACCCCCATCAAAGGTTCCTCACACATGGGACCAGAAAGAGTGGCCAACTGGAAGCCACTAGCAATGCTGTTGTCAAAGTCTCTGATCTTGGCCTTTTCAGTTTCCTTATCTCGTTCCAGACACTGCCACACGGAGGGTCTCCGGTAGCCTTCGACGCTGTTGAGGAGAATATTTGGCCCACAACGGCGTGGACCAAATGCCCAGATACACTCCACGGCTCCCCTCCATTTGCGGCCTTGCAGGTTGCTCTCTAACTTCACCTTGAAATCCTGGATGTTCTCCAGGATTTTCTGGTTGATGTCCAGAGTCTTGCCCTCCCGAGCGAACAGGCTGAACTGCTCCATTGTGCGGATGAGCTCCACATTGTCCTCCAGAAGGCGGGTGACTTCCTCAGGAAGAGGAATAGCCCGCACCCCGACCGTGGCCATCTTGTTAGGGGTGGTGAGCGTGACCAGACCGGTGGAATCCACCTGGACGCCTTCGGGATACTTCGTTTGTTCCTCCTTGACCTGGTGAATCACTGCCACCTTCTGCTGCTTTCCTAGGTCCTCGTTCACCATGTCTACTTTGGGAGGCCGGATCACCGTCTCGCGGAATGGGATGATTGGTTTGGATGCACTGATTTCAATTTTAGCAAATCTAAAGGAAAAAGAGAAAACAGCAAACAACAATCAGTCAAAAGCACTTTAATTTTCTTAATTAACTTTATTATTGTTTGCTTACTTATACTAACTACCTGATTAGCATGAGGAGTATTTAATATTTTACTGTATATATATATATATATATATATATATATATATACATATATATACACACTCTACCATTCAAAAGTTTTGGATCAGTAAGACTTGCAATGTTTTTTACAGACGTCTCTTATGCTCATAATGGCTGCATTTATTTGATCAAAAATACAGAAAAAAAAACGTAATCTTGCAAAATGTTATTATAATATAAAATAATGGTTTATATTTTAATATACTTTAAAGTATAATTTATTTCTGTGATGCAAATATGAATTTCCATCAGCCATTACTCCAGTCTAAAGTGTCACATGATCCTTCAGAAATTATTCTAATATGCTGATTTATTATCAGTGCTGGAAACTGTTGTGCTGCTTAATATTTTTTTTGGAACCTGTGATACATTTTTTCAGGATTCTTTGATGAACAAAAAGTTAAAAAGAAGAGCATTTATTTATAATAGAAATCTTTTCTAACAATATACACTACCGTTCAAAAGTTTGGGGTCAGTAAATATTTATTTATTTATTTATTTTTTGAAAGAAATTAAACCTTTTATTCAGCAAGGATGTGTTAAATTGATAAGAAGTGATAGCAAAGATTTATACTGTTAGAAAAGATTTATATTTTGAATAAATGCTGTTCTTTTTAACTTTTTATTCATCAAAGAATCCTGAAAAAAGTATTGCAGTTTCCCCCAAAAAATTTGGCAGCACAACTGTTGCCAACATTGATAATTCTAATAATAAATCAGCATATTAGAATGCTTTCTGAAGGATCATGTGACACTTTAGACTGGAGTAATGGCTGATGGAAATTCAGCTTTGCATCACAGAAATAAATTATACTTTAAAGTATATTAAAATAGAAACCATTATTTTATATTGTAATAACATTTTGCAAGATTACTGTTTTTTTCTGTATTTTTGATCTAATAAATGCAGCCTTGATGAGCATAAGAGACTTCTTTAAAAAACATTACAAGTATTACTGATCCAAAACTTTTGAAAGGTAGTGTATACATACGTGTACACACACACACACACACACACACACACACACACACACACACACACTATATAAAATATATAAATTATATTATATATTCTACAATAATTACTTTAGCATGAAGCAGTATATATAAACTAATATATTTAGCATATTATTTATAATTAGAAGTTATATGGATGTGGATGACTTAAATTTAAAAATACATATATTATTTTACTTACATTATTATTATTATTAATATTACTATTATTATTATTATACTATTTAAAAAGAAGAGTGTGTTCAATAGTCTTAGTATTACGGCTTTGTTGTGGTATTGTAATTGCTATTGAGAAACCCAATATCAATACTGACATTTTAATATTGTGACAACTCTAAAACATTGAATCACTGCACTAGATTACATTAGATTCAACTTTATTGTCACTGCACAAAGCACAACTACAGAGCCCATGAAATACAGTAACTACCCAGGGAAAAAAGAATGGCTGTATAAAAAGGCTTATTTTTCAAACTAACTGGGAGGACATGAAAGAAAATTATTGCCGGCACTCAAGACTGGCATTCAGCCAACGGTAAGAGCTGAGCTCCGATTCTCCATCAAGTCGTTATGGCACAGTAAAATCTAATTTACAATGGGCCATTCATGCAGAAATTATTCAAATACACATTAATCTCCCTTTGTCTGCATGAGGAAACAGACATAAACATTCTGCCGGAAGATACAAGCGCTCTGACTCTTAAGAATATCACACACAGTCACAATCCAGGCTTACCTACAAACATGTAATGCATGTTTGGATACATGATAACAGTCTAAATCTAATGAGGGACCTAAACACTCTGGGTCACTGGTTAATGGACACAGTCAGACACTTGGGTCTCATGGGTCACTGGGCTTTGTTAAGTGGAGCAGACGGTTGACATGACTGCTGTCTTTGCGGAGACATTCAGTAATCCAGTTAGATCCAGACGGCCACAGAACGGTTTGGGAAGCAGATAATCCAGTGGAAAATGTTTACTAGAAACCTCCCGAGAGCCATGACTGGGCGGTCTGCAGGCGCTACTGTCTCACCGCTGACAGCTCCTGGTGTGATCCGTTTCACACAGTTAGCTTCCTCTCGCGCTGGCTGCTTCTTCAACCTCATTATTTTTTGTTATTTCCTAACTCTGCGTTTCTCAACCTGTACTGCCTCATACACCTCCATGGCCTCATCAGTAAGGCTTTTTAAACAGAAATGTGTTCCTGTTAACTCAAATTACACTGGATATCATGTAGTATTATCATTAACGTCATTAAAATGGCCCTAATTACAATAACAACACTTTTATACTAAAACAATCAGTAACCACCACCAAATAGCTTCCTCTAAAACTGCTTACAGAATCGGCTTAATTGGTTGAAACATTTGATGGGAAGTAAATAAGAAAAAAATGATTATATAAATAAAAAAGCAATTATATAAATTATATAAATTTATATTTTAAAAAATCCTGTTCTTTTGAACTTTCCATTGCTAAACTGATATTACAATTCAATCAGAATCCTAAAAAAATTATATATAAAAATAGAAATAGGTTTTTAACACAGATAATAAATGTTTCTTGAGCAATAAATCAGCATATTAGAATGATTTCTGAAGGATCATGTGATAATGAAGACTGGAGTAATGATGCTGAAAATTCAGCTTTGCATCACAGGAATAAATTACATTTTACAATATATTCAAATCGAAAACAGTTATTTTAAATTGTCATAATATTTCAGAATATTACTGTTTTTACTGCATTTTTTAACAAATAAATGCAGCCTTTGTGAACATAAAGTCTTTTGTAAAAAAGTCTTACAGATCCCAAACTTTCAAACAATGGTGTACATATTAGTTTTGCTATGGTATATATTAATTATTAAATTTGATGTGAATTAATACATATATTACATTACAGACTTCTACTATATATACACATATACATTCAAATTCAATGTCTTTCAACAACAGTCTGCTGTTTTGTGAGAATACTGAATGCTTTGGTTAAAGTAGTCGACTAGCCCGCCAATTAATTTCATGTGGCCCAGTGATTGATCAGAATAATTTGCTGACAGTGAGTGAATCAACAATTAGTGGCCCACTGTAGTTTCCATTTAGATGCACATATTCAGTGCATTTATTGGGGTTAATAAGTGACATATTGATAAAAAAAACTGCATAATCAACAAGCTTTTCGATGATACCATCACTAATAACGTGCGAAACAAACTCAAGCGATGCGTTTCCCCAAACTAAACCAATAATCAACACATCAGAGGTCGTAACATCTCATTGTCTTCTGCGTTCTGGCAGTTGACCCATTTTCTGCCGAGGATGTGATGTCATCATCCCGTGACCTCGTTGTGAACAGCCTGAGGACAGGCGCTGCGTCAGAGGTCTGGACAGGCTATCGCTGAATTGCTTTGACACCGAGGTCTGATGGGATATTTTTAAACGCCACTCAGACTGAGGAGTAGACGCTGCAGGCGGCCTGACCTCAGACTCTCCTGACCTCAGCGTTGACCCCTACGACCCCCAAACCAACAGCCTGGGGTCTGATGGGTCTTCACCTCTGGCTTTCCTCTTATGCGGTACTGGTGTTTCTTTCTGACCTGAGGGGAAGCGCTAGTGACTAAATAACAGCCCATTTACTACAACACTAAACCATCAGCAGACTGTCATGTTTTCTCCTCTAGTTGCAGAAATGATGGAGTTATTTTAGGTTGGAGAAGGCAGATGTTTTGGGGGTTCGGATACATTGATCACAGGACTTTACTTGTGCATCTGGATGCTGCAGTGCTGCAACTAACACACCAGTTCTGTCAAATCAGTGTACCTCGTCCCCTCTACAACAGATGATCTTAAAGTCGATCTGAAACACAGATCACTACCTAATTTACTGAGGGAAAAAGCAGAGCAAGACTTGATTTTATTAATCAAAAATAGACTCAAAATTGAAGACTTAAGTAGTCAAGCAAGAGAGATTTGTGACAACTGAAAAGAAGGTTGTTACAGAGGCAGAACAAGTTATTCAAAGTTCAAATAAAAAAAACCTACATGTAATATTGTGCACTGATGAATCAAGAAAATCTGTTAATAAAAAGGCAAATATTGATTTCTTGTTGATTATAATATACACACGCTTTACCGTCTGGGATCAGTATGTTTTTTGGGGTTTTTTTGGAAGAAACTAATACTTTTATTCTGAAAGGATGCATTAAATTGACCAAAATTGACAGTAAAGACATTTAGACTGTTACAAAAATTTAAAATAAATGCTGCTTCAACTCTTCTGAATCTTGAAAAACAAAACACAAAGCACAAAACAAAACCAATAATATGGTTATATATAATATACTATATATATATATATATATATATATATATATATATATATATATACATATATATATATATATATATATATATATATATATACATATACATATATATATATATATATTATATATATACATATATATATACATATATATATATAATATTAAAAATATAACAAAACAAAACAAAACCAATAATAGGAAAATTCAGCGTTGAATCACAGGTTGAATCACACTAAAATTACATTTTAATATATATTCAAATAGAAAACAGTTATTTTAAATTGTAATAATATGTCAGAATATTACTGTTTTTTTACTGTATTTTGATCAAATAAACATAATATATTAATATATGTATATATATATATATATATATATATAGATATATACATACATATACATATATATATATATATATACACACACATATATATATATATATATATACACACACACACACACATATAAACTCACACACACACACATATATAAAATCACACACACACACATTTTTTAATATTAAAAATATATATTTTAGAAAAGCATATATTTTCTAAATCTTACTGACCTCTTTCTCTCTATATATAAACACACATTCTTAAATCCTTTAAAGCATCGTTGCAACAGTCAATGTAGCACTTTTGAAACAAATGTTAAAAAAAATGTTATAAACGATGTTCCTATTATTATCCATAATCTGTAGGGTTGTTCGTGCTCACTGTGATAATTTAATCATAAACCATGCACAGTTGCGTGCTAAACTATTTATAAATGTAATGAATAAAAACATGACAGAACAACACAATACTTGCATTCAGTATTCATATAACATTTAATCAAACTGTTAGACTAGAAATATAGCTAGGACTTAGTCTACTCAAATCATAGATAACCTAAACCAGCCTATTTAAACATGACTTCCTTACGTTTGACAAGTCGACTAGTTTTTTGAAGGAGAAAGAGGAAAAGAGCAGGTGGGACAGACGGAGTAAAGAAAAAGCGAAAGCAAGCAGTTGAATATGAACAGGAACATATCTCAATCAATAGGGAGTTTAAGCATGTTTACATCTTGTGCATTAGCCGAAGCTTTTCCAAACCTTGACAAGACGGACTCCATTACAGTCCAGCCAAATTACACCTGAGGGATCTCTATCCCCATCAATGGCCATTAAACACGCTCGAGGCAGAGCACCAGATGGGGAGTGTGCGAGAGCTCATTTGTGTCTCCTTACACCATTGCGAGGTTTTTTAGCGAAAGAACGCTGGTGTGATTTCACAAGCCAATCACTGTTCTAGCAGAGCCAAGTCAGGATTGTCCAATTTAATCTACATCCACAAATCATGACATATCCCTCACTGGCGTTCTCACTCCTTTGTGTTAATGTGACACTTTCTCACTCGATTTGTCCCCCGCTATCTCTCGCCAGTCTTAACTCAAACTGATTTTGTAGTACTATCAATGTGACAAAGGATAGTTTGTGGAACAACAAAAATGTAACAAACTGTGACACGCGACCAATACTGTACCATAGCAGCGTGTAGAAATCACAACAAACGCCATTCTGGTGGCTTTCCAAACATCCTGGCCAATTTTACTCTCATATAAAGCATAACAGAAGAGCTTACCAATTACTAGTCACCTAATTTACATTTAAAATGCAGTAACCAGTTGCATAAACAGTGCTAGGAGTTATCAAACTTCCCCAAATTACATAAAGAATAACTTGTTTGCACCTCAAAACAAACGCACTAAATTTCTTTCCTTCTTCCACTGAGGACTGGTAATGTATTCATGAAATATTTTTTTTGGCCAGCTGATATTCCAAATGAGTGAGGATGCTGCAGTTTTTAGAGGGAATGAACCCAATGGAGTATGATGAAGTCCACTTTCCTCATCTCATTTCTGAGTATTTTAATCAGGTCTTTACCCTGACGACTCAAATATGCTGCTGTATGTCCACTTTCTGCATTTTCATCTGGAAGATATAATGTATAATATAGAGTATTTTCTGATTTTCTGATGTTAGATGAACATTCAAGAATGTGTTTATGATCTTGAATCTAATTTCATTTCCATTCAAAGCACATTTGCACTGCAAAAATTACATTTTAAGTTTTCAAGTAGGCTTTTTTGGACTCGTTTGAATCATTTTTTGATATTTTTAAATTGAAAACAATCATTCAACACTGCATAAGCTATCAAGACTAGTTTTGTATGAATGTATCTTTAATACAAGTGCACTTTGTCAAACTTCACTGGCACATTTTTCACTTATTTTAAGCAGGAAAAAAGGTAAAAATGAGTGAAAAAAAACTAACTTCAAAATACAATCGCATGCAGTGTTTTGCTTCCCAAATTAATTTATCTTGTTTACAGGATTTTTAGATGTTTTAACTGGAAAACAAAACAAAAACACTAAATAAGAATACTTATTTATTTTATATTTTTTTTGCAGAGTACAAAGTACAATTATAAGTTACATAATGACAATATTATATGTGCTGAATTTAATTCATTCAGGATGATTCACATTAGTGTTTTACAGTAATGATAATTTGCATATGTTGTCATGAAAACAGTGCCATTAAAATAATGCAAAAATACCTTTATAGTCTTAATTCAGGCAGAAAAGATGATTTGAGTACCTTTTACAAGAAAATACTATTTCAGTCTTTTTACTTAAAAATTTCACAGTTAATTCAAAGAAATCATTCAGAAATGGCTATATAATATAATATATATATATATATATATATATATATATATATATATATATATATATATATATATATATATATATTTACATTTTTTTATTTATTTATTTTTTTATTTTGAAGTAAAATATGACTAAAATGTATCAAATTTCTTCACGAGACTGGCCTAATTAGAAGATGACCTATACTAGAAATAACCAAATACAATTCCACGAAATTGCAAACAATCAACCGATGAACCAAATTCATCATTATGGGTGTAGCACATAGCAAATTTTGACATGTTCTTCTTAAGACCCACAGTCTGACCTGGATAAAGAAGTTATCTTTGGAAAATATCGAAGAAAAAGTCCAGCTAATGATATGCAAGGGCAGATGTGATGGATTAAGCAGTTAACGCTCCAACTCCAACCAATATTTAGCATGTGGTGCTGCTAATTTATGCAGATATGCTGTTTATGCAAGGTAAAACTCAAGGGCAAGCCAAATGCACCCTGGTGTCTTATTAAAATGGGAGACAACATCTTCAGCATTTTAATTATGAGGGTATATGTCAAATCCAACATAAACAAACCAGCTCTAGGCTATTCAGTTTAACATATATGATATTGACGCTTGATTAGCACTTGAATTAAAAATATAAAACCTCAGACAGAAAGAAAGCTTTGTAATGTAACACTGTAATAAACTATTTCATTATTTTTGACTGTAGACAAGCTATATTGATCCTGTTAGATACTAAGTGTATAAAATGTGCTGATTATCCAATTATAATCAAGCATTTCTGAGAAAATATACTGTCGCATTCACATGTCACAGTGGCCAAAAAACCTCCAAACAATCCAGCAAAAAACTGCGACTTGTCTGAGTCATGAATAATTGCCGAGCCAGTTTGTGTTGAGAAGAAGCTCCAGAGGTGTGAATTGGTCAAAGCTCTGCTATAGATCAGCTCATAGACCGACATCAAGAGATATTGATCTGCCACCACCGCAGAAAAAGAATGATAGATGACTAGAGAGATACAGTGAGAGAAAGAGAAAAAGTAAGAGATGATCGAGAATGAGGAAAGGAGTAGAGAATTCTGGTCCAACAAAATACAGAGATCCGATATTCTTCAAACATTCATTTATATCACACACTAAATCATGCAAATAAAACATGAAATTAAAATTGACTATTTAATTTCTCAATATTTAAGGACATTCTCTACTTATAAAATGACATTTATTCTCTGTAATAGTATATTATTACTATTAACCAATAATATAATAACCCTTTTTTCACAATCCGATCAAATGTCCAAGCTTATCCCTGCATTATTTCCTGTTGAATATCCAGAAATACGCCAAATTATGGGCGTTAAATGTGTTGTCAGTGCTTTATGTTGTTTAGCATGAGAAACATTCATATATAGTGTACATGAATAAAACACAGCAGAAGTCCCAGTGCGGGCATCTACATGACAGCCATCATATTCAGTCTTTTGTTCTAATATAAAGTTTAATTTACCTGAAGACTCAACAACACAAAGCCCAGATCTCACCAGAGACCCCAAAGCTATATAGTAGGGCTGGGAGGTATGATGATATACACATCACATGTATTTTACAAAGACTGTGGTTGATTTTTTATGATAAGTTGGTGCCGAGGCTCACCAAGGCTGCATTTACATGATCAAAAATTTTGCAATATTATTACAGTTTAAAATAACTGAATTCTTTGTGTATACATTGTAAAATTAAATTTATTTCTGTGATGCAAAGCAGAATTTTCAGCATCATTGTCTTCAGTGTCACATGATCCTTCAGAAATCATTTCAACTTACTAACCCCAAATTATATATATAAATTTATATATAAAGTGGGAGGCATGGGTAAAAAAACAAACAAATAAATATAAAATTACTTTCTTCTTTTTCATTTTCTTTATAAATTTAATTATAATTACAATTTCTTAAGGATAAAAAAAATCTAGCTAATGCTGTAAACTATATACAGAGCCCTATAACAGCAGTTTTTATATTAAATTCTAAATCTAATTACAAAATATGTTTCTACTCCAATTTGTTGTTGAAAATCATTAACATAATGGCTGTCATAACTTGTTTTCATGACAAGTTGATTTAAACATACAGTACATTAAATAATTAAGACATTACTAACAGGTTAAATTAAAATACAATGAATATATAGGCTGATATAGTGCATAAATTTAACAAAATGCTCTTTTCTTTTCTCATTTCTCTAGTGAACATACAAGCCCTGGATGCTGAATGACTTTCCTGAGGTAAATATAATGCTGTGTGACATATTGTTTACAAGCTGTTTTACTGATGTCCTTCCATGATTGAAACACTTACTTGAGTGATTACATGAGACAAAAGATGTTCATTCATGTTTATTTTGTGTTATAACTAGTAGTAAAGAGGAAGGGATGATTGTGTTCACTCAAGCTCTGTGTTGCTGTTTGAATCAAGTGGATCAAAGAGCTTCAAAATAGCACTTATTGTTTGAATTTTCCAATAAAATGGACAGAATTTGAAAGATGAGACTTTGTTTCAAATTTAACAATATATAGAACTAGGAGTTTCAAATTCAGTTCCACACGTGCAGTGGTTAAAAAAATACTAGATATGTTTGGTACACATGCACAGCAAGCTGAAAGACCCATACTGAATATTTTTGGCACAAATATGTGTACTATTACACACACACACACACACACACATATATATATATATATGTGTGTGTGTGTGTGTGTATGTGTGATTCCTCACCTCTCTCTCAAGTCATCCAGGCAGCGTTGTAGATGCACTTCCCCTGCAGTGACCAGAACATGCTCTCCTGTCTCCTGAATCAACACTTCAGCACACGGGTCGGCCTGGTTCAGTAACCTCATCCCACGCACCAGCTTCGGCATCTCACCTACACACACACACACACACATTTATGTGAACATTTGTGTCATGATTTTGTTTTGTGAAGTTGTCAATGTGACGCAGCTTTGTTAAGAGGCTGATGAAGGATGAAGCAGCGTAAACCATATTGACCCGACTGCAAACCCGCAGCCCGCGTGTCAATGCACAAAATGCTGTTATTCATTTCACAAACAGAGAGTGCTTTAAAAGATAAGCAATAGCAATAGCAAATAGCAATAGCAAAAAAAAAAAAACCTTTAAGGTTCAAAGAGTCATAAAGGCTCATAAAAAATAAATTCTGACTGTTTGGGGTGCAAAAACCTAACATTATAAGTTGACCTCGGGGGAAAAAAGATAAAAAATGTATGATATAACCCTTTAAAACAGCATCTCATTCTCTCCTAAAAGTGCTGTCTGACATCAAAGTATGTTTCTGTTCATAATGTAGTGACAGCAGTAACATTAAGACTATGAGTGTGCTTCTAATAAAGAGTGTTTCACCAGCAATGGCCTCTCCTGACCTGAAGGCAAGCTGAAGTTACGGTTATGAAACTAAACCCTGAAACAGCGCTCGCCCTCACAATGAGCTCTTGTGTTTGTGTTTGATCGCGCAATCCAGATCAGACAGTTCTTTGCTGTGCTAAACTGGGAAACATTTAACTTCCTCATTACAGCTGTGCTCTTGACTAATGCGTCCCACATGAGCGAGTGTGATGCTTTGAGACGGACGGGGTTTCCATGCCATCTCTGACTCTGCTAATGAGAATCACAACATCACCGCTGAGTGAACCTGGAGACATCGCCATTAAAACACCTTTTTGAGGGATATTTGCACCTTAGAGACTCATGAGACGTGACGATTTAATCTGTACGCTCATGCATCTTTTTTATGGTTAGTCATTGCTGTGTATCAGTGTAACTTAGTGAGCTGCCTACGTGGGCAGTATGTTAAGGCATCATAGGTATGCTGAATAAAGCAAAAGCTGTTCCAAAAGACAGAGAGCATAATAACGTTGACTTCTATGATGCTCATTTTGGGAAGATTGTAAGGTTGTATTGCATGTAACTATCACAGAGAAGTCAATCCCGTAAAATAACAAAAACAAGAAGGGTTTTAATCTCTGAGAATGCATATAATTGGGAAAAAATAAATTACTTATAATAATTGCATGAAAAATAGTCTTGAATTACACGTGCTTTGGATAAAAGCAATAAATAAATAAATAAATAAATGAAATTAAAAAAGGATGCATTCAATTGATCAAAAGTAATAGTGGACTTTTTACATTGTTACAAAAAATGTCTATTTTAACTAAATGCTGTTTTTTTAAGAAATGTCTAATAAGAAATGTTTCTTAAGCAGCAAATCAGCATATTAGAATGATTTCTGAAGGATCATGTGATACTGAAGACTGGAGTAATGATGCTGAAAATTCAGCTTTACATCACAGGAATAAATTACATTTTAAAATACATATTCAAATATCACTGTTAAAATATAAAAAATATCAAAAACTGTATTTTTAATTATTAAACAAATAAATCTAAAGCTTATTAAATGGGTTTTACTGTATTTTAAATATATAAATGTAGCCTTGGTGAGCAATAAATAAATAAATAAATAGCCTATTGTGTGTGTATGCATATATAGATAAGCATAGATAAATATAAAATGATTTTTCATACCAAAAAGCATAGATATGTAGTTAAAATGAATTAAAAAAGGTTTATCCAGTATTTGTATGTGCTCTGTATTGTTAGGCTTATTATTTTGCAAAAGGCAAAAGGTTTTGTAACAGAATCATCACAGACGCTTGGAAAAAGATACTAAGCTTACTAAATATATACCCTAAAAGTTTCTATTACATTCAGAAGCACGACTAGCTCCAGGCTTGTTCATTTTTACTACAGAGTCATTGTGATGATTCAATGCACTCTTCTTTGCTTTTTGCTTATCAGTTATTTTTGTTTTATGTGTCCAGCAGTGTTCTGCAATGCTTTACCTGCTGCATCACAATACAAAATGCTACTCAAAGTGTGTTCTATGTTTGACTGGTTTTGCTCATCAACACGTACTTGGATGTTTGGGTTCGACTGCTACTCTGACGATGGGCGTGGCTTCAAAGTTGAGTGGTGTGAAGGGCGGGCAGGCCGGAGATGTTGAGATGGTAGCCGATTTGAGAATAAATTCCTCCATTCCACCAATACCTGCAGAGATACAAACAACATTAAACAAAGCTGCATTCAAAAGACCAGTCAAACGGTTTCAAATAACAGGATTTTAAACCTCAGGGCTCCAATAATGTTCCATAAAAAGTTTTATTTATTTATTTTTTTTACATTAAACGTTATTATTTATACAACGGCTGCCTGTTATAACAAAGGCCCCTGTGTGCGCCCGTTTGGGTGGGAGGTTGTGTGAGTAAGAGTGTAAGCATGTGTTTGTGCACGTTGTGATGGAAAAAGAAAAACACACTTTGGAGAACTCTGACATTTGTAATAACAGACATGATTGCAAGGCTGCGATGGAAACGGAGAACCCAAAATTCGGCTGGTGATATGACATCTGGTCTAGGGAAGCATCCTGAAAAAAGTGTGCTTAGTTGTGAAAGGAATATAAATATTTATTTGCTAGAAAATAAATAGAACAAGTAGTCCAGTGGTTCATGTTTTTTCAAACTCATCCTTTAATAAACAGAACAAAATTTCAACAACATATCAGTATTTTAAGACTTATCATCAGTATTGTTCAAAACAAATTTATCATGCTGCCTATAAATAATACTCATTGTGATATTGATATTTATTAAAGAATTATAAGTAATTTAAATGGAATTAAAAATATGACTATATTAAAAATTGTAATATATTAGTAATTAAATGTATTGAAAGTATTCAAAAAGAGAATTAAAACTTTTATAGATTTATGCATCTATGACAAAATGTGAAGAAAACAAGATACACTGTGAACTTAATATAAAGTAAACACTTTCCAAAATGCAACGTTTTCTAAATAATAATAATAATAATAATAATAATAAATTAAATTAAATTAAAAAATGCCTAGCTGCCTTTTTATTTCCAGACTGTCCCTTCTGAAAGAATGACTATTTTTTTTTAAAAAAATAATAATAATGTAATGTAATGTAATGTAATGTAATGTAATGTAATGTAATAAAATAAAATAAAATAAAATAAAATAAAATAAAATAGCTGCCTCTTTATTTCCAGGCTGTCCCTTCTGAATGAATGAATGAATGAATGAATAGACAAAATGCAAAAAGTTTCCTAAATAACAATAAAAAGTAACCCTAGAATAAAATAAAATAAAATAAAATAAAATAAAATAAAATAATAAAATAAAATAGCTGCCTCTTTATTTCCAGGCTATCCCTGCTGAATGAATGAATGAATGAGTAGACAAAATGCAAAAAGTTTCCTAAATAACAATAAAGTAACCCTAAAATAAAATAAAATAAAATACAATAATAAAATAAAATAGCTGCCTCTTTATTTCCAGGCTGTCCCTTCTGAATGAATGAATGAATGAATGAATAGACAAAATGCAAAAAGTTTCCTAAATAACAATAAAAAGTAACCCTAAAATAAAATAAAATATAAAATAAAATAAAAATAGCTGCCTCTTTATTTCCAGGCTATCCCTTCTGAATGAATGAATGAATGAATGAATGAGTAGACAAAATGCAAAAAGTTTCCTAAATAACAATAAAGTAACCCTAAAATAAAATAAAATAAAATAAAATAAAATAAAATAAAATAAAATAAAATAAAATAAAATAAAATAAAATAAAATAAAATAAAATAAAATAAAATAAAATAAAATAAAATAAAATAAAATAAAATAAAATAAAATAAAATAAAATAAAATAAAATAAAATAAAATAAAATAAAATAAAATAAAATAAAATAAAATAAAATAAAATAAAATAAAATAAAATAAAATAAAATAAAATAAAATAAAATAAAATAAAATAAAATAAAATAAAATAAAATAAAATAAAATAAAATAAAATAAAATAAAATAAAATAAAATAAAATAAAATAAAATAAAATAGCTGCCTCTTTATTTCCAGGCTGTCCCTTCTGAATGAATGAATGAATAGACAAAATGCAAAAAGTTTCCTAAATAACAATAAAGTAACCCTAAAATAAAATAAAATAAAATAAAATAAAATAAAATAAAACTACCTGCAAAATAAATCAATTTAGAGAGAGGATGAGAGCATGAAATACAGAGGCCAATCAAGTATTATGAATGTACCATAGATATACTTCTCACAGTTATCTTGCTGAGGTTTTGTTCATTCTTTATGCAATTCCCTCAATTGCTTCTTTTGCAAGATCCTCTATTTAACACACTTCTTACATTTTCCACCAAAAAACAATCAGAAAAAAAAAAAAAAATTCAGGATTGACGGGTGGGCATGCATTCATTCAAAAAACGGAGTGATAGGGACAACTGAATGAAGCGCTTCAGCGGCTCAGCGGGACGACCATTTCACTCGCCCCTCGAATCCCATTCAGTCGAATTACATCAGGTCCAAGAGTGTTTCCATCAGGAGAGCAGAGCCTCAACCCGAGAGGTTAGTTTGTTCAGTCAATGAAGCAGCCATGAGACAAGAGCTTCTGTTACAGGCCAGCCTTATTAAGGGCCAATTCCAGCCAGACTCGCAATCGTGTTCATGAGCAAACACCTGGAGGCTGTAAAGTTGGTATTAAAAATGGCTTAACGGTAATCACAGCGCAGGCCTGCGGAGGCCGAGTGGCATATGAAGTCTTCAGTCTGACGGTTTGGGCGGCGTTGACTCGCCGGGTCGATCTCTCCCGCAGGATCAGTATCCGTGCATTCAGAGCATGACATCACTGATCGACTCGCAAACATTTATTATAGCAGCCCCGCCACACTGACATACCAAATATAGAAAAATAAACCGGAGTCAAATGTGCATAAGCATTAAATCTGCTAAATGAATTTAAAACGGAAGGGTTGTTAATGCAAAGTGAGATACAGAGTGGATGAATTACTCATTGGAGGGATTGTACGTGTCCTGCTTTGACATTTTTTCTATAAGTGTTTGCATATGTCTGGATCAGGGCACACGTTTTTCAGGGCAGGATGTTGCACAGATGCCTCAAGGCGTGGGAAAATGAGACCGTCTCTTTAGTTTAGAACACACAGACTAGTTTAGAACGCAGCATCCAATCAGATCCTGGAAAAAAACTGGAATGCTTTATTCTGATTGGTCAATCATGACATTCTATGGTCAAATATTTGTGTATAATGAATCTTAAAATGTATATCTGACTGCAGGCAATTTCCTACATGCTAGTTCAAATTATTTTCGAATTTAAATTAAAATTTAATTTCCATTAGCTGTGCAATAAGTTAATTAATGTACAAATATCCAGATATTGTCACAAAATAAATCCGTCTACTTCACGTTCCCTTTCTGAATTTATTATACGTTATTTATTTTTCATGCTAAATGTGTTTAAAGGACTATTCAATAACAGAGAATAATATGATGTTGCAAATTTAGCCAATGATGTCTTTCAACAACTTTTTTTAAACACTTTTTAAACACCCTATCTGCCACTGGTCGAAAGAAACAGAAGGCTCCGCCCCCAAATGTACACCATTGGTTAAACCACTGTTGCCATGTCAGTTTTTGTTGTGGTGCTCAGACAGTGTTTTTCTCACACTTTTAAGCAGAATTGTCCTTCAGATGACTCACTTATAGTTGTCTATCCACATTAAGCTAAAATACATGAAAATATTGGATGATTACACTACCATATGTTTCTCTATTGCATTCCAATGTGGACACAGAAATATAAATGATTCCTGGATTGATTCTCCAAAAACAATGTGGCACTACATTGTCAAAACTGTTTATCTGAGTATCACAACCAAAACAACACTGGTCAAACCAATGGTGTAAGTTTGGAGGCAAGACTACCTGTTTGAAAACAGTCATTGACTGAATTTGGAACATCATAAACTCTTATTATTCCTGCCATATAAAGATATTGCACAAATAGTAGGCAGCATGCTAGTATGATATAAATCAGTGGTGCTATTGTTAACTAAAAATAAACTATTAAAAATTGGTTTAATTGACATAAAGCTGAATCATTAACTGAAATAAAGCTGAACAAAAATAAAAAACTTTATAACTAAAAAATAAATTTAAATAAAAAGCAAAAAAATAAATTAATAAATAAATTAATTAAAATAAATAAAAAAATTAGAAATGTTGCTTTGGGAACTAAGGTAACAGTTCAAGTTGAGGTAACAAAATAAAATGAAATAAAATAAATTGAAAACAAAAAACAAAGCAATAGATAATTTAAAAGACTAATAAAAATGGCAAAAAGCACAACAAAATTACTAAAACTTAAATTGCTAAAACGTATTACAATAATAGTATAGTATAACACTAAAATAATCAATACAGCCATTATTTTTGCAATTTCATGGTGTCTAACGGTGCAGAAAGCAGACACACCACCTTTAAAATAAACATTCAGAAATGAAACAACTACTTGAATTTTAGTTAAAACAACACTTCCTAAGGTCTATACACGTCAATGGATTTCTCTGGATCATGACAGCAGGAAGAGAGAAGGGTGAATGATTTGAGCAGGGGTTATTCTCCCCCTCCTGTAGCAACAGTCTTTTAACCTGCGAGTCACTCGTTCATCACTGAAAGTCAAGCCACATGCAGTGGTCAGTCTAGACACAAGAGCTCTTTGTGTGTGACTCTTTAATACATCCAGCCGGGCCCGAGGCACACTGCCATATTTATCCACAGCGCTGATGATTTCCTGTTCGTGTTGACCCCTCTCACCCCGTCCTCCCGAAGCACTGATTCAGGGCCAGCTCGTCCCCGACTCACCCACCATACAGCCAACAGCATGACAGACCTCAGATCAGCGGCTCGGGACAGATTCAGCCTCTCTAAAAACAAGCAAATCCTTCGCTCATCGGCATCAGATGGTGTTTTAATGATTGCTACATAAAACCATCCTGCTCTAAACTTTTCACCTCACACATGCTTCTGATTTCCACACCACAGAGCTGCAGATCTTCAGGGCGAAAAACTGAGAAAATGAGCACAGGGTAATTAATGAAGCATTAAAGTCTAAACTTTTTCTGAAGGAATTACCTGTGTACTTAATACTGGTCTATCCATCTGTATACCCGACAAGCACCTTTGATTATGCATTATAACAATGTTTTCAGATGACAATTTCAAATTTAAGTCTTATAGTATAAAGAACAAATTATTCTTTGGTTGGGTATTGTGCAAATTTCATCATCAGTGTACTGTATGATATCTGTACACTCAGTTCGTGGCAACAAGGTGGCAACACTCGCCCGGCCCATTGTTTTACAAGCGAAAAAGAAACTGAAGAGACAGAACAACAGCGAAAAAACTATTGGAGACTGCAATAACAACAGACACATACATTGACACGCACTTGTGTCAGGAGGATAAGAGATACTCAAAACATAGCCAAATTTTAAAAGAGTACAATTTAAAAGAGTACATTTTAAAGAGTACTTTAAAAGAGTACATTTTTTATTGTTTTTAACTTCTGGAGAGAAATACCGCAGACACTGGATAGCATCAGTTAAAGTATAAGATAACGAACGACAGACAGACAGACAGACAGACAGACAGACAGATAGACAGATAGATAGATAGATAGATAGATAGACAGATAGATAGATAGATAGATATGACTACTAAGAAAAAATATGAATGACAGAATGACAGATAGAATGATAGAACGAACAAAGGATAAACCGACAGACAGACAGACAGACAGATAGATAGACAGATAAGGCAAAATATGAACGACAGAATGACAGAATGATAAATAGAATGATAGAACAAACTGATAAACCTATAGATAGATAGATAGATAGATAGATAGATAGATAGATAGATAGACAGATAGATAGATATTATTTTTGTGATAAAAAATTCTAATAAAATGTTCCAAAGGTTTTATGTAATGAAGCTGAAACTTATCCATGCATCCTCTTTTGTTAGTCAATTATTCTTTTTTTCTGCATTCTAAAAATGGACATTTTCAGTGGACATTTTTCAAACTTTAATCTTAAATGTCTTAAAGTCCAAAGTTAATAAAGACCAGAACACAGAGCACAGTGTGTGAGTTAAGTGCTTGAGCTGAACTAATTGAAGAAAATTGTGGAGAAGAAAAGGGAGCTGGAGAACAGATGAATTTCAATACAGTGCTCGACTTGCAAGAGGTTAACTTCTACTTGAAGAGAAAAAATCCAAAATGCCTCGTTTCTGAAACAGCCATCCTCTAATAAGAGCTGATCCCAGAGCTGAGGACACGCTCGCTCTGCTCTTTATAACTGTAAAACAGAGACGCTCTTTCAACGTGAAACACGAGCAGGTAATTACTCAAAGGTGACTGCGTCTCAGAGGCATTCCTCAACAAAAACACAGAAAAACAGAGAGCGCTGCCGAAATAACCTGGGAAGAGTTACATACAGTAGGAGAACAGACCCGCTGCAGGAATCTGGGCCACACATGGAAGAAATAGACGCTCCTGAAAAAAAGCTAAATCTGAGCTGAAGGGTTTTGGAAATTAAGAACAATTACATCCTGGCAGAAACGATGGTGGAAATCAAGAGGAGGTTGTTGCAAACAAAAACTTCAGGCTGATGTTTTGGAATTCTGGAATTAATTTCTTATATGTCTTTTTAAAAGGGTAGATAAATAATTATGTAAATTATAAAATAATGATAGACAAATGAGGCATAGATAGAACCAGAGAGGCACAGAGAGAGAGAGATAGACAGATAGACAGATAGATAGATAGATAGATAGACAGATAGATAGATAGATAGATAGACAGATAGATAGACAGATAGATAGATAGATAGATAGATAGAACGATTGAACGAACGCACGCACGCACGCATACATGCACGATAGAACGATAGAACGATAGAACGATAGATAGATAGATAGATAGATAGATAGATAGATAGATAGATAGATAGATAGATGAATCACTCAAACACCACAAGCTGCTAAAGGCAGATGACAAACACTTCTTATAAAAGTCTGTCAAACGCTATTTTTAATCACGACATAAACATTACTGAGATGGAAACTCCATTTATACAGATTTCCTGTATTTTAAAAGATGCTAAATGCATGTATAGACATACAGCTTTACGCTAACAATCAGATGTTCATCTCTTTTACAGTATACTTCCTCAGTGTTTTTAACTCCACTGCTTCCAGCAATACAGTACAGTACTGTGGGAGATCATTATTTAGTCGAAAGCCAAGCAAACAAACGAAAGTGTGTGCAGTCTCTCTTGGCAAAGTGTAGAAGGTGAGTCCTCTGAGGATAAGCAGAGGTCAAAGGTCAAACACAATCGCCCCAGATCGACAGTTTTCGGCTGGGCAGCGAGGCCTACGGAGGTAGCGTATGGATTTTGTCCTGATTGCGGTGTTAGCGCGGGTCAGGGAAGAGAGCGCTGCATCTGTCTGAGTGGTTGGAGGGAACAGATAGAGCGAATGCAAGAAAAGATGGATCAAAGAGCACAAAGGGGCAAACAACCTAGAGCAAGTGATCTCAATGACTCAAGCGAGGAGAAATTTCCTCCAACCACAAACACAGTTGGCCCGGGCGCAAGTTATATAAAGAGCGTTTTTTCGCTCGCGGTGCCTTTGGCAGCTGCGCCGGCTCTCAGCTGTGGTTCTTCAAAGCCGACAAAAGCCTGAATAATAATCACAGCTAATGTTTTCAACAGATTTTGGTCTTGCGTGTTCCATCATGTTTAATAGCACACATGCATTTTCGCTCAACGTAAAGCCAAGTGAAATTAATTTTGTGACAAGCTAATGAGGAAGTTACGTTGCCTTGGAATTAATAAAGAAATGAAAACACCAGTGTCAGGGTGTTCTACTTATTTATGCATTTTTTTTTTTTACTTTTTTTTTTCTTTCCGTTTATATTCCACAGACAAACCAAAAATTATTCAGACACCAGATATAATTTTTGATATTGTTTTTTACTAGTGGGTGCAGGACACTAGTTCATTTATGTAAATGAGGATAGCAAAATAAAGTAAACTGACATATTATACCCAAAATTTTTTCATACAGTGGACTACCAGTAAAAATGATAAAAATTCGGGACCAAAAATTTGATTTGACAACTCTGACCTGACCATGTTTTGTTACATACCTTTCTATCAAAGTTATCTGACATTATCAAGATGAATTTGTTCTGACACAGTTTAACTCTGAGTTCTTGTCATATTTTATTATCATTTTCTAAACTATAGCAAATAAACTGTGATAATGTCAGAAATGTTGAAGGTGTCTGAATAAATTTTGGTTTGACTGTATATTATTTATTAAGATTTTTATTTTTTGAAAGAAATAAATACTTCTATTCAACAAGGGTGTATTAAATTGATCAAAGGTATCAGTAAAGGCATTGTTAATGTTACAAAAGATTTCTATTTCAAATAAATACTAGTGTTTTGTACATACACAAAAATATTAAGCAGCACAACTGTTTTCAACATTGATAATAATAAATGTTTCTTGAACAGCAAATCAGCATATTAGAATGATTTCTGAAGGATCATGAGATGCTGAAGACTGAAGTATTGATGCTGAAAATTCAGCTTTGCATCACAGGAATAAATTGCAGTTTATAACATAATAAAATATGAAATACTCATTTTGTATACTCAAATTGCAAAAATATTTCTGATTATTATCATTTTTCCTGTATTTTTAATCAAATAAAGGTACTAAAGGCAGCCTTGGTGAACATAAGATACTTCTTTCTAAAACATAAAAAAAACATAACCCCAAAGTTTTGAACAGTTCATGATTAAGAGAGAGGTAAGTGAAAACTATGTGAGATTTGCAAGGTTAGACACAAATAGTTAATAATCACAATTCAAAGTGTTTAAAGTTCACATGACTTATTGATAATGGCATAATTCGACTAGTTTCAGAACTTTTAAACCTCTTTCACACCCGTTTCCATCTCTGGCTATTTCTCCTCAACAGCAGAGCTCAGACTTAACCATCTTCCTCTTCTCAAGCTCACTAAAATAACTGATTTCTGGTCACCCGTCTTTGAGTTTGTCTTGTTAGAGCTGAACACTGCTGTGTCTGAATCACAGGTCTTCCCCTCAAACACTCCCTTCCTTTTGTTCCTCTCGGTGTTTTTCCTGTATGAGATGAACGCGGTTAGAATTAGGATGCAGGTTGATGTCATTGCAGGGAGTTTGTGATTAACGTTTCGCTTCATTCGTTGTTTACAGCACAGGCACAAAGCTTTGTTTTTGATGCCAAGTGCGGCCCGTGTTCAGAGGTATAAGACGAGAGATTTCCACAAAGAATAGACAGATTGTGGCTGCAAAACTGGATTGTTTATATAATCAGTTTCTTTTTAAACCCCAGTTACTGAACACTGACGGATAGCTCGAAAAATGTTGACTAAACATATTCAGTCTCTTGACACCCTGTTGAGGTATTAATTTTACTATAATGAGGTATGTATTATCTTTTCCTTTTCCAGTCTGATATCATAAAAGATACTGTCATGAATGCAGTAAATGGTAATTAGAACATAAAATCAGCCAATTTTTATCCGCTGCCATCTCGGTTTCATCAATGATCATTCAACAAGCAGGAAACATTGCTAAAAGGGATAGTTCACCAAGAATTAACATTCTGTCATCATTTATTCACTTTCATGTCATTACAATCTGGAACCAGTTTCTTTATCTAAAAAAGTGTTTTTTTTTTTTGGTTTTTTTGGTACAATATTCTGGCCAATCTGTTTCATATTAAAGTAAACAAGGGACTAATGTTGTCTATCACTAAAACAATAAATAAATACATACATATATAAATTATATATAATATTTATGTATACACACACACACACACACACACACACATACATATATATACACACACACACACACACACACACACACACACACACACACATATATATATATATATATATATATATATATATATATACACATACATATACATATATATATACACACACACACATATATATATATATATATATATATATTTTTTTTTTTTTTTTTTTTTTTTAATAAGGTAAATTTTATTTTACTTTATATTTTATTTTATTTTACCAATACCTGTCCTCATTTACCTTTATGGAAAAGATGTATTTCAATATTTTTTTCTTTTTCTTTCTCTTTCTTCAAATGAACTTCTTGTTTTAAGGATTATAAAAGCCATATTTGGGCAACATTTTTAATCCTAAAATAAATATAGACAATTCTTCTGTGTTTAAATACCTAAAACTTAGGTATTTAAGTAAGTTTTTGATATCTAATAACAATCCACATTATTTGAGATGCATAATATATAATACTGAATACAAAACAATAAATACATTTATTTATTTACATTATTTTTGTTGAAAATGATCTATACATACATATACATATATATATATATATACACACACACACACACACATACATATACATATATATATATATATATATATATATATATATATATATATATATATATATATATATATATACATACATATATATACACAAATCAGTTGCACATCCATAAAATATAGTCTCCCTCACAAAGAAGAATTATAACAGTACCGTGGTAAAGTAATGGTATCAGATGGTAAATCCATGGAAAACAAGGTTAGTTGTCACTTTTTTTATTCCAATGAATATTTCTCAGAGCAGCTCTATTATTTTTGAAAATCACTTACTGTATAAACACACCTTAACGTCTTGACTACAAAAAAGCTATTGAACATTTTGACAGCTCTTGCCAAGGAAAAAAGAGATCCAACATAAAAACCACAGTAACAAGCATTTGTGTACTTGAACTTTTGATTCAAAACCTAAAATTTACAGTATATAGTATCAACTAGCCCCATTCTTAAAACTTAAAAGACTTAAAAGAACTTAAAAGAAAACAAATAAATAACACCAGAAAACGTGGCTTTATTCTTTAGCATTCTGCAATTTGGAAATGTACGAGACTTTGTTACTTTAAGTGGTGAATACTCTATCTGGCGTTTCAGACCGGTGATATTGGGAGTCTCACCTGACCCTCACCATTCCTCAGAGGCTTTCAGCGCTTTAGTGAGCTGATTAACATGAGATGAAACTCTTGTGGGTGATTTCTGCAGACACTGTGCCTCCCCACACAGATTCGACTGGTGCCAGTAGGCGCCTATGCCAGTGCTGGACCCATAAGCGGATAGTTTGGTGAAGTTGGCTCCAGAAGGATGAGGATTTTTTTTCCTTGAGTGCCTTAGCAGATTTTGTTGAAGAAAAAAAATGGAATCTGGAGCAAACTCTCATTAAGCACTTTCTCTGAAGTTTTCATACCATGAAAACGAGCTTGAACATGTTTTTTTTATTTATTTTTTTTTAACCTCCAATTTGATTTTATTCCTTGAGAATAGCTTGTTGTTGTTTATCATTTTAATTCTGGTAGATTTACCTTTTCTTAAATATTTTTTTTTCTTTATTGGTGCTTGCCAAGGCAATAAAAATATACTTTTTATTTATTATTAAAGGAGGAAAAAGAAATGCTAAAAATGACTGTTTTGAGGTAAGAATGTAAAAAAAGGTAAGAAGGTGAGAAAAATTATTATTAATTCATTGATTTAGGCATTTCATAACAAGCTTTTATGTTAATTTGTTCATTAACTTCTATACAAAATACTATTAATTCATTTTGATAGTCACCGAACAGCAATAAAAATCACCTTGAACAAAACCAAACATCATCAACAAATCTTTAATCACAAAATATGTAGTCATTTCATAGATTCTTAGTTCTCACTTAGTAAAAAACCTAAATTAAAATTTTGTAGCTTTTAGTCAGTCTGATATTTTTATTATTTTTTACATTTATTTACCTATTTAGTTAGTCAGAATTAACTTTTACACTGCAAAAGATCCTATGCTTATTGTCTTTTTTTAATAAATTAAAAAAATTCATTTATTTTTTAATAAACATTTTTTGATATTTTTGTCCTGTTTTCCAGTTTAAACATTTAAAAATACCTAAAAAGATAAAAAGTGACATTTAGATTTGTTGTCATTGACTGTATCTTAAAATAAGCTTTTTTAAACTTGATTTTTACTTTTTTTCTACTTTAAGTGAAAAAAAATCTGCCAGTGTAATAAGGCAAACTGAAAACAAACATTTATTAAAGGTACACTCTCAGAAAACCAACCTAACACACAGTGTTGCTTCTGAATAATTTTTATTTTATTTTATTTTGTTTGTATAAATTTTAGGTTTTCTAATGACCTCATGAATGAGGAAGCTTTTGTAGTGCATATTGTGTTGGGAAAGTGCTGTGGTATTTTGCATGCAAATAAACTCAAAACAGCCTTTTATACTCCAGCACTTAGCAAGCAGCACTAATGACACAATCTCAACCGGCTATTATAGATTTAGAAGCTGTTAAACTCATGCTGGCAGTCTCGCTTTTTTAATTTCATTCAGTAAAATTCTCTAAAAATAATTTAAGCCCAAATCCCTTTAGTCAAAATAAAAGTGAGCGACCAGGTTCCTTTGCTTGAAAAGCAGCATTCAGCAGAGATGGCTATTCTACAGGGGGATCGTATGGAGCCGTGGAAAAGAGCTCTTTCTGGCTCCGTTAGGAGCGGCATGGAAAGTCCCCTCAGTGGAAAGTCCCTCTCCTAAACTTGACAGATTGTGGATGTGTAGGATCATGAGGGGCCGAGACAGACTTGCCCTTTGGCCAAGAAACACACACTGAATATTGTATTACATTAGTCTTCTGCGCGTGTGCGTGCGCACACACACACTTTCTTTTCCCTAAAGGTCACCCCTAATTGTACCACAACACATGAGCGACCAAGAAAAAGATAGGATGTGCAAAAAAAGCAGCATATGAGAAGCGGTGGACACGAGGAGGCACACATTCATCCTCACATATATCCTCAACATGTCTACAACAGCTCTGACAGGCAGCATGTGGCGGCAATATGACCGCCGTCACCACAGGAAACAGCCATGTAGAGGAAGTGAGTGATTCTGTAGAGGGAGCAACAGTAGGAACATTGTGTGTGGAGCGAGGTAGAGGTGAGGTGAAGAGGTTGGGCTTCTGAAAAAGACCCCAACATCCTGCCATATCCTCATATAAAGCTCCTTGAGAAACTTAAAGAAGGTTTCAAACCTCATTATATAAAAAGAGATGGCAACACTTTATTTTAAGGAATAAATTCTCACTATTAACTAGTTGCTTATTAGCATGCGTATTACCAGCATATAGGCTGTTTATTATTAGTAGTACTTATTAGGTAAATATTAATGCCTTATTCTGCATGACCATAACCCGACCCAATAACAACTAACTTACTAACTATTAATAAGCAGTAAATTAGGAGTTTGTTGAGGGAAAACTCTTAGGTAATAGTGAATACGTGTTCCCGAATCTAAAGTGTTACCAACAACATAAATGTTAAAAATTAAAACTGCTTTCATATGGTTTTTTTTTTTTTTTTTTTTTTTTTGGGTTATGTGCATGCTAGTGCACTCCTACAAGCTGAAATAATTAACTATTACACAACATGACACGACATGACACTAAAATAAAATAAAATAAAATAAATTAATGAGTATTTATGAGATACATTTACTTGAGAAGTGTAGACGATTTTTTACTTTTTTAACCTTTAAATAAGTTGAAAATAATCTGCCAGTGTAGTGTGACAAAACAAACTTGTATTAGGGGTACATTCACAGAAAACCATAATATCATATGCAGTGTTGCTTCTCATTGTTTCAAGTATTTTTAGATATTTTAACTTGAAAACAAAACTAAGAAAAGAAAAGAAACTCAGGGTGTATCCAAAATTCTGTCCTATTACATGATATTATATATACATATTAGTCCTGTCAATTGATTTAAAAAAAAAAAACTAATTAATGGCACCTTTTTCAGAAATTAATCGCGATTAATCACGATTAATCCCACCTAACATTAAAGTTTTTAAATATACTTTTATATTGCAATAATTTCACATTCAATCTTCAAATTAATGTACAAACAACATAGACAGTATATTTTTAATATTTGTTTAATGGCATCTTTATTTTTATGACTGAAGGCCAGTATCACTGATACCAATTAATACTGATTTCCCTATAAAAATGTTTCCCCCTAATATTTAACCATTGACTATAGCCATTCAACTTTACATTATAATTAAGAGCTATCAATTTTAACATTTATTAGACTTTAAAAATAACTCTAATTTAAGTAAATTTAAAACAATCTTAACATAAGCCCATTATAATAAATGTCATATTTATCTACCTGTGCCCCTCAGCAGAAATATACAGAAATTGAATAAAGTTATCAAACACTAAATTCTAAACTAAATACAGATGAATCCTTAAAACTATAAAAGTTATTGATTTCCTCTTTTTTCTTTTGTTCTTGATGAACAGACATCACAGCAGCTGGATATTAGGTTGTTTTTGGCTGCTATTTCTTTAAGAGCTGCCGCTACCGAACAAGACGCGGATCTGACACGCATCGTATTTTCTCTCAACTCTACCTTTTCTGACCAATTTCAGGTCGGACCCATTTCAGTCTCTTCTAATGAGCTGACGAGTTGAACTGAGTGTGTTAGATGAGGGAGACAGTGCTAGGATGCTCCAGGACAGTTTTGAAAACCATTTCAGAGACATGTTCTTAATGTAATTCATTTATAACATATTACATGCATGCACAGTTTTATGGCAGCTTTAATCGCCTTTTTGGTAACTTCATGACTTAACTGATCACGACATTGCATGCACGTAGTTTCTTTCGTGATTTGATATGAAATGATACAGGCTATGCATGCGCCGGCACCTTTGTGCGTGTATTGAAGAGCACTCGCTGCGAGGACAATACAGTTTCTGCGCTCGTTTGACTCGCGGCTGACGCTGAAGTGAAGTTGAAGCGCGCATCTGAAACGTCTCCTGTTTGATGTGATTGTAAAGACATTCTGCGACTGAATAAATGCACTTCTTGTCAAGAAAAAGAGACAGAATTAGCAGTTATGAGTGGGGTGGCCAACCCTAGGCCCCGCCCTGCATTAACGGCATTAAATAATTTTAACGCATTAAACTAAAAAAATTCATCGCCTGCGTTAACGTGCTAATTTTGACAGCACTAATATATATATATATAAAAATATGTATTTTATGTGCACTCTATGGAACAAACCAGATTCACATTTCACTGCAGGTTGTATTCTGTATTTAAATTGGGAATTAAAAACCATTAACAAACCCTTCATTATATGTCCCCAGCTTCCTGTTTCAATAGGAAATACGTCAACACATGAAAGAGAATCTAGCTGTCAAACCATTCTATAGGGTCTTTAAAAGAAATAACCAAAACAGCAAAAAGACGACCATCATAAGCCTTGTGTGGTAAATCTACATCATGATGAAGCACATCTAGGGCAGTAATCTTTCTGAAGAGCAGCCAGGCCACTCTCCTTCAGTAACTCACCTGAAAGATTTTCTAAATAGCTCCGGAGAGTATGAGAGAGAAAGCGATATGCAGAAGAGATAAACGCTCAGCAGAGCAGTGAAATCATCCGTCTGTGCTCTGACAGGCCTCGATGACACCATTCCTGACTAGGGGGCATGTAGAACGTTCTGCTGAGCAAGCATGAGTGTGACACACACACACACACACACACACACAGAGACCAGTGTTTAAACCTAAATAAAACACATACACTCATCTGGAGCTCCTGTATATACTCCAGTCCAGGTGCTGTGGGGGGTGTCAGTGTTCAGTGAGTCACTTCCATCATGCTGCTCTTAAACGAGCAATTGTTCTACAACTGCTACATACACACACACATTACAACGATATGCCAAATACCAAGATTAAAAAAAAATAAGTTAAAAATGTAGTTTTACAATTTTAAATAACTGTCTTCTATGTGAATATATTGTCACTTAAATGTAAATTATTCCTGTGATGCAAGAGCTGAATTTTCAGCATCATTACTCCAGTCTTCAGTCACACGATCCTTCAGAAATCATTCTAATATGCTGATTTGCTGCTCAAGAAACAACAATAGTTGTTCAACAATAGAAACAATAGAAACTACCATTTAAACATTTAAAGGTAAATAGATTTAAAACTTAAATAAAAAAAAATAATTAATTTACTTTTACTTTACTTTTAGTCATTTAGCAGACGCTTTTATCCAAAGCGACTTACAAATGAGGACAACAGAAACAATCAATTGTAGTATTAAAACAACTAAAACTGATCCAAAACTAAAAGCTAAAACTTTATAAATAGTATATACACACACATTAAAAAAATTAAATAAAAATGAAAAAATGCATGACAAAATTTCTAAACTTAACATTTAAATGAAAACAAAATAAAGCTACAAACAATTCAAAATATTAAGAGAACAAAAGGTATAAGAGTATAATAATGATTCTAACGTAAAACTAAGAGAAACACCAAAAACAACTACGTGTATGTACACATACAAACAGACATATATGCACACACACACATATCAATAAATTCAATATTATTTCATTTCCATGTAGTTTGTTGAAATACTAAAATAACTCAAATTAAATAAAACTAAAACTTAATAAATAACTTATACAGACATAATAGAAAAAAAACTAATAAAATGACAAACATTACTACAACTGTAACTAAAATTAAAATAGATAACATATACGAATCAAACTACATTAGTTTAACAGTAATCCTTAAAAAAATAACTGTGCCAAACATACAAGTAAGAAATGGTTATAAAAACTGAAAGAGAAGTGAAACAAGTAATAGGAAAGAGAATAAATGAAAAGCGATACTTATTAAATTAATTAAATTAATTAATTAATTAAATAACAGTTTTTAGACAGCATGGATGCAATAAATTGATTAAAAGTGACAGCAAGAACATTCATAATGCTACAAAAGATTTACATTTCAAATAAATGCTCTTGTTTTGAATTTTCTATTCATTAAAGAATCCTCAATTGAATTCTATTCATAAAAGAAAGCTTTTAACTAGCAATATGGTCTGGAAGCAAGTTTTTGTGATATTTGGTGGTATTTGTACAGCTGGTATTTAATTTGTTTTGATTTTAATTTTTATGGTAAAGCACTTTGTGACTCCTTGTCTGTGAAAGTTGCTATATAAATAAATTTTACTTACTCAAGAAAAAGTATAATGATTAACACAAAGGTATTAAGAAGCAAAAACAACACTGACAATAATAATAAATGTTTCTTAAACAGCAAATCAGCATATTAGAATGATTTCTGAAAGGTCATGTGACACTGAAGACTGGAGTAATGATGCTGAAAATACAGCTTTGTATCACAGGAATAAATTACATTTTAAAATATATTCAAATAGAAAACAGTTATTTTAAATTGTAATAATATTTCACAATATTCCAGTTTTTAACCTTTTTTTAATAAAAACTTGGTGAGCATAAGAGACTTTTTTCAAAAATATAAAAAAGCTTGGAAGTCTCAAACATTATGGCATATTTATTTGATACTACAAAATAATGACAAAATCCATGTTTCATTTTTATTTAATTGAGGGGATGTCATCTGGTACCGGGCAACAAAAAAGACTGAGATCAGAAGGCTACCGACCTGTAGAAATGACAAACGGTGGGCACTAAATAAACAGTACTTACCCTGGCACTGCCAACCTCAACACACATTCAGATCTCCCAGTGTTGTTTGCTTTTCTCAATTGCTTCCACATGTCTAGTGCTCATAATTATAAACCAGTCATCTTTTGAAAATTTTGAGGCTGAAACAACCTAGCTTCAGAAACTAGAACATCATATTGTTCTCTTGAAGTAATCTATTTAAACATAACCAGAGCAAACATGCAAAGTTCATGGTTTTGTGTCCTGAACACACCAACATCAACCCAAAAAACAATTAAAACCCATTTCTCCCTGTCTCACAGACATCTAAGCTCATTTATTACCCAAATCCCACTACAAGTGTCTAGGGGTTACCATTTAAGAACCATGGCTGAAACTCTACGCTGCTAATAAAATCATATTTCATATCTTAATCTCACTCTGTACTGCTTTAAATATACCATCTGTGTCTATAAAAGATCCGTGGAAACATGAACTCGCAGAAGCGCCCTGATTTCACAGGGGCAGGCGGTTTGAAACGACAGCAGCAGATTAAGAGGGGGAAGATTTGTGAACAATCGCAGAAAGACGGGCTAATCCACAAAGCGGCAGGGGGCGACCGTGACAGTCTGTGCTGAGCTAGTCGTCTCCACTGCCTGTCTTTGAAGACTCAGATTTCTGCTAACCCTCGTTTTTTCATACCGAAAGACGGATGGAATGACGCTCCCGGGATGATGCGATAGAAGAGGAGAAGGGTTTGGGGTTATTGTGGGATTAACTATAAATTATTAGTTATCGTAAAATGAAACCAAGACGATGGAACTTCTTGATGTTGCTTTATGGTCAAGATCAAGAAAGATCGTAATACTGAACTAATACTAATCCAACTGACCAACACATGCATGATTCAAACTTCATTGCAAGATGGACTATGAACCAATTCTGTATCAATTCTGCCTTTTAAGCATAAAAAAAGCTCTGTTTTAAACATAAATAAGAAATGTTTCTTGAGCAGCAAATCAACATATTAGACGATTTCTGAAGAATCATGTGACACTGAAGACTGGAGTAATGATGCTGAAAATTCAGCTTTGCATCACAGGAATAAATTAAATTTGGAAAATATATTCAAATAGATAACGTTTATTTTAAATTGTAATAATATTTCACAATATTACAGTTTTTACTGTATTTTTGGTCAAATAAATGTAGCCTTGGTGAGAATAAGAGATTTTAAAGCATAAACATTATTTAAAAAAAAAAACTTTAGTGTAGTATATATTGTAGTGCTTTCCTGTAGCTCAAATAGCTTTCCTGTAGCTCAAATAGTAGAGCAAGGTGCTAGCAACGCCAAGATCATGGGTTCGATTCCCAGGGAAAGCAAGAGCTCATCAAATGTAAAAACTGTAACTTGAATGCTATGTAAGTCGCTTTGGATAAAAGCGTCTGCTAAATGCATAAATGTAAATGTAAATGTAGTGCAGTTGTGCATTTTAAAACATACTGCCAAAAGGTTGCTATCGACTGAGCAAATACTTAAATGCAGTCCTCTAAAATAGAGTTCAAAAGTCTTCTTCATTATAGTGAATCAGTTCATTCAGATGATTAATGGCTAGCTACCAGTTCAAAGAATGATTTACTGAGTCATTTGAGCCTCAGTGATTTTCTGTAGGTATTTTCCATAGCAAACAGCCCCCTTAAAAGCTTGAATGTAGCCATTTTTAGCATAAATACTTCCAATTAGATTAGATTATTACATTCTGAGAAGCTTGGAGGTTAAAAGTAGAACCATCAACACTGCTTCTGTTTAAATGTAACCATGGTCACAATCTTATGATGGACAGGATGAGACTTGATCCTTGATTGGAGCTGCTTTTGTACACATACTTCGGAGTACTGTCACGATCTGAAAACAAGATTAGTAAACAGGTAGCTGATGCTATAATAACGTTTTACCAGTAAACTGTGGACATAACAGCTCTAATGAAACCTTCATCAAAACCAGACGTGAAGAATGATTGAAAATAAAAACAATGTTCTGATTCCTACTGCTGTCTGGATTTATAAATATACAGCCAACGCTCATATTTGAAACCTGGGGTAGTCTAATGATAGAGCCTCAAGTACAGAAGTGTGGGACGAAATGAGGAGGAAAGAACAGAGCTGGAAGGAAAGAAGAAAGGAATGAAGGAAAGAAGGACAGATGGATGGACATGTGGGTGGATGGAAAGAAAGAAAGAAAGTAGGGCTGTAACTAACGATTATTTTGATAATCGATTAGTTGGCCGATTATTTTTTCGATTAATCGGATTTAAAAAAAATCTTCTTCTTTTATTTTATTGAAAAAAACACTTCCACATTCTGCCCAATGTCCTTCAAACAAATGTGCCAACTGAATGCTATGAAAACATACAGTGCTTAACATTTTATTAGACTACCTGTCATAATAAAGAGAAAACACAAATATTTTAGGAATCTGTCAAAGAATTGTTTAAATCTAAAAATGTTATTGTCATTTATTGGGCAAATAACAAACTGAAACAACTAAATTTTTATTCACATAAAAAATTAGCCTCCTGCCTTTCATAACAGCATGCATTCTTGCTGGGATTGCTTAGCTACTTTTTGACTGTAATTGGGCATCTGAAAAAATCTTTCATAGATCTTTCATAGATCTAGATCTTCATTCTTTCATAGATAACAGAAATAATTATATTATAGCATTAGAAATAGCCTACTGTTACTGAAGACCTTACGCATATTGGAGGACTATCTAATACAGACAGCTAAAAAATGATTTTAGTAAACACCAATACTGTTAGTTTAGAGCAGCAGTGGCACAAAGCTTACATTATTTGTTATAAACCTTAAATACATTTGTTTTTAATAAATTTGTTAAGCACTGTATATAGGCCTACAGTTTAAATCTCTTCATCAAAAATTAAGATAATAATAAAGATAATAAAGACGAATAAAAACACAAACTCAGTGTTAACCAACTTTCTGATCACAGTCACGTTTACTGTAATTTCTTTATCCTGTAAAAGGCGGCTATGAAGCATCTGATATTTATATTCAGACAACTATCCCTTTACAGTTCCTACTCTCATAAAATGCGTGCACTACATGTTGACTTTTAAACCTTAATTTAACGTTCAACAACAGATATTTCAGCACAATGAATGTTTTTGCGCTGAATATTAATCCCTCTCTGACGCGCGTTCACGCGCCTGCCGCGCTCGCGCTCGTTCAGTAAAGATTTAAACTTAACACAGACTGTCAGGACAGAACTTCATGCAAAAATGCTCGCGTGAATTTGTGACATTTACAGATAAGGATATGACCTTAAACTGAACGTTTTTGCGCTGAGGACGAACACGCATCTGTCAAAGCGCCTGACAGGAGCAAGCCATTAGGCTAATGCATTAACTTAAAGCTTAAAATAAATAATTCTCATGTTTTGTGCAGCTTGGATCACGTAACTCTCCCGCAGCATCTCATTCTGTTTCCTCCACTATTTTTAAATGCTTTTGGCCACAGAAATGCGTTATTCAGTGCTGTAACGTTAATTTGACGCGACCGGCTGAAGTTGGACGTGCACTGTGGGCAGACCTGACTAATCGATAATAAGAATCGTTGTCGATGATTTTCATTATCGATAATAATCAATTTTATCGATTAGTTGTTGCAGCCCTAAAAGAAAGAAAGAAAGAAAGAAAGAAGGAAAGAAAGAAAGGTTGGATGGATGGATGGATGGGGAAAAGGAAGAATAGACAGATGGGTGATAGAAGAAAGGAAAGAAAGAAAAGAAGGAAGGATGATGGAAGAATAGAGAAATGATGGATGGGAAAAAGTAAAGATGGACAGACAGAAGTATGGATAGATGGATGATGGAAGAAAGGAAAGAAAGAAAAAGAATTGAATGAATGAATGAATGAATGAAGGCAGAATGGATATGTGGAAAGAAAGAAAGAAAGAAAGAAAGAAAGAAAGAAAGAAAGAAAGAAAGAAAGAAAGAAAGGATGGATGGATGGATGGAGAAAAATGAAAGATGACAGACGGATGGATAGAAGGAATAAAGTATGGACAGATGAGGGAGGTTGGATGCAAGATGAAAAAGGACGAATGGATGAAATGGAAGGACGAATGGAAGAAAGGAAGGAAGGAAGTAAGAAATAAAGTAAGGACGAAAGGAAGGAAGCTAGGAATAAAGAAAGTAAGGAGGGAAGGAAGGATGGATGGATGGATAGATGATGGATGGGGAAAAAGGTAAGATGGACAGACAGAAGTATGGATAGATGGATGATGGAAGGATGGAAGAAAGAAAAGAAAGGAATGAATGAAGGCACGATGGATGCGTGGAAAGAAAGAAAGAAAGAAAGAAAGAAAGAAAGAAAGAGGATGGATGGATGGAGAAAAATGAAAGACGGACAGATGGATGGATAGAAGGAAGAAAGTATGGACAGATGGATGCAAGGAAGGGAGGTTGGATGCATGATGAAAAAGGAAGAATGGATGAAATGGAAGGAAGGAAGGAAGGAAGGAAGGAAGTAAGAAATAAAGTAAGGACGAAAGGAAGGAAGCTAGGAATAAAGAAAGTAAGGAGGGAAGGAAGGATGGATGGATGGATAGATGATGGATGGGGAAAAAGGTAAGATGGACAGACAGAAGTATGGATAGATGGATGATGGAAGGATGGAAGAAAGAAAAGAAAGGAATGAATGAAGGCACGATGGATGCGTGGAAAGAAAGAAAGAAAGAAAGAAAGAAAGAAAGAAAGAGGATGGATGGATGGAGAAAAATGAAAGACGGACAGATGGATGGATAGAAGGAAGAAAGTATGGACAGATGGATGCAAGGAAGGGAGGTTGGATGCATGATGAAAAAGGAAGAATGGATGAAATGAATGAATGAATGAAGGACAAATGAAAGAAAGAAAGAAAGAAAGAAAGAAAGAAAGAAAGAAAGAAAGAAAGAAAGAAAGAAAGAAAGGATGGATGGATGGATGGAGAAAAATGAAAGATGACAGACGGATGGATAGAAGGAAGAAAGTATGGACAGATGAGGGAGGTTGGATGCAAGATGAAAGAAAGGAAGAATGGATGAAATGGAAGGATGAATGGAAGGAAGGAAGAAATAAAATAAGGATGAAAGGAAGGAAGCTAGGAATAAAGAAAGTAAGGAGGGAAGGAAAGATGGATGGATAGACAGATGGATAGATGATGGATGGGGAAAAAAATAAGTATAGATAGATGGATGATGGAAGAAATGAGAAAGAAAAAGAAAAAGAGAAGGAAAGAAGGATGCAAAAAAGGGCAAATGATGAATGGGAAAGAAAGGATAAAGAAAAGATAGTCAGAAGTATGGATAGATGGAAGGATGGAAGAAAGGAAAGAAAGAAAAGAAAGGAATGAATGACGGCAGGTTGACTGTGGAAAGAAAGAAAGAAAGAAAGAAAGAAAGAAAGAAAGAAAGAAAGGATGGGTGGAGAAAAATAAAAGATGGATGGATGGATAGAAAGAAGAAAGTATGGACAGATGGTGCAAGGAAGGCAGGTTGGATGCATGATGAAAATGGAAGAATGGATGAAATGAATGAATGAATGAAGGATGAATGGAAGGAAGGAAGAAATAAAGTAAGTGAGGATGAAAGGAAGGAAGGAAGGATGGATGGATGGATGGATGGATGGATGGATGGATGGATGGATGGATGGATTGGGGAAAAGGAAGTATAGACAGATGGATGATGGAAGAAAGGAGAAAGAAAGAGAAGGAAGGATGGAAAAAAGGGCAAAATGAATGGGAAAGGAAAAAAGGATAGACCAAAGTATGGATAAATGGATGATGGAAGGATGGAAGAAAGAAATGAATGAATGAAGGCAGGATGAATGCGTGGAACGAAAGAAAGAATACAGATGATTGTCAAAGGATGTGTCAGTTTCTCTGTATTTGACCTCAGGTGACAGAAAAACAGCTTGAACCAGCTTTACACAACAGTCTATGTGAAAGAGAGAGAGAGAAATAGTGAACGAGTGGAGAAAAGAAAGCCAGTAACAGACAGGTTCCTAGTGCTGGCACTGGCATCTGAGTGAGTGGGGTCCACGCTGCCCCCTGCAAGCTGGCACAGCTCCTAGAAAGCCATTCTGGCTTGAGCAAACAGAGCCGCACGCTTGCAGCTGCACTCTCGCCTATTAAAACCTCCAGCTATTATGGGGAACCCAGAGAGATCGCAACGCTTATTAGCCACCCCGCTATGTTTCTGAGCCATGATCCTGTCTTACTTCTGCACGGACGCCCAACAAAAGAGCTAAATTTAGCTTCCCTCAGACTCTCACAACAAAGCGGCCATTACTGACAAATTGAGAGCTCAAACGACGTAAATTACTATAATTTTGCCAGTGTGAAGTTATTTCCTTCATAATTTGAGTGCGCATCCAAAACGTATGGCAAAAGCGAATTCATTCACAAGTGTTCTTCACAGTTGTTGACGTCGCGTTCGGCAAAATGTTGACTTGTGTACGTTCTTTCAGACATTGCCGTCTGTTTTTGACTGACGATGCAGCACTTAGCGAGTTGCTAATAAGCCAATTAACCGCTATCAAAAAGTTTGTTACTGATGTCTTCAGCCAGAGACAGAAGGATAACCTGCAATTAGTCTAGCGGTGCTCACTCAGCCAGACAATGAGAACTCAGAAGAGCACCAGGCAACTGTGGACGGTCATGCGGGCATGAACCACTCGAAAAAACACAAGGCCAAACTGAGCACAGAGGTCGAGTAGCCATTACAGACTAACTGAGCATTTAATTGCGTGCATAACCTTAGAACTAACAATAATACCATAAGGAAATATTCAGCAATCCTACAAATTACCCATCATTTTTATAAGGCAAATAATTATATATATATATATATATATATATATATACAAACAGTTATGGCCAAAAATATCGACATCCTTGGTAAATATGATCAAAGAAGGCTGTGAAAATTAATCTGCATTGTTAATCCTTTTGATCTTTTATTTAAAACATTCACCAAAATCTAACCTTTCATTGGATAATAAGAATTTAAAATGGGGGTAAATATCCTTATGAAATAAATGTTTTTCTCTAATACACGTTGGACACAATTATTGGTACCCCTAGAAATTCTTATGAGTAAAATATCTCTGAAGTATATTCCCATTCATATTCACAATTTTGAGCACTCCAGGGTGATTATGAAGATGAAATTATCCAGCCATGGCTTCCTGTTTCACATAAATATAAATAGGAGGGAAAACAAAGCCCAAATTCCCTTAATCATCCATCACAATGAGAAAAACCAAAGAATATATTTCTGATGTGCAGCAAAAGATAATTGAGCTTCACAAATTAGTGAAGTGGCTTTAAGAAAAGAGCTAGAGCAGTGAAAATTCCCATTTCCACCATCAGGGCAATAATTAAGAATTTCCAATCAACAAAAAATGTTACGAAACTGCCTGGAAGAGGACGTGTGTCTATATCGTCCTAATGCACGGTGAGAAGGAGAGTTTGAGTGGCTAAAGACTCTTCAAGGACCACAGTTGGAGAATTGCAGAAAATAGTTGAGTCTCGGGGTCAGAAAACCTTAAAAAAAATTGTCAAACAGCACCTACATCACCACATGTTGTTTGGGAGGGTTTCAAGAAAAATTCTCCTAGCTCATCCAAAAACAAACTCCAGCATATTCAGTTATCAGACACGACTGGAACTTCAGATGGGACTGGCTTCTATGGTCAGATAAAACTGAAAAATGAGCTTTTTAGCAGCAAACACTCAAGATGGGTTTGGTGAACACAGGGATAAAAAGTACCCCATGTGTACAATGAAATATACTGCTGTATTTTTGATGTTGTAGGCCTATATTTCTACTGGAGGTCCTGGACATCTTGTTTAGACACATGGCATCATGGATTCTATCAAATACCAACAGATAAAAAATCAATAAGTGACTGACTCTGTTAGAAATCTTATAATGGGCCATGTTTGGGTCTTCCAACCGTACAATAATCCAAACACAAACCTCAAAAACAACACAAAAAAGGGTCACTGAGCACAAAAGCAAGCTTCTGCTATGGCCATTCCAGTCCTCTGACCTGAACCCTATAGAAAATGAGTGAGGTGAACTGAAGAGAAGAAGCACCAACATGGAGCTGGGAATCTAAAAGGTCTGGAGTGATTCTGGATGAAGGAATGGTCTCTGATCTCTTGTCAGGTGTTCTCTAACCTCATCAGGCATTATAGGAAAAAATTTAGAGCTGTTAAACTGGCAAATGGAGGTTTCAAAAAGTATTGAATAAAAGGATGCCGTTAATTGTGGCCAATGTGTATTAGAGAAAAACATTTATTTCATAATGATATTTCCCACCATTTTAAATTCTTATTATCCAATGAAAGGTTAGATTTTTGTGAATTTTTAAAATAAAAGATCAAAGGGATTAACAATGCAGATTAATTTTCACAGCCTTCTTTGGTCATATTTACCAAGGGTGCCGATATTTTTGGCCATGACTGTATGTATATATATATATATATATATATATATATATAGTGCTATTAGTGCAGTCAATCGATTAAAAAAAAATTATTAAATGCACATTTTGTTCTGAAATAAATCGCGATTAATTTCACCTAAGAAAGTTTTTAAATATATTTTTATATTGCAAAAAATTTATTAATGTAGAAACAACAAAGACAGTATATTTTTAATATTTGTTTAATGGCATCTTTTTTAAGGCGAGTATCACTGATACCAATACTACTCTAGGAAATTGTTCTTTTTGTCTTAATATTTAACCACTGACTATATGTAATGTTGACTATACTAACATTACGGTATAATTGAGAGCTATAAATATTAACATTTATTTGACTTTAAAAAAATAACAACTTTTAATTCAAGTGAACTTAAAACAATATTCGCATAAACCCATTATAATAAATGTCATATTTACCTGTGCCCTTCGGCAAGTAGGAAATATACAGAAATTGAATAAAATTAATCGCCTGCATTAACGCGCTAATTTTGACAGCACTTTTTTTATATATATAAATATATATAAAATGTTTACTTTTTTTTTTTTAAATCAAATATAGTAAATGCAGCCTTGGTGAGCATAAGAGAGTTTCAAAACCAAAAAATCTTACTGACCCCAAACTGTTGGAAAAAAAAAAAAACCACGGTAGCCACTGACTTCCATAGTATTTTTCCCACACTATGAAAGTCAATGGCTACCGGAAACTGTTTGGTTACCAACATTCTTCAAAATATCTTCTGTTCAACAGAAGAAAGACACTCATACAGGTTTGGAACAACTTGGGTGAGTAAATGACAGAAATGACATTTTTTGGTGAACTATACCTTTAAAAGTTATGTTTGCAATATTCTGCTTGACTAATGTTTGTAGGTGTTTGTAAAATTACTGAAACACTAAATAGATCTGAACTGCATTTTGTCTGTTAGTATATTTTTGTCCTCTTAAGATGCAAAAGTATGTTGGCAACTATCTCTATGGTCACCAGTTTCAATAGTTTTGCACTGAATATTCGCAGCATCAACCCTGGAAAATCATTTAGAGGCTGAATGATCTCTAGAGCCACTGAGAGGAACAGAGACAAACACAGACGCAGGTAATAAAAATCTGGTGTCGACTGACTAATTAACAGCTACACACTCATTTCAACATGGATGAACTGAACCACAAACGACCTCTGAATTTCACACACCGCGTGACCAGCAAATGAAAGCTGTTTTAAACAGCGTTAGTGGGAAATAGAGCAAGGACATCTTTCTTGATGAACGATTTTATGACTCCAAATTGTTCGGGTTTGGGGTTATAAATAGAAGGTCTGAGTTTCCCAGAAGCCTCTTGGCACAAAGATCTCTTGCTTGCTCCACAACAGAAGAAAAACAGTCAAATTGCCTTGATGCACTTTGAAAATGTTGCTCTGGCAAGCAGCACAACATATGAGGCCAGTCAAGTTTGTTAAAATATTAACTACACCACAAAAAAATGAAGTGATCTGGAACCAATCAAAATCCTCTGTCTGGTGAGGACAAATATAAATAAACATGTTTGGCCAATTAAATCCTGTAGCATATTATAAAGCATGCTATAAAGCCAGATATATCAGCCAATATGGGTCATTTAGGGACTGTCAGCATCACTGATGATGTTTTATGACATTTATTTTACACAGTATTTAGTCAAGTGTCAATCTGTTGAATCAAATTTAAAAATCAATTAAAAATGCAAATAATGGCATGGTAAGATGATTAAATAATAATAATAATAATAATAATAATCATTATCATCATCATCATCATCATCATCATCATCATCATCATCATAATTATAACAGAAGTTGATTAACAATTTGCATCATGAGCACAATGTTTTAAGGTATTTCAAGGTAAAAAATTAAATAAAATAAAAAAATAATGTAAAATTTAATAAAAAATAAAATAAATATTTTTAAATAAACAAATAAATAGTGGTAATTAGTTAGTTTAGTGGGAAACAAATAAGTTTATCCGCCATGCGAAACCACTACAGATGCTAATTTCAACCTTTTCTTAAAATTTGGCATTAGTTATTATTTATCATGTGTTAATCCATTATTTCCCCTCTAAACACTTGAAAAAATATATAAATATTCTTTAAAAATTTGCAGATTCCCCCTGGGCCTAGTTTTGAGAAAAGCCAGCCTGTAATGAAGCACAAAAAGTTCAATGACACAAAATCCTCAGTAGTAATAATTAAATGTTTGTAATGTACAGTATGAATGTAATTATGAACATCATTAACATGAAGCCTGCAGTGATTATTAACAGTAAGAATAGCAAGACACAACTTAATCCAATAAATCACTTAACACAATGCGCTTGTCAAACCCAGCCGCGTACACAAACACAAACAATAGAAAGAGCCACAAAAAGTCCATGTGTGTGTCTGAGCATGTGTTGTTTCCTGTATTTCCCAGTGATTCGTACGGATATTAAGTCAGTGATTTGTACGGATATTAAGTCATATGCCTCCTTGCTTTGGCAGAAAAAGAGCTCTTAAAAGATCCAACAGGGGAAAAGAATCTTAAACAGACCTTAAAAAGGGTGCCAACACCTTTTGACCAATGCATTTTTATGACTTTTCCAGTCGTTCATGATTCCTGGATAGGGATTAAAAACAAAAAAAGATCCTACAGATGATTTCCATTTATTCATTTGACACTGCCTGATATTTCCAGGTTTTCCTTGCCTGTGAGAACCCTGCTTAAAGTTTAAAATACATATTTAAAGTAAAATATATATTTAACAATCATATATATATATATATATATATATATATATATATATATATATATATATATATATATATATATATATACACATACACACAGTGGGGCAAAAAAGTATTTAGTCAGCCACCAATTGTGCAAGTTCTCACACTTAAAAAGATGAGAGAGGCCTGTAATTTTCATCATAGGTATACCTCAACTATGAGAGACAAAATGAGAAAAAAAAAATCCAAAAAAATCACATTGTAGGATTTTTAAAGAATTAATTGGTAAATTCCTCGGTAAAGTAAGTATTTGGTCACCTACAAACAAGCAAGATTTCTGGCTCTCACAGACCTGTAACAACTTCTTTAAGAGGCTCCTCTGTCCTCCACTCCTTACCTGTATTAATGGCATCTGTTTGAACTCGTTATCAGTATAAAAGACACCTGTCCACAACCTCAAACAGTCCAACTCCAAACTCCACCATGGCCAAGACCAAAGAGCTGTCAAAGGACACCAGAAACAAAATTGTAGACCTGCACCAGGCTGGGAAGACTGAATCTGCAATAGGTAAGCAGCTTGGTGTGAAAAAAATCAACTGTGGGAGCAATTATTAGAAAATGGAAGACATACAAGACCACTGATAATCTCCCTCGATCTGGGGCTCCACGCAAGATCTCACCCCGTGGGGTCAAAATGATCACAAGAACTGTGAGCAAAAATCCCAGAACCACACGGGGGGACCTAGTGATTGACCTGCAGAGAGCTGGGACCAAAGTAACAAAGGCTACCATCAGTAACACACTGCGCCGCCAGGGACTCAAATCCTGCAGTGCCAGACGTGTCCCCCTGCTTAAGCCAGTACATGTCCGGGCCCAACTGAAGTTTGCTAGAGAGCATTTGGATGATCCAAAAGAGGATTGGGAGAATGATGAAACCAAAATAGAACTTTTTGGTAAAAACTCAACTTGTCGTGTTTGGAGGAGAAAGAATGCTGAGTTGCATCCGAAGAACACCATACCTACTGTGAAGCATGGGGGTGGAAACATCATGCTTTGGGGCTGTTTTTCTGCAAAGGGACCAGGACGACTGATCCGTGTAAACGAAAGAATGAATGGGGCCACGTATCGTGAGATTTTGAGTGAAAACCTCCTTCCATCAGCAAGGGCACTGAAGATGAAACGTGGCTGGGTCTTTCAGCATGACAATGATCCCAAACACACCGCCCGGGCAATGAAGGAGTGGCTTCGTAAGAAGCATTTCAAGGTCCTGGAGTGGCCTAGCCAGTCTCCAGATCTCAACCCCATCGAAAATCTTTGGAGGGAGTTGAAAGTCCGTGTTGCCCAGCAACAGCCCCAAAACATTACTGCTCTAGAGGCCAAAATACCAGCAACAGTGTGTGAAAACCTTGTGAAGACTTACAGAAAACCTTTGACCTCTGTCATTGCCAACAAAGGGTATATAACAAAGTATTGAGATGAAATTTGTTATTGACCAAATACTTATTTTCCACCATAATTTGTAAATAAATTCTTTAAAAATCCTACAATGTGATTTTCTGGATTTTTTTTTTCTCATTTTGTCTCTCATAGTTGAGGTATACCTATGATGAAAATTACAGGCCTCTCTCATCTTTTTAAGTGGGAGAACTTGCACAATTGGTGGCTGACTAAATACTTTTTTTCCCCACTGTATATATATTAGGGGTGGAACAATACATGTATTCGTACCGAACCGTCACGGTATGGACATCTCGGTTCAGTGCATGAGGCCTTACAACAGATACAGGCAATTCACCCCCAATCCAGAAGGGGGCGCACGCAGTAATGCAATGCTGCTTGATAACCGCCAGCAGAAGAACAGCGAATGACATGAGTTGCGCACTTGAAAACAAAGCCCCCTAGACAGTGACCAGGTGCTGATTCTGAATGCGTCTCTACCATAGGTCTCGACTGAAAAAGGAGTATACTTTAAAGGCTTGCGCACTCAACTGTTTACGAAATGGAGCTTTGAGCTCGTGTATCCTACCTCTCTCATTTGGCACAAATCCAAATATTCCATAATATTTCCATATTTGCGATGTAACGTATCTGAATGCTAAACTATTATTTATTATGTAAATGATAGGCTTTGTACTTCAGTTGCGTTCCAACGGTGACACAGAGGCGGGCGTGCTGATGTTTGGTTCACTGTATTTTATTTTGATAAAGTACCAACTGTACTGTCAATTTAGCAATGCTGGAACTGATGTGTTTTGTGTGTGTGCGTGTACCGGCGCGATTGCTTCAACTGTTTCCATATAACAGCACAATCAACTTTAAACACTTATTGTCTTATTAATAATGCATCACTGTGTAAAGGTCTGCTTTTATTTGTGTACACTCACAATGAAAACAAAACATTGTGCTTTTGTAAAATAAGGAAAACAAATAGAATGTCGCTTTTTGCCATCTGAGTTTCCTCAGATATACAGTATATATATATATATATATATATATATAAACTCACCCTCAGGCCATCCAAGATCTAGATGAGTTTGTTTCATTACATCACTTGCTCACCAATCGATCCTCTGCAGTGAATGGGTGCCATCAGAATGAGAGCCAAACAGCTGATAAAAACATCACAATAATTCACAAGTAATCTACACCACTCCAGTCCATCAATTAACATCTTGTGAAGTGAAAAGCTACGTGATTGTAAGAAACTTATCCATCATTAAGGCGTTTTAACTTAAAACTGTTGCTTCTGGCTAAAATACGAGTCCATAATACATAACAACACTTCCTCCAGTGAAAAAGTCCATCCCCTGTTGTCTTCTCACATCAAAATCCACCAACATATTTTTTTTGCACTCGTTTTGCTTCTAATTTGCTTGATCTGTGCATATTTCTCTCCCGATTCAGACAAGATGACTTTTTCACTGGAGAATAAGCAATATTATGGATTATGGACTCCTATTTTGACAGTTTGAAGTTAAAAATGTCTTAAACATGAATTTGTTTCTTACAAACACGCAGCTTTTCGCTTCACAAGATGTTAACTGATGGACTGGAGTGGTGTGGATTACTTGTGGATTATTGTGATGTTTTTTATCAGCCGTTTGGACTCTCATTCTGATGGCACCCATTCACTGCAGAGGATCCACTGGTGAGCAAGTGATGAAATGCTAAATTTCTCCAAATCTGTTCCCATGAAGAAACAAACTCATCTACAAACTGGATGGCCTGAGGGTGAATAAAGTTTTGACAAATGTTCATTTTTGGGTGAACTATTGTTTTAATTTATGTTAACATATACATCTTGGGGTTTGGCAGAGTCATTACATTGTAAGTGGCTCTTCAAACAGGTTTCAGGGCCAAACGTGTGTTCTCAACAATCAGATATGTGTGTTTGTGCAGCCAGTGGAACATTTTATGCTTCTGTGTGTGTGTGTGTGTGTGTGTGTGAGAACTGGTCAAGGCCCAGCATTGTAAGACATGTGGTAAAGTGAAGACTGAAATCACCGCACTCAGCAATTCAGCCCAGTTAATGGCATTCACATCTGTGAGGCGTGTGCAGCTTCCAGAACCTTCTCTCTGTATTGCTCGCTCTCTATCCTCACGACGTCCTCATAAAAACACTGCCATATATACTGGACCGCAACGCCAACGAGACTCCAGACATTCTCATGTATCTCAGGTGAGCTGTGTGGAACTGATGTAACAGTTTCCCTTTATATAAGACGCATCAGTGTTTCTCAAGACATTTTGGTTGAATTACTCTAGATCTATTATAGAGTAAATCTCACAAACCATGTCAAAAACATGTCTGGGTCATATTTCACTCAAATTGCTTTTTGCTTTTTTAGGACCATTACAATTTGTTCACTGTGACATTATTTTGCCAACAATAAACAATAAGTGTACTTCTCCTCCAAATCTCATATTGTAATGCAGAAAAAATAACTATTATTTAAATTGTTAATACTACTACTACTACAACAAATAATAAAATATTTAAAAAATAAAAATCAATATTTTTCTTTAAAATATTTATTAAATATATGTATCAAATATGTATCACAGTATTTTTATGGTATTTCTGTAAATAAAAGATCATCTAATGAAATAAATTGTAATGAATATTAATTTAATAAATGAATAAATAAATAAAAATAATTTAGAAAGATACTTTGCAAATAATTAGCCAAAACTATAACTTTTTATTGTACAAAAGCATCAGGATTGTCAAATTGATTGATATTGCTGCCTTCTTATGACTGATACAGATAAGTTTTAAATAAGCAAATAAATAAATAATACAAAAAATTAGTAATAATAGTAATGATTATTATTGTTGTTGTTTTATAGTAATAGATTTAATATAAAAATAAATTTGTATATATTTTCATTTATTATTATTAATCATTAAAAAAAACAATAAATACATACTCATTACAATAATGAGAATTTGTGTTTGACTGCCATTAAAATAAAATAATAATAAAAGTCACAATTTAAAAAAAATAAAATAAAATAAAATATTAAAAATGGAAAGTTTTTTATTTTTATTCTGAAGTGAAATACGACCCCAGATACGACCCCAGATATGCTAGAGCTTTCCTGTAGCTCAAATAGTAGAGCATGGCGCTAACAACGCCAAGATCATGGGTTCGATTCCCAGGGAAAGCAAGACCTGATAAAAATGTAAAAAAGCTGTAACTTGAATGCAATGTAAGTCGCTTTGGATAAAAGCGTCTGCTAAATGCATAAATGTAAATGTAAATGTAAATATATCTTCGTGACAGGTTTCATGAGATTCAACTATTAAGATCATTATCATCCCATTAATTAAACTTTCATATCGGATAAGAGATTGCCGGGGTCATTGTGTCTGCAGAACGGTCCCTAGACGCAGAGGAAGCTGGACTTCAGGAGCTGTTTTCAGATGTCCTGTTACTGTGAGCCCTTTATCTGACAGGATATGGGGGTGGAAGGGTCAGAATATCTAGTCAGGCAGTTTGTCTCTTTAACGCCATCTATTGGAACAAGCAGAGAGCAGAGAAGCTACAGGAGGAGCCGAGGAGAACAAAGAAAAGACCTCTAGTCAACATGCTCAAGGACAGTGGTTCTCAAAAGATTCTGTTTCAGGACAGATTTTATTTTGGGAGATAATATAGGAACAAATATATATTTATATTCTGTTTTTTATTTTTTTTTTATTTATTTTTTTCTGATTTTCCCATCAGAACAGACCTGCAACCCAATGCACATTACGCTCTTACATTTTTATAAATAAGCAGGATTTTACAATGATTCCACAGAAGAACCATTTTAGGTTCCTCAAAGAACCTTTCAGCGAACAGTTCTTATCTTAGTGTGAAGAACATTTTCTAATCTAAAGAACCTTTTTCCACTATAAAGAACCTTTTATGGAATGAAAAAGTTCTATGGATGTTAAAGGTTCTTCATGGAACCATCAATGCCAGTAAAGAACCTTTATTTTTAAGAGTGTAGCTTGCTTTCATGGCAGCATTGTGGACAATGTTCACCTGGACATGCAATAACATGAATCATCATTGTTGGGTGAAGATCACCATGTTTTCTCCATGGCTTTGAGGAGGACAAACTGCCAGAGAAAAGACATTTTGAGCTGAGAACAGAAAAACAAGGGTGACGGTGGCCCGAATACACACATTCCATCCGTCAAATTCACAGGCAGCTGCAAAGCTGGAAAAATGTCCAACTTTTTTTCCCCACCAAAAACAAATTTTTCAAATACAGATCCGTTGATGGTAACAACACAACCTGGCGAGACCTCGCCAAGTTAAAAATCTAGGTCACGCTGGAGGGAAGGAGGGGAAAATAGAGTGTGTGGGTGAGGACATGAAAAACAAAGAAGTGAAAAATGGTCAATAAACTGGAGGAGAGCGCAGAGGGAATGTTTAGGTGAGCGTGTCTCACGGCTGCGTGAGTCCATGAGGGTTTACGAGGAAAAGTGTGTCATGCTTGATTGGACACCAAAGTGATGAGTCAGTGAATCTTTCTCTCTCTCTCACACACACACAAAATATCCACTTACACTGTTCAGTCGGATGTGCTAAGCTACATCTTCAAAAAAGAACTGGTTATCTAAACAACTAATCGACTAGTATTTTCTTGTATAAGTGTATTTCTTAAAAAGGAACATCTATAAAGGACATGTACATGTGTTTCAAGTAAACACATGTAAGTAAAAGGAGCCTTTTACTATTTTTATGTCGACACAGCATCTTACAAACAACAAGACTGTTGTGAACTTAGACTGCTAAACAATTAAAAAAAAGAGAACAATGCACAGCCCTTTAAAAGACTTTATATGACAGATCAACAAACAAGCAAAACAACCATAACATTGCATAAAAGCATCATAATCATCACAGAAAAGGTGGTGCTTTAGAGGAGAAACTGACTGACATAGCCTTCTTATGACCAATACTGATACAGATTATAAATAAATAAATAAATAAATGATAATAATTACCCAAAACAGTACAAAGACACTTTACTTTGAGACAGATAGATAGATAGATAGATAGATAGATAGATAGATAGATAGATTATATTACAACTTTAAATTACATTAAATTAACATTTAAATTATGATTATTATGACGGTAGTAGTAGTAGTAGTAGTAGTAGTAGTAGTAGTAATAATAATAATAATAACAATAACAATAATATGTATGCTATATTATAACAAAATATTTAAAATATAAAAAAGAATATTTTATTCAAATTTAGTTTCATTTGTAATAATACATATTCTTTTCATAATACATATTGTTAAATATTTCATATTTTACTTTATTTTAGTTAGATTTTTCCTACTAAAATAATATCATTAATAATAATAATAATAATAATAGTAGTAATTATTATTATTATTATTATTATTATTATTATTATTATTGTTGTTGTTGTTGTTGTTATATAATTATACATTTATGCCATTTACTATAATTTATGCTATATTATTCATTTTTAATAAAAACAAATTTAATTGATTTTATTTATTATAAATATTAAAACTGCAGTATACTATTAAATAATATATAATTATAAAATTAAATATACATATTATTATTGTTGTTGTTGTTAAAGCCATAATATTTGTGCAAAGTTGTTCTGTGATCTAATTTGGGGGGGCATTTCTCTCTTGAGAATGAATAGTTATTATTTAAAAAGTATAAAAGTACAGCAATTACCCAAAGCAGTACAGAGACACTTTACTTTACTTTGAGACTCACCAAATGAATCTCTAAACTTGCATCTTTCAGTTGCTGCTAAAACATTAAAGCTAAAACGTCTAGATAAATTAGTCCACCTCAATAACTGACTATTTTTTTGTTGGCCCCATCCCTACTGCTCCCCACCAGCATACTTCACAATCAACAAAGTAAACGTCCTACATCTGCACAGTCATTGAAACACCCGATGACACGCCACATCTGTGGTCGCCCTGATTGCAGTTTGTATATAACCGAGGGAGCCTGTCGAGGGGGGAAATCAAGCCGCAATCCCAGTTACTCAGAGCTCTGCCTTCCAGACACGAGTAAACATGCGCACACACGCGCTGTAGCGTAAAACAAACGTTTTCTCAAAGCTCGCCACCACGAATCAGCATTATTCATCTCATCTGCTGTGTAGCAAGCTGACGTGACTTTAAACCAGAGTGTGTGGCGGTCCGTTCATGCGATCCTAAAACCCAGGCCGCTCTCGCTGCGCACACATCAAACGCCGCAACTGTTTGCAGGGCCGCGTACACAATCATTCCCGTACCGCAGGCCTGTAATAAACATCTGCTTACTCTTCTGATCTCACATGTGTATCGCTTCTTCAGCTGAAAGAGTCATCTCTGCGGTGGGTGAATTTCAAAGTGCAGTGGGCCATGGGTTTGTGTTTTTTTGGGTTGTGTTGGCCAGATCTTGCGGTAATACAGTTACAGATTAAACTCCCTCTGCGCTTTTCTCTTACTATGTTCGTTTTTATTATCAATACTTTGCTGTTTCCGAGATGTAGATGAGTTTACTCTTCAATGGAACAGATTTGAGAAATGTAGCATTACATCATTTGCTCACCAAAGAAATGGTGAGCAAACCTCTTCAGTGAATGGGTGCCGTCAGAATGAGAGTCCAAACAGCTGATAAAAACATCACAGTAATCCATAAGCAATCCACACCACTCCAGTCCATCAGTTAACATCTTGTGAAGTGAAAAGTTGTATGTTTGTAACAAATAAATCATTCATTAGAGTATTTTAACTTCAAACTGTTGCTTTTGGCTAAAACATGACTCCATAATCCACAATATTGCTTATTCAAAGATAAAGTTGTCTTTTCTGAATCAAAAGAGAAATATGCAAAAATCAAGCTCAGTTTACAAGCGAAAACAGTCCTAAACAGTTTCAAACAAATATATCTGGTGGATTTTGATGTGAGAGGACAACAGGGGATGGACTTTTTCACTGGAGGAAGTGTTGTTATGTATTATGGACCCGTGTTTTGGTCAGAAGTGATGTTTTTAAGATAAAACATCTTAATGATGGATTTGTTTCTTACAAACTTGCAGCTTTTCGCTTCACAAGATGTTAACTGATGGACTGGAGTGGTGTGGATTATTGTGATGTTTTTATCAGCTGTTTGGACTCTCATTCTGATGGCACCCATTCACTGCAGAGGATCCATAGGTGAGCAAGTGATGTAAAGCTACATTTCTCCAAATCTGTTTCTTTGAAGAAACAAACTCATCTACATCTTGGATGGCCTGAGGGTAAGTGAGTCTTTTTTTTTTTTTTAGCAAAATTTAATTTTTGTGTGAACTATTCCTTTAAAGCAATAAGCCAAACCCCAAATCTTAAACCACAATACTTAAACCAAAGTATTAAACTTTGTTGTAAAACGAATGATACCTCGAATCATCTGTATGCTTCTAGTTTTGGTCGCTTATTGCTATTATAAAAAAGCAGCAAAATAAATATGACAAAAGACTGTGGCAATCATCACTATTATTATTATTGCTCATACACAGTGTTTGGGTTTTTTTTACAAACCCCAAAACTCAAACCACGGTACTTTAACCAAAATTTGTTGTGAAACAAATGATTCCTCAAATCATGAGTGTGCTACTACATTTTATGTGGCCAGACATAAAATTTTCACTTAGTGGATAGTAAAACAGCCAAAACCAGAACTGCACTGAAGGAAGGACCAAAGTCATATCTAGAGACCAGAACATCATACAGAAGCACCACTCATATTTTCTCAGAAATATAAAAAGCAACTCGGGTCAAGAAACATACTTCATTAGTGTAACTATAGCACATTCATAGTTTTAAACAAGGCTAATCCAACTGGATTTTAGAGACAGAAAAATCTATTTTAAAAAATATTTAAACAGCTCTAGATGAGCTCATTGAGTGTTTATTACTTTTTTACTTTACTAGTTCATTCTACATGGAAAGTAAAATAAAATAAAATAAAAATGATTACAATTAATTTTCAAATAATTAATAAAGCAAGGCTTAAAACAGTTTTAAATGGAGTTCAGTGTGACACCACATATCAGCTACCCAAATAAAAAATAAAATTAAATAAAAATTATTTAGCCAACTGGAATCCAGGAAACATTAAACCACAAAAACAAAGATAAGTAATAAGAGGAAAGATATTTTCCCAAACCAAAAAAAAATCTCAGCCAAACATGTCCTGCCAAATCAAACTCTTCACACAAAGGAATGGCATGAAATGATAAATGATAAAACAACCACAGGCATCTGTAAAATCCCATTCAAATATCAAATATCACAAAGAGCTTCTCAAAAAAGCAAAAATAAATGTGGGAGTCAGCAAGAGTGAGCTCGCTCCATAATTAATGACTTCATCTCCATTACAGAAATTCAATTCTGCTCTTTAGGTTACTACACTTGATCATTAATAACGGCGAAGTCGTTTAAGGCAGGTTTGTGTGGTGGTGGTGGGGGGGGGGCACTTTCACATATTTTATGAGGATTTAATAATTGGATTTCCTGTTTGAAAAGGAACAAAGGCAGGCAGGCGGCTTTGAAGTGGGAAATGATGGTTCGCTAGACAAGCTCTGCTGCATGTGTGTGCCGTTATGAATTAGAGTGGGGGAAAGGCCACAGGAATGAATGACGTCATTTTATATAAATGCGAATCATTGTGCTGATATTCCTGATGAAAGAGGCAACAGGATGTTCCTACAAAAGAGACTCTGACTCTGTCTGTCTGCAGTGTGATGTGCAAATCTGTCTTCTCTAAGACACAGGTAATACACAACTGCTAGAAGTTAAAATTATAATTACATATATGATACCATTTTAAGAAAAGACACAAATGCTGAAATGAAATGCATGTAATTTAGCATGTAAAACTAATACTGCACTAATGTTCCAGTAAGTGAAGTAAAAAGAGATTAGACCAGTCACAGAAAAAAAAACTCTTTCTTTCTTTCTTTCTTTCTTTCTTTCAAACACAGCCACTCATCTGCCAGTCAGGGTTGGACAGAACTGAGAAATGGCATCCTTTCAATTTATGAGTTAGAATTTGAATTGAACTGGCCAGACAGAATGTTGGATTGGAATTTAATCCGACAGGAAATCTCAGTTAATTTAAAGCATTTAATTTATTATATTATTATTAGCAGTCATCCGATATATCCCGAGGCCGATATATCGGCTGATATTTAGTATTGGTTATTTATCTGTATCAGCTGTTTTTCCGTTTGGCCATTTAGAGTCGGAAGTGGGACTTTTATTTTGACAGCTATGAAAACTCAGCATCTGATGTGAAATTTAAATTACTTTGTTACATTTATTCGTGGTCATCCGATATATCACCAAGGCCGATATATATCGGCTGATATTCTTTTTTAGGTTATTTATCAGTATCGGCAGGTTTTACATTTGGCCAAATAAAGTTGGACTTTTATTTTGACAGCTATGAAAACTCAACATCTGATGTGAAATTGCAATTACTTTGTTATATTTAAATTATTACATTATAATAGATTTAATTTATTACATTAGTGGTTAGATGATATATCACCAAGGCCAATATAAGGATGATATTTGGCTTTAATTATCAGCATCGGCCATTAAGTTTTATTGTTTGTTCGATAAGAGTCAGAAGTGGGACTTCTTATTTGAACAGGACATACAATTTATGTCAAAAAATAAATGCTATAGGTAATAATCACAGAAATATTATATGATAACCTATAATTTATATATATATATATATATATATATATATATATATATATATATATATATATATATCTTAATATATAAGTGCTGTCAAACGATTAATCGCGGTCAATAATGAAAAGTTTTTGTTTACATAATATGTGTGTGTGTATACTGTGTATATTTATTATGTATATATAAATACAGACACATGCACGTATGTTTAATAAAAAATGTTATGTTTACATATTAAATATATTTATATACAATATAAATTATATGAATATAAATATATACATGTAAATACATGTAAATATTTTCAAAATATATACTGTACGTTTGTGTATTTATATATACATAATAAATATACACAGTACACACACATATATTATGTAAACCAAAACTTCTATTTTGAATGTGATTAATCGTGATTAATCATTTGACAGCACTAAAATAAATAAATAAACAATTTGAAATTTTTTTATATTTTTTTCTAAGCTGTTGAACACAAAAGAAGATATTTTGAAGAATGTTGATGGTACAGTTGATGGTAGCCATTGACTCCCATCATTTTCAATGGCTACTGTCAACTCTTTGGTTTCTTCAAAATATCTTCTTTTGTGCTCAACAACTAATAATAAAAAAAAGGACAGATTTTTTATTTTTTTTGGATGGATGAACTGTCCCTTTAAATTAAACACCTAAAAAGTTAAATCAGTTCTCACTCACATTGTTGTTTTGTATGACTAATAAAACTCCTCTGCTGTATGACTGCGCAATTTCTACAAGATGAAGCTCCTGTGGGAATTCAGTTCAAATTCTAACTCACAAATTTAAGGAAGCCAATTCTCTATAACCCTGGTGAAGAAAGAGGGACAGTGAAATCCATCTCACTTAAATTCCTCATTTCCTGTTTCTGTGGAGTTTCAGCAGATGGAGGGAAGCTTCGGTAAGCCGTACAACAGAGAAAGAGATTGTTTGTCCCTGCCTTCACTCCTCTTTTCCCCTTATTCCTGCTCTATTTTTCATCCGCTCTTCTCCTTGGCTTGGTTTCAGGGCGGTATGACAGCGTTAAGCCGTGTGATGTGGCGAGTCGAGCGGGCCTGTTTTTGACAGTGCGTCTGGTTTGAGTTTTGTCTTTAGGGGGGTCCAGTCAGCCAAGCGCCAGGTCAAACGCCGCTTTTAACCTGTCATGTGGTTTAAAGACAAATCTTTCATCCACATCTAAAGGCTTTCTCGCATTTGAACTCCTCCACACCTCGCTGTAAAAACAATCCCAATCAAGCAGGAATACAGGCTAATCTACAATCAGGGTCCCCTCAAAGCTGCAGTCGCCGACTGTGCTGTTTACACAATAAAACAATGAAACGATGGCTAACACGTCACAGATCTCTGACCTCCATCTCCGTTCCGAAAGTGCACATTACCATTGATTCATGTGACGCGCGAACGCTCGCTAAGACAATTCAAATCTGGTTAGGGCTGTTTGGGGGCCTGATGCTCAAAGTGAATTATGAAATAGCACTCAGTAATGTCCACTCAACGGCGTAGTGTTTTATTGACAAGTGTCTGCGCTCCACTCTTGAGCTAGCATTAGACCAACATGTCGAAACATTAATGTGCCCCTCCTTCATAATTTATTAAAATCTCATAAAATAAACAAGGCCTGAGCAGTCGGTCAATGTACTGCCCCGCAAACTGCAGAGAGACCCAAGCAATTTCGAGCCTTTGTCGTGCAACATTTAAAATGGTATTGTATAAGAGGTTATAAATCAAAACTGAAAATGTAAGCTAGGCATTTAATACATTAATTATACGCTTTCATGTCAATAAAACCTGATGCTCCAAACATGAATAATTTGTGACTACCAATAAAGCTCAATACAACTGTCACTACTTTACGTTCTAGAAAATATGCTTGTAAAGCTAATTCTTGTCAAATGAACCCTGAATTACAAGAAATAAAACATAGGCTGCTCATCTACAAGATGTTCAGCCATCTAGCTGAAAAAAAAAGAAAAAAAAAAGATATAACCAAAACGAGAACAAAATACAAAAAGTCTGGTTATCTATCCATTATAAAATTATTTAAATATAAAATATATTAAATGATAAAATATCTATAATTAAAATCTAAATAAAATATATATAATTAAAATATATTTAATTCAAAGTAATAAAATGAATTAATATCTAATATCTAAATATTGAATATTTAATATAAATGTTGTATGTGTGTGCATCTATCTATCTATCTATCTATCTATCTATCTATCTATCTATATAATTTAGGGGTGTGGCCAAAAGTAAATGTTGCACTATATCCTACTATATTATATTAAAAATATATTCAATAAAAACAAACAAGTAAACAATTTAAATAATTGTAATTTTTGAACATTTAAAAAAAAATAAATAAATAACCAATTTTTTTTTTAATTCAATGCAAAAATTAAACCAAAAACTGATATAAATTAATAATGAAAATATTCTTCAATATGCTTTTTTCCCTGTCCCCCCTCAAAAGAACAAAAAAAAAAAAAAAAAAAAAAAAAAAATCTAAGTATATTGATATCTGATTGTTTCACCATAGTCCAACTTCACATTAGAGCAGACAAACAAAAACGAGAGTTGAATGTGCATTAAAGAGGTGACTGAGGTTTGGAATGAGGAATGAGAAATGAGAAATGGAAATGGAGTCTCATCAGCGCATTACCCACACACGTCTATGAGGAACGCTGGGAATCATAAATTAGATTTAATTGCTCCTGCCTCTATCTGGACACTGACTCAGATCTATGGGAGTCCTGGATGAGAATCACACAACCCTTCCACTGTTAGATGAGGAGCCAGAGCGCCTCTTTACCACTGAGGTGAAGACCACAGCAGATAATAAAGCCAATCCATCTCACGCTGCAGCCTGACTCGGTTGTTTAGGAATGTTTAGTGAAGTATTACTGACGCAACTCAGAACTAAAGCCTGAGAGCTTGTTGATATGAGAATAACAGACTTTAACCCTTCTGGGACCCAACACACGCACAATATGTTTAGGGATTTTGTTCCTCTCACATCATTATATTGATTAGAGCATAATATATGACCTTTTATATAACTTTTTATAGACGTTTACTTTGCATAGACGTTGCATAACTATGCTATTTAAAATAATTTACTTATAGAATATTTTAATATTTACTTCCTGATTTAGTACATAAATTATGAGGATCAAATGTATATATGTATTAAATATAAACATGTTTTTTATATTTATTTATTTATTTATTTAATGAAGTTAATCTGGAAATAATTAGAATAATTAATAATATTTCTACAACAGTCCTGAAAACTTACAGTTTGGGGAACATGATTAACTTTTGTAACATAATAAACTTTAGGTTTTTTTTTTATATCTATATATTTATTATATCATATCATATATCATATTTGTTTATTTAAATACAGTTAATAATTCTAAACAAAAATTAACTATATCAATTATAAAAATGTATAAAATAATTATATAATATTACAACATATAATAATATACCACAATATAATATACATAAAATACAAATATTAATAAATGTATTAATATTATTATTAATATATATATATATATATATATATATATATATATATATATATATATATATATATATATATATATATATTTTTTTTTTTTTTTTTTTTTTTTTTTTTTTTTTTTTTTTACTATAACTTACAAAAAGAAGTAAAAGTTTTAAAATTGATGCATGTATAGTCTGAGATATATTCACAATAAATCAATCAAATAAAACGCTGTTAAAATTGAAGAAATGGCAAATCTGAACTTGATTGACCCATATGAGCACCGTGGCTCAACATGTCTAGAGTGAGAATACATGCTAACCTCAAATCCATGGCTCTAAAAAAACAAGTTATCATTAGAAGGTGCTTTAAAAACTACATGACACCAGCTGCCCGTGTGAAAAGTTCAACAGTTTTCTGAAGAAAGCCGAAGCTGTGCGTAATCATTTGTGTTTGTTGAGGCTGAAGGCAACTTATGAGAATGAGGAGGGGGAAATCAGGAATTGTTGAACCAACTCATCATTTTGAACTTGAGTATTCTGAGCAAAACCCTTCTGGGTATTTTTAGTCCTACTTTGATGCATATTTGGTGTTGAAACATTTGTGACTGTAAACACAGACAAAACAGAGATGATGAAAAATATCTGCCAAAATGTCCTAATTCAACCTATGTTGCCAGGGCAACAAAGCCCTATAAGTCAAAACTACTTCCAGAAGAATTTGCTTCTCTTTGTAAAACACATCACTGGTTGTTTATGGGGCCACATTTAAGTTCTCTTGCAAAACCTAGTGAGCTACCTTGCTGTCTGCTGTCTACATGTGCAGCTGACTTACAGCATAAAGCAGCATCCTGAGTGAAGCAGAACCTCACAAAGGATTGACTTTGAACGCTCAACATACAGTACAGTTCAAAAAGTTTTTGAAACAGTATTTTTTTATGAAAGAAGAATGCATTAACTTGATTAAAAGTGATAGTTAAGACTTTTATTTTGGATACAAAATACTCTATTTCAAATAAATGCCGTTCTTTTGAACTTTCTATTCATCAAAGAACCTTAAAAAAAATATATAAAACATGGTTTACGCAAAAGTATTAAGCAGCACAACTGTTTTCAACATTGATAATAATAAGAAATATTTCTTGAGCAGCAAATCAGCATATTAGAATGATTTCTGAAGGATCATGTGACACTGAAGACTAGAGTAATGATGCTGAAAATTAGACTATATTGGAACTTTTTTTTCCATCTAAACTGAATTAATTATAACCATTTTTATAATTAACTTTTCTCTTCTGGCACTGTCTACCAACTTAGATCAAGGATTTGAACAGAGCCTAAATTTCACAGAGCCTGTGAAAACAAGATGCTACGTAAACTCAAATGAACTAAATGAACATCCATGGACTGAAAATCCCAAGCTTCAATCTTACTATCTGGCTTTACACAACTTCCATAGTAGGCCTTAAGGCATGATACATTGGTCTTGGAACCAAAAAAAAATTTCTAACCCGATCCATACGCATAAACCAAGCTAAACATAACTCTAAAATCTGTCAGAAATTATGTTCCAGGAAAACAAGGACATTTGACCCAGTAACATGTGAAACTCCAAAAAAAAAAAAAAAAATTCTAAACATCTAAACACATTTCCTGTTTTTTTGGTTATTTCTCTGCCAATATTTGAGTTTTCAGCGCTAGTTTATTATTGTAGCACGGTCAATTCCAGATGTACCCATTTCAAAAAAGCACCACAGCAAAACAATCAAACTGTAGTTGCTCCATTTACAGTATCTCCCTATATAAGCTGCCAATTCTTGGACAGAATAAACTGTGATGTGGAAAAGACGTTTATTTTCAGCACTCATATTATGCTCTACTGCACCAGAAATTCATGGCATTGCTATAATTGTGCTTCTGCCATGTAAAGCCATATATCAAGCAAGAATATTACCAGAAAAATAGAGTTTTGTCTTTGAGAAGTGCGATCAGAGGTAAAAGTCACTCTGATACTGTACCATAAACCAAAAGCAGAATGGCAAAAACAAATCCACCTGGAACCTGTGAAGAGGAAAACTGAAGAATACAGATGACCTACCGAGAACATTTCCTGAGGGAACTTCATCCAGTTCCTCCAGCTCGCGGCCCATCAGCAGGTAGAGGCTGTCCACGGTACAGCAGGCCATGTGAGGGACGCTGGGTAAAACATCAGCTACTGAACAACCCTCAGGCAGCTGAAGAAGAAAATGATCAACAATTATCCCACATCAGCATTAGGACTCATATTAACAAACACTGAAGATGCGCTGAAGATGACCAGTTGAATGAAGCATTTGATAGATGATTTTTAATCAATGGGATTTAACTCATCATTTATCTCATATATAATACGCTTTGTTATTTATACAACATAACGTTAATATTACGACTTATAGGCTATCTGCACAAAATGCCCTGAATGCATGAATGTGTCTGCGCGGCTCTGAATGAACTCATTTTGTGGACGCGTTCTTCACGCAACAACGTGCAGAAACATGGCAACTAAACTCTAAAAATTCACAGCGTGTTCTCATTATAATGTTATGTATATGACAGTCCCAGTCATAGTTATTAATATTCTGCATTATTGTTTGTCCTGCTCACGCTGTGCACTGAAGAGATAATCACCGTAGTAGCCTACTACAATGAAGCGCTTTACTGCAGCTCAACTAGGGATATGCCGGTATCAAATTTCCATGTTGCGATTAATTGCTAATGCTTTTATCACGGTATTTAAATTTATTTGCAAAAAAGTGTTGTCATAATACAGTATAACAGGTTTAATAAGGTTTAATTTTTTCTTATAACAAAAATATCTGAACATTTAAATACAATAAAGCAATACACAAAAAATGTATAAAGTTAAATATTTTACACAGATTAAAGTGCAAAAGAATTAAAAGACCAATAGGTATCACTTTACAGTAAGATCTCATTAGTTAACCTTAGTTAATGCATTAACATTATCAATGAGCAAAAGCTTCATTTGCTACAGAAGTTATTAATCTTTGTTAAAAATAATACAACTCTTAGTTCATGTGAGCTCGGGTTCATTTAAAAAAAAAAAAAAAAACAGTTTATAACACAGTTTATAATTATTTTGATTTTAACAACATGTTATTAAATATTTGAATTAGCTAAGATTAATGAATGTTTAGAAGAATCTTTCATTGGGAGTTTATGTTAACTAATGAATTAACTAATGTTAACTAATGAAGCCCTAATGTAAAGTGTGACTGAACAATAAAGAATCAAAACACTTTCAAACAATATCTAGGGCATGTTGTAGTCCAGATTAAAATGGAAAAAAGTTAAAATAAATAGCCTATTGAGTCTAAATATGAAAGTATTTGGTGCTGTGATGAACACCACTGCGAATACAAAAATCTGAATGGCTATTTAAATAATTTAAATACCTTTTAGAAAGTAGCAGCTGCTTTGTTTACTGGGTTTTCGGGGTAACGGCTGCATTTCTGCTGTACAGCGCCCTCTGCTGTCAGAGAGAGAATGTGCGCTTTCATCCAGAGTGTCTCTCACGCGTTCCGCCATGCGCTTCTCATCTGTGCTTGTTTAAATCAGAGTGCACACGCAGCTTACATTTGTGCATTTAACCAGTTAATGGGAAAAGTATTCTTAAAATGCATTCAAAATTCGGAATAATTTTTAATAAATAATTATTTTCGGTATTTTGAAGTGCCCACGGTAACAATACCGTGCATATTCATTATCGTGATATATCGCATTACCGAATACCGGCACATGTCTAAGCTCAACTCAACTAAACGCATCTTATACGAGATAAATAATATATACACGATATATATAAACCGGCTGAAATGTTTTGAAATTACTTGTACCCTACCTGATCGAAAAAATCCAGTCTTTCCAGCCGCCAAAATGCTTTTCTGTCGGTCACAGATTATGGAAAGTGAAACTTAAATATATAGGGGTGGTTGGATTTATTCACGCACGTTAAAATATTTATTTAAAACCTCTTTCTTTTCAGATTCTTATTTATAGCATTATCTTAATAGGCTGTATATTAACTTATTGGGAGAAAACCGGTAGTTCTATGTAAAATCAGACATTGAGCACCCCCATATAGCAAAAATGGCATGATCATAACACCCCGCGAATATTCGATTGTGAGATTGGTAGTCGAATCAGGCTCCTCCTATCGAAGCATCGAATCGTCGACTATTTGGGGTCATCCCTAATATATATATAATTATAACATACAGTATATATTAAAATTATAACATTATTGTTGAAGACTCAAATCTATTTCTTGATATAAATTAAATTAAATAAATTAGCCGTTTTGCTCTTTAATATTTAATATTAAGCTGTGCAGCAACATGAGATGTACAAGGTTTTCTTTTTTTTTTCCACAATCCCAATATTTGTCACAATCATTACCATTCAGCCCTGAATCACCTTTGTTTAAGTGGATGCTTCCTCTCTTAATTGAGAAACGTTCTTAATGGCCAATGACGGTGGAGTTTTATGCAAATTCGACTCTGACTCTTCATTGAACGTCTCAACTGTAGAGTCTTTTAACAGTTTCTCGGTAATAATGTAATAATTAGCCCCAGACAGCTTCAAACATGTGGAAATTAATTGGAAATGAACCCGAACGAGGCAGTTCATTTACCCAAGTTCAAGTTCAGCAGGGTTAAGGATTATTAATTGTGTGATGATTATGTTATGAATTGCATTAATTCTTGGATAAGGAAACCATCAGTGGTTATGAAGCTGCTCACCGCTCTGAGCGCCAGCGACGGGTCGTATTTGGGTCCGAGCACAAACACCTTTTGGCCTTTTCTGACAACACCGCTGTAGACTCGTGCGAAGGCCACAAAATGCTCTTTGTTGTCCTCCTCGACTGCAGTTTTGACTGAAAGAGCCTCTGTCTGCACACACAGAGCATCTGCAGGACAAAATAAAGTCGATGGAGACTTCAGAGTAAAGAATATCAAGTCTCGTTTAGTCAAAGTATGAAATGGACAAATGTGATCCTGGACCACAAAACCAGTCACAAGTAGCACGGGTATATTTGCAGCAATATCCAAAAATACATTGTATGGGTCAGTATCATCAGTTTTTTCTTTTATGCCAAAAATCATTAGGATATTAAGTAAAGATCATGTTCCATGAAGATATTTTGTAAATTTCCTACCGTAAATATATCAAAACTTAATTTTTGATTAGTAATATGCATTACTAAGAACTTCATTTGGACAACTTTAAAGACGATTTTCTCAATATTTAGATTTTTTTGCACCCTCAGATTCCAGATTTTCAAATAGTTGTATTTCAGCCAAATATTGTCCTATCCTAACAAACCATACATCAATGGAGAGCTTATTTATTTAGCAATTTCAAAACATTGACCCTTATGACTGGTTTTGTGGTCCAGTGTCATATATCATGATAGTTTAATGGTACAGAATTAGCCTTAGGAAATAAAGCCTGTGACACACAAGCTCAAAGACGGCTCTTTTACTCATTCACTGTCACACATACAGCATTGAACAGGTTAAATTCTTGCCTGTGACAGCACTGCTGGCTAGGGCCGCTGGGGTTGAAGGCCCTCCAGTATCAGCTGTCCCAGGGCTTTCTATGCTCTGATTGGCAGCTTGTCTCTCTGCATGCCGCTGCCTGGCCAGTTCCCTTCTCTGGGCGATCTCCTCCTGAGTCAATGGCCTGAAGGTACGAAAACATCACAAACCATAATGCTTAGTTATGAACTGCACTTGGCAAGATCACAGCTGGACAGTGGGAGATACTACTGCGGGCTACAGTGTTTTCTGTACACTTTATTAAAGGCTGACCAAGTCACCTGTTTGGTGATTCACCGGTCAACCTCTCATATATAATTGTGTGATTTGCGCAGCTAAAGTAAAGAGCGCTAAATAGGTGGCCGAAAACAATTATTAATTAGCCAAACAGTTAATAAACAAACATGCAAAAGCATAGGTTTTCCAAATTGCGATTTTTACAGAATCAATATGTATGCTTATATATAATTGTAAAAATTAGTCCCAGATAGCGAATATGAGGAAATAAATTGAAAATTAAGCCAAACGAGGCTTTAAAAAAATCATCATAATTTATAAATTCAAAGATGATGATGATGATGATGATGATGATGATTATTATTATTATTATTATTAATTAATATTAATTTTATTATTTTTAATACATTGCAATATGAATATAAAATTTAAAGGAAATTAAATGGACAAATAATAATAATATTATAATAGATATAATAATAATGATAATAATAATAATAACAACAACAATAAAAATAATAATAATAATAATAATAATTATTATTATTATTATTATTATTATTATTATTATTATATTCTCATAATTGTCATTTTGTCAATTTAATTTCCTTTACATTTTATATTCAAATTACAACTCAACTTCCTGTTGGATATGCCTAATTCAATTCCAACTCTGATGATTGCACAATTTTATGTCATTTTATAGCATATTATTATTATTTGAATGCCAAATATAATGATGTTGAACATGGATGTTGTCCATGTTTTAGCCTCTATTTAGTGCAAATATTATGGTCAAATAAATTAAATCATTCATGGAACATAGAAAAAAGATTTTTCTGGCCAAATACAGTGTCTTAATGTAACATAAAACCCCCAAAAAATCCAAGACGAGCAGTTTTTGCGTAAGCCATTATCACAGACATACAATTTTCAACAGCAGAGATAAATGAATGATTCAAGAATTTCTATTTTAAAAAGAAGCAGACATGCCATTATAAGAACAAAAGGAGCTACAGACAAGCTTTAATAGAACACCAAACTCTTACAATTGTTTGAGATATAAATCTCAAATTGCTCAAAGTCAAACTGGCCGGAAGGAAAACTGGCTCAGTTCTTAACACACCAAAGAGTTACCATAGCTTGAAACTAGGGATGCAACGATTATAGATTTTGTTGGTACGATTATTGTGTGAGGAATAATCACGGTTTTACGATTATGACGATTATTATTATACATTTATTCATTTCACAACATTACTAATGTATAAATGCACATGAACACTCTTTAGATATTAAAGTGTTATTTATTGCTGGCTTTTGAAACAGAAATAACACAGTAACCAATAAGGTACAAAATAATAAAAAACAAAAGACAAACAAAAGTCCATCTCACCCATTGGAATTAAAAAAGGTGACCTCTGCTCTGTAAACATCCATGACAGTATTTCTCTTTTGAAAACAACAAACGGAAATAGATCACAAAAGTATTTAATGTTACATTCTTTACATTTCTTCTGGACCTGGGGTAGAGAATTTGGAAACATGGTGAAAAAAAAATCTTGTTGGTTTTTACTTATGAATAATACTACAACAGGGATAGTAAATAACAAAGTTAATGAAGTATTATTAATATACGACTAATATTAACTTTATTTATCCCACAGGGGAATCTGTTACTAAAGATGGACATAAATTGAAATATTATTGTAAGCAACTGTCATCCATACGTATTAATTTTAATAATCTTTATAATAATTAGATTTTACATGTGGCCTGAGAAAATCATGTCTATTATTTTGGTTTGTGAGATTGGAGATCGCGCTGCGCACAGAGGAAGAATATATGCGTTTGTATAAACATTCAGGAGGACACAAAACTTCTTGAGAACGCTGCCCCGTGATTTTTATTAATAGAATAGCCTACTGGAAAGACGCACAGACGCAGATAAGCTAATTCACACAGGCAACTGTCACTTCTCTCTCTCCTCTCTCTCTCGAATAATTAATTCAAGTAGCTAAATGTTATAATTAATTAATTCAAATAAATGTGATCTTACTGCACTATTTCATCTCTTTCTGATCTGAAGCGACAGAATGCTGAGCTAACGAGCCGTAGCTTCTCGTCAGGTGGTTCTTGCCTTCAAGTCGTGCATTAAAATTGTTCAATGTACAGCTAGCCGTGCATTATCCCTTATGTATTTGCTCTTTAGCAGCAGTTTTTAAGGCAATATTTAAATGACACCCTGGTCATTCTTGGTGTACCCCAAATGGTCCCACACTATGGACAGGCATTTCTCTGGTGGAAATAAATAATGCTTCGCTGTTTGGTCCCTCTGTCACAGTTAATCTAATGCGTGTAGTAGCCTCCGTGTCTCTGATAAGCACGTCATTTTAAGCTGGTGCACCGCTAGCGTAAATTTGTTTTCGTTTTGCGCAAGCTACGACAGTTCTGTGTAACAGAAACAATTGGTTTAGCGGAACCTTTATGATTAATTAACCGTGACGTTTTAAAACCGGTTAATCGCTGCATCCCTACTTGAAACTAGCCCACATAAAACATTAATAATGTGCCTTCATGCTGCTAAGCAGTAGATCCAATAGAAAATTTAAACCATGTTTACTTCCAAACCATTGCCACATATATTAAGGACTCATCTAAAGCAGAATGATGACTCCATCTGAGGAGATGACAGACGAATGCTTCTTACAGACTATAAACAAATCATAAAGAGGGATGCTGCAAGAGGAACATAACAGCCAACTACTGTGACTTCTTTTGCTTTACGTCTAAATATAGATCCTATGTAGTTACACGGCATACTTGCAGTAATTGGTTGGAAGACAGAGCCAGCAAAATATCTGTGGAGTTCATCGAGTTTACTTTGTATGACTCTGCAAAACACTTGCCAAACAAACTGTAATTGGTAACAAAAGTTTCAGCTCAGTATTGACCGAAGTGATGCTTGTAGTATGGCTGACTCAAGAGAGTTACGATTCTTATGAATTTGTAAAATATAAAATAAAATAAAATAAAATAAAATGTTTACTTGAAGGTTGTCACAAGTTTATAGAAGGTTACAATTCTACATATTATACAATTATTTTATATAGTTTTATGCTGTTTTGTATTTTCAGTAAAAATTAAAACAAACTAGGGCTGCAACAACTAATCGATAAAATCGATTATTATCGATAATGAAAATCATTGACACGATTCTTATTATCGATTAGTCGGGTCTGTCAACAGTGCACGTCCAACTTCAGCCGGTCGAGTCAAATTAACGTTACAGCACTGAATAACGCATTTCTACGGCCAAAATGCATCTAAAAATAGTGGAGGAAACAGAATGAGATGCTGCGGGAGAAGAACGTGATCCAAGCTGCACAAAACACGAGAATTCTTTATTTTAAGCTTTAAGTTAATGTATTAGTGTAATGGCTTGCCCTGTCAGGCGCTTTGACAGATGCGTGTGCGTCCTCAGCGCAAAAACCTTCAGTTTACGGTCATATCCTTATCTGTAAATGTCACAAATTCACGCGAGCATTTCTATTTTTGTATAAAGTTCCGTCCTGACAGTCTGTGTTAAGTTTAAATCTTTACTGAATGAGCGTGAGCACGGCGGGCGCGTGAACGCGCGTCAGAGAGGAATTAATATTCAGCGCAAAAACATTTATTGTGCTGAAATATCTGTTGTTGAACGTTAAATTAAGGTTTAAAAGTCAACATGTAGTGCACGCATTTTATTAGAGTAGGAGCTGTAAAGGGATAACCGCGTATAGTTGTCTGAATATAAATATCAGCAGCTTCATAGCCGCCTTTTACAGGATAAAGAAATTACAGTAAACGTGACTGTGATCAGAAAGTGAGTATGTGTTCCTGTAGAACATTACTCTTACCGGTTGGTTAACACTGAGTTTGTGTTTTTATTCTATCTTTATTATTATCTTAATTTTTAATGAAGAGATTTAATCTATAGGCCTATATACAGTGCTTAAATTTATTAAAACAAATTTATGTAAGGTTTATAACAAACTATGTAAGCTTTGTGCCACTGCTGCTCTAAACTAACAGTATTGCTGTTTACTAAAATCATTTTTTTGCTATCTGTATTGGTTAGTCATCCAATATGTGTAAGCTCTTTAGTAACAGTAGGCTATTTCTATAATATAACTATTGCTGTTATGAAAGAATGAAAGATCTGTGAAAGATTTTTTTTTCAGATACCCAATTAGTCAAAAAGTAGCTAAACAATCCCAGCAAGAACGCATGCTGTTATGAAAGGCAGGAGGCCATTTTTTATTATTATGTGAATAAATACTATTTAGTTGTTTCAGTGTGTTATTTGCCAAATAAATGACAATAACAGTTTTAGATTTAAACAATTCTTTGACAAATTCTTAACATATTTGTGTTTTCTCTTTATTATGACAGGTGGTCTAATAAATTGTTAAGCACTGTATGTTTTCATAGCATTCAGTTGACACGTTTGTTTGAAGGACATTGGGCAGAATGTGGAAGTGTTTTTTTGTCAATAAAATAAAAAAAGAAAATGCAGTTTTTATCCGATTAATCGAAAAAATAATCGGCCAACTAATCAATTATCAAAATAATTGTTAGTTGCAGCCCTAAAACAAACTAAAAATAACAAAAAATAAATATATAACAACATAAAATAAAATATAAAATAAAATAAAATAAAATGTTTACTTGAAGGTTGTCACAAGTTTATAGGTTACAATTCTACATATTAAACAATTATTTTATATAATTTGATGCTGTTTTGAATTTTCAGTAAATATAAAACAAAGTAAAAATAAAAAATAAGAAATAAATAAAATATAAATAAAAAAATAAAATGTTTACTTGTAGGATATCACAACTTTATAGGTTATATGATTGCTAATAATTAAAAAAAATTACTAAGATGCTTGTAGTATAGCTGACTAAAGAGAGTTAAGATTCTATATATACAATTATTTTATACAATTTTGTTTTTTTTAAGCAAACATAAAACAAAGTAAAAAAATAAAAGAAATAAATAACAAAAATAAATTAAATTAAATTATAAAAAATTAAATAAAATAAAAAAGTTAAAAATAAACATGGTTGCAGTGGTCACTCAGTATGGATTAGCTAGTGTGGGACCAAACTTACACATATTTTTCGCATAAATTTAAAAATAATTATATTAAACATTATATATATATATACACATTTTATATATATATATATATATATATATATATATATATATATATATATATATATATATATATATATATATAAATAAAAACTTGGGTATCAGGGTCTAAAAGTTGACCTTTGTGTCTTTAATGCTAAAGAAGTAATGGGACAATGTGTACAGTGCAGTACAAGTACAGGCTGTAACTTCAGAGTCATAAAAAATAGCTAGTTACGATGATTTGAGAGAACACTGCCATTCTGAAATATTAATCACATATTTGGGATGCATAAATTACATTAAAACAGGACACAGCCCAGAGGAAAACTTCAAATCCTCTGCTTTAAAAGCTATTTTTTTTTCTTTTTAAATAATAGTGCAATAGCAACTACAATTGCGAAATCAACAACAAATAAACTGTTTTAGGTCTTAATCACACTTAATAGGTTTTTACCCACTTTCCACCTTTTTTAGACTTCCATTAGTATTTCAATCATGTTGCGTGTGTCAAGTGTTTCATTTCAGTCCTCCGAATTGTCATGTTTTCCTTTTCAAAGGTCTGAATGTGTCGCTTATTGGCAATAATGGAAACAGCATGAAGCTCGTTTACAAGCTCGGCCACTGTGGGCATGAAGTAATGGGTACAGAACCTTACAGCAAAGTCTTTAAAAACCACAAGCGGGATTGTTTTTTTAATACTCTCAAAGGGAGAAAAGAAATGATAGAGAAATTGAAATATAAATTGTTTATAAATCTGTACACATAATACACAATCTACTCGCAAAACACACTTCATCTGACATTAAACTACAGATGTTTTTTTTTTCTCAGAAAACAACTGTTATGATGGAAATCTGCCAGTTTAATATCCATATTTTACAGTTTATATAATTAAATTTCATACACAATAAATACACTACCAGTCAAAAGTTTTTGAACAATAAGATTTTTAATGTTTTTTGAAGAAGTCTCAAACCTGCATTTATTTGATCCAAAGTACAGCAAAAACAGTAAAATTCTGAAATATTTCTACTATTTAAAATAACTGTTTTCTATTTGAATATATTTTAAAATCTAATTTATTCCTGTGATTTCAAAGCTGAATTTTTAGCATCATTACTCCAGTCACATGATCCTTCAGAAATCATTCTAATATTCTGATTTGCTGCTCAAAAAAACATTTATTATTATTATGTTGAAAACAGCTGAGTAGATTTTTTTCAGGTTTCTGAAATAGAAAGTTCAGAAGAACAGCATTTCTCTGAAATATAAATCTTTTGTAACATTATAAATGTCTTTATCATCACTTTTGATCAATTTAAAGCATCCTTGTTAAATAAAAGTATTAATTTCTATAATTTCTTTCCAAAAAATTATACTGACTCCAAGCTTTTGAATGGTATAGTGTATAATGTTACAAAAGCTTTTAATTTCAGATAAATGCTGATCTTTAAATCTTTCTATTCTTCAAAGAATCCTGAAAAAAATTTACTCAACTATTTTAAATACTGATGATAATAATAATAATAATAATAATAATAATAATAATAATAAATGTTTCTTGAACAGCAAATCAGTATATTAGACTAATTTCTGAAGGATCATGTGACACTGAAGGCTGGAGTAATGATGCTGAAAATTCAGCATTCCATCACAGGAATAAATTGCATTTCAAAATAAATTCAAATAGAAAACAGTTTTTTTAAATAGTAAAAATATTTCAAAATGTTACTGTTTTTGCTGTACTTTGGATCAAATAAATGTAGGCTTGGTGAGTAGTTGAGTCTTCTTTAAAAAAACATTAAAAATCTTACTGTTCAAAAACTTTTGATTGGTAGTGTGTTACATAAAAACAATTACACATATAAATAACTGTTGAGCTCAAGAGGACCAAAATACACAAATCTGACCAAATTTCCTTTGCTGTATCTAACAAATTAAAAAAAAAAAAAAAATATATATATATATATATATATATATATATATATATATATATATATATATATATATATATATATATATATATATATATAAATAAATAAATAAATAATGCAAACATATATTAACATTTGCATGCTTACAAATTTTTCAAATAAATTGATTTTGAAATTAGCATCATCACCAATCTAAAGCTTAACTTCTGCTACTAAAAGCTAATTTGCTCATATATTATTTCTTTCATATGTGCGTCTGTGCATGTGAGCACTGAACAGCCCAACCAATTTTCTGCCTACCGACTGCCTTGTGTCATTAATAAAAACCCCCGGCACCAGCAGCCAATCAGGCGAGCCAACATATTAGCGTTCCATGCAGGGCATGTGTAAGAGCGGCTGACAACACTCCCACACGCCGAATCACATACCACACACACACACACACACACACACACTGACCCACATTGATCATTGCTATAGCAACCCCAAAGGTGGAGGAATGCATTTGTGCTTTGCAGGTTTCCTGATGCAGTTCATTCAATTGGAAAAAAGGAGAGCAAACAGCAGACTTGACCTGAGTATATGTCAGCCGTGTGCGCTGTTCAATTCCTCAAAGTGAACTGAGGTGACAGGCAGGATGTCAAATCTGAACCGAGGAATAATGAATGGAAAGAATGCATAACTACTTGTATTTTTAAAAATGTTTCAATAGAGCAAAATGTTTTTTTTTTTTTGAATTGTCAAAATATACCACCATTCAAAAGTTTATTTATGTTTTTGAAATCATTTATTCATGCATTTATCCAATTAAAAACAGAGTAAAAACTGTAAAATTGTAAAATATTATTACAATTTAAAATAACTGTGTTCTATTTGAATATAATTTAGAATGTAATTTATTCCTGTGATCAAAGCTGAATTTTCAGCATCATTACTCCAGTCTTCAGTGTCACATGATCTTTCAGAAATCATTCTAATATTCTGATTTAATGCTCAAGAAACATTTATTATTACTATCAATGTTGAAAACAGTTGTGCTGCTTAATTTTTCTTGAGTGTGGAAAAAAAAATTTGTAACAATATAAATGTCTTCACTGTCACTTTTGATCAATTTAATGCATTCTTGCTGAATAATAAATTAACGAACAAACGAACAAACAAATAAATAAAGACCCCAAACTTCTGAACAGTTGTGTACACAGGCAATTCAGAATAAATAAATAAAAATAAATAAAATTATTTATTTTTATTTTTTATTTTTTTAAGGGCAATTCAAGACATTTAATCAATCCGGTTAATCAATCTGGTTTAGTGGATGAAAATTAGCTGGCTAAAACTTTCTGGAAATCTGGGTATGTAGGAATTTTATTAGTCAGGTATCCACAAAGGATTTTCAATAAACACTTAATTACAAACAAAGACACTAAAAAAATTCTCTCATGCAAACCGAGCAAGCAAACAGTTTCCTCCTGGCTTGTTTCATATGAGCTCAAAAACTCACTCAACAGAAGCCTCTATCAAATCAAGACGAAGGATCAAATAAACTACAAGTAGCACTGCTGCTTTTGCCAAAGTCTCCCTCCAGCACAGGATATCTGGGTTTGCTTAAATAACACTGTTTTGATATGTAAAGGCTGGAACGGTGCCTTTGAAATGTGGGTCAGGGTATAACGCTAGCAGCTGCTGCCGTCGCAACTTTACAGGGTGAAATCTGAGATGCATTGTGGTCTAAACGAACACATTATGCCTATTTTCTCAGCCTCTTTGTGTCTGCAATGCCCTCTTCTCTTAGTTTTATCAGCTCTCTCCAAAGGGTCAAAGGTCACCTGATGTGGGAGCGTCTACATGCGTTTGATGCTGTCGGGCTAATGTGCTTATGGACGATCACGTTTAGATATGATGCTTTGAAAGAAAATACGGAAAGAAAGCTCATTTACAAGCTAAAAGCTGTACTCACGCTCCTCCCCCACCCTTCACTTACAGCACAAACACACAAATATATGGGTGCTTCTTTAACTATGGACACTTTTGGCCCCTAGAAATGAAACTCCCTTAAATAACCTTTTCAAACTCATTTATTTTACTTGTCTACAAACACTGTTCAACAGTTCATGCACAGCAGGAGAATTGTGTTTTCTTTTTTCTTTTCTTTTTTTACCCTAAACTGCCATGAACAAACGTCATTTCCACCACATCTCAAATCACCACCAATTCTACAATGGAAATGACCATTTAAGCATTTTTAGAATAAAACAGCCAACTCATTCTCTTGCTAAGGCTAACTTCACAGCTAGGATTTAATTATATAAATAAATAAATAAATTATATGTTGATATGTTCACACATTGGAAATTGTATATGGAAAAAAAGAGTTTATGAATTTCTTTGGTCTGTAGGTCAGTGATTGATATGTAGTGATACAGAAATAAAATCAACAATATATTATCTTCATTTGAGAGCTGATTAAGTATTGATATACAATAATTAAATTGAATTTCAGTTCATTCAATTACATTAATTACATTACCTTAAATCTACATAATCTATATATCAAATATAGATTATGTAGATTTAAGGTAATGTAATTGATGTAACTGAATATGCGTGTGCGTGTGTGTGTGTGTGTGTGTGTGTGTGTGTATATATATATATATATATTATATATATAGTAATGGTTTAAGGTGACCTTCATAATAAATCAATAAATAAATAACACAAAAGGGACACAAAAATGCCTGTAGCTGAAGGAACACCCATGTGTTTGTGTGTGTGTGAAGGACAGAGACTCCACTGACATGAGACAGAAAAACGATCATCTCAGGTCAGGGAGAAACTTTATGCCTGGATACCCTGACGCTGACTGCTTTAAGCTGAGAAAAAACACGAGACAGAGAGAGAGAGTGAGGGAACGGGAAAAAAAGTAACAAAGACAGCAAGAGAAAGTGTCTATCCGGAGAAAAGAAGGGTGAGATGGCGAATGAATACAACAGAGAGTGAACACAAGCAAACGATGAAGATAAAAAGACCCACAAACACACTAAAGAGCCACTGGGAGCCGCCCAGCTCCTCTCTGATTCTATTGCTCACACTCGCCAGGGAGGAGAAGCAGGGAGCTGGCGGTCAAGGCCGAAATACGGTGGCATATTAACCACAGCATTCTTGATTGAAGGAAACAGTATGATGTTAGACTGAATAAACAGGAGTACATTACCGCGGCCCAACTCTTTTTCCGTTCACAAATCGCACTCATCCCTCGATGGCTCTAGCAGACCCAAAGGAAATGGAGTTGATCTCCATTGAGTTAGACATCATTCGAAACACACAGAGTAGAAAGTATTTAAGCATCAAAAGTGGCGAGGGAAACTGGCGTTTGAAAATCATCGTGCTAAATTTAACGTGGCTCGATCCAGCTCAATCTGTGTCTTTCAGTCAGCAGAAAAGGTGTTTTAATGGCACTGGGCTTGGTTTCGCTTAAAATGCTTACGTAAACACACATGCACGGGTGTTGTTCGCAAGTATGCTCAAAAGTTAAAGTAAACATATTTTACATTCTTAAAGAATTAACTTTCAATCAAAAAAATAAAATCATAACTTAGTTTTACATGGCACCTATAATTAATTCTAGCTATTGTACCTTTAAGACTTATGGACATAAATGACTCCTACTATGATTCACTGACTTCTGCATAACAGTGTAGTTCATAACAAACTGTCGTTCATCAGGGTGAGCCAAGTAATGACATAAAAAGTGATAATTGTGACATAAAAAGCCTAAATAAGGACCAAAAATTCATGAGATAAAAAGTAAAAATGATGAGAAAAAAAGTTATAATTATGACTTAAAAAGTCTAAATTAATAAGGGCCAAACCTGAGATCATTGATGCCTGGCAACATTTTTTTTCCACTTTATTGGATTATATAAAGGAATGATTATATACAGTAATGAAACCCTTGTATTTTTATTTGTTTATTTATTTAGATTTATTTTATCCTATTTTTTCTCCCTTTTTTTGCTTATTTAATTATTCATTTTCTTTCATTCTTTCTTTCTTTCTTTCTCTTTTCATGTCTGACTGTCAAGTTATTGGCAATATGTCTGCTAGTCCTTCTTCCTTGATTGTTTGTTCCAGTGATATTATTTTGTTTATATTTGAAAGACAATAAAAAGTTGATCTCAAAAAAAGGTCTAAATTATGACCAAAAATTCATGAGATAAAAAGTCAAAAATATGAGAAAAAAAATCATCATTATTACATGAACCCCCAGTTTCACAGACAAGGCTTAAGCCTAGTCCTAGACTAAACTGTAAATCTGAGCTGTTTCAACTGAAAGAAACTTGCACTGGCTGATCTTAAAACATATCAGTGCTTTTGTTTTGTCTTAAGATGCACCACAGTAATGTTTTTTTTTCCTAAGTGTTTGAATGTTTATAAAAAATTCCTCAAATGTCCTAATTGAACTATGGCCTAATCCTGGTTTAGTCTAAGCCCTGTCTATGAAACCGGGCCAAAAAGTAAATATCGTGGATTAAAGGGCATAGTCACAATAATGACAAAAGTTGTACTTATGCCATAAAAAGTAGATGAGATTATGAGATAAAAATTCATAATTCATAAAAAAATCATAAAAAGCAAAAACTGAAAAAAAGTCTCAATTATGATAATAGTAAACATTTTACTTTTACGACATAATTCATAGACATAATTATGGCATAAAATTGGAAACTGACAAAAAAATTCCCAATTATGAGATACAAAAATTAACAAGTCAAAAATGTGAGATACAAAAATTATAATTATCAAATTTAAAAAAACCAAATTGACCAAAAAAAAAAAAAAAAACCATAATTATGAGATTATTAGCTGAAATTAAGACAAAAGCAGAAATTATGAGAGTAAAAGTCAAAATTATAACATTAAGGTAGAAATTATGGCATTGACAAACAGTACAAATCTATACAGTTTTCCTTCTGTCCTGCTTTGATTTTCACACCAGCACACCTATGTAACGATAACAATGTGAATTGCCAGTCTGCACTTTGAGAGGTCAGTGTCAGAAGGGGTCAAAGTTGAAGTTGTTACCACACTTGACCTGCAGCACAACACTTCGCTCATTAGTGTTCAATGCATTGGGGAATGTGGACAAAAATCTCATCTACATAATACACTCTATTTTTTTAATTTCAAAAGACCAAGTAAATCTTGTTCCCATGATTGATTTGATGATTTGATCCTAGGATTGATTAATTTTTGTACATTAATCCCTGTCTCTCTCTCCCCATCCAAGTGAAGGCAAAGACATTTACACTGTTACAAAAGATTTCAATTTCAAATAAATAGTGAACTTTATATTCATCAAAGAATCCTGAGAAAAAAAATGGTTTCCATAAAAAATATGCAGCAACACAACTGTTTTCCACATTGATAAATGTTTCTTGAGCAGCAAATCTTTATATCAGAATCATGTGACACTGAAGACTGGAGTAATGATGCTGAAAATTCAGCTTTGACTCACAGGAATAAATAATGTTTTACAATATATTAAAATAGGAAACAGTTATTTTAAATTGTAAAAATATTCTTGTTTTTACTGTATTTTTCATAAAATAAATACAGCCTCGATGAGCATTAAAAAATACTATTAAATCCAAATATATAGACATATCTCCAACTACATGGCTTTTCAGCCAAGCCAATTTTTCACAATCCAATCAATTCCTAAAAGATAAAAGTTTTCTAATAAATATTCTGTTATGCTATGTAATGTGTCACATTGCAAAAGCAAAATGAAAACAGCACTTCATCTTGACTTATAAAGTTAAACCAGCTTATAGTTTCCCATCGCAACATATTGCCAAGACAGCAACTGGCTCCAAAACAGTGTTTCTTGCGTGTGAGTTCTGACAGTCACATGCACGTCTCTAATCACTCTTCCTGCTCTACGCAAACATGGATTTTATTATCTGCAGTCTAATGCTACAAAGGAGCTCTTGCAGCCAAAGAAACACTACATGCAGCCTGCAAGCGTCTACACACGATCCACGGCCCCCTCGATCAAAACAAGGCCATCTGCTTCTAATGATTAAAAGTGCAACTGTCTCTCCACCCATTAAAGTTCAGATAATTCGTTTTGACATCAGCGTGCCATAGCGTCGACTGTCCAGTGTCACGACTACCCGCTCGACATGAAAGAGTGAGGGTGAGGTCAAAGGGTGACAACATAGGCCCTAAAATCGTTCCAGACTGGGCAGCATGATGGTATATATTATGTGACGGTAGAAATGTGTCAGCCATTTCTCATTGCTACTTTTTTTTTTCTTTCAAATATAAACCATATACTCCTATATTTGTCATTATACTGATTTAACATTAATAATACTGTGGTTTTAGTCATACCGCCCACCTCTACTCCAGGCTGTCACCTACTGGAGAAGGTGAGAAGGAAGACAAAATGTGAGAACAAAAGGGCTGAAAACACCGGACAGAAGAATCACGTATGTAAGTGTAAGATTTTGTGAGTGGGTGGAATGTTTAAAAAGACACAGATGGAAACAAAGATCCACATGACTGAATTATCCGCAACACCATCTAACTTCATTTTACAGTTCCACCCGACCCAATGAATAATGAAAACTGTCTGATCCGAGGTCAGTCCTAAAGGGGCCGTCTGCCTTTGTTCCCGTCTGTGAGCTGACTGACACACTGACTTCAGAACAAAGAGTCTGAGCAGCTCATGTCCTCAGATCTGGGGTCATGTGAGGAGTCTGATGCGGCTGAGAGCGCCATCTAGCGTCCGATTTCAGGTCTGCGACAGGCATTGTTCCTAAGCACTGACACAACGTCTCCTTACTTAAGGTGAAAGCTGAAAAACATTTATTTCAGTTGAGTCCAGACACAAAGGACATCAACAGGGACAGGATCTAAGACAGTGAAATTACCTTAGGATATCAATTCTCATAGTCTGGCAACAAAGGAAAAACACAGCAGCACAAACTTGCACTCATACACATACGCACACACACACAGAGCGAGCTCGGTGCCGTATCGATCAACTGCTACATCACTGTTTGGCCAAGGTCCATTAAGTTTGTAGAACCCAAGGGCTATAGCAAACTTACTCAAACATACAAACACAGATCTGTTATTCAGGATCCTAGAGCTCTCGTCCTACACAAAAGCCTGAAGGAATGTACACAGGATTCCTTTTGGAATTTCTCTTATCATTTGGAAACAAACCTAAGAATCCTAATGGGAAATGAATAAGATCCCACAGGATAAAATGCAACTAGAAACAAATTCTACAGTATTTTTATACCCACTGAATGCTGTTTTTGTTTTTTTTGTTTTAAATCAAACTCTACTTATAATACCGGTCAAAAGTTTGGAAATAATTACAATTTTTTTTTTTAAATATTTTTGAAAGAAGTTACTTCTGCTCCTCAAAGCTGTGTTTAGTTAATTAAAAATTATACAAATTTAATAGAAAAATATTATTAGAATTTAAAACACCTGATTTTTTTTTTTATTTGAATAAAAATATTAACCACCAAAAATGGTTTTCAACATTGATAATAATAAGAGATATTATTAATAATTGAGAACCAATAATAAATGAGCAGCAAATCAGCATATTAGAATGATTTCTGAAGGATCATGTGACACAAGACTGGAGTAAGGATGCTGAAAATTCAGCTTTGCATCACAGGAATAAAATACATTTTAAAATATATTCAAATAGAAAACTGTTATTTTAAACTTTAATAATATTTCACAATATTTTTGTTTTTACTGTATTTTTTTAATCAAATAAATGCAGCTTTGGTGAGCATTAGATACTTTCAAAAACATTTTTTTAAAAACTTACCACCCCAAAACTTTTGAACGACAATGTACTTTTTGAAAATAAACATTATTTGAGGGGTTTTTTTTATTTACTTTTAATAATCTTAAAGGAACAACTCCACTATTTTTGAAAATAGGCTCATTTTCCAACTTCCCAAGAGTTAAACAGTTGAGTTTTACTGTTTTTGAATCCATTCAGCCGATCTCCGGGTCTGGCGGTAGCACTTTTAGTGTAGCTTAGCATAGATCATTGAATATGATTATACCGTTAGCATCTCGCTTAAAAATGACCAAAGAGTTTCGATATTTTTCCTATTTAAAGCTTGACTCTTCTGTAGTTACATCGTGTACTAAGACTGATGGAAAATGAAAAGTTGCGATTTTCTAGGCCGATATGTCTAGGAACTAAACTCTCATTCCAGCGTAATAATCAAGGAACTTTGCTGCCGTACCATGGGTGCAGCAGGTGCAATGATAGTCCCCAGCTATATCATAACTAGTTAGCTGGGGATTACTTTCAGGCGCTGCGTAATATCATTGCGCCTGCTGCACCCATGGTACGGCAACAAAGTTCCTTGATTATTACACCGGAATGAGAAAATTGCAACTTTTATTTTCCGTCAGACTTAGTACACGATGTAACTACAGAAGAGTCAAGATATCAAAAAATATCAAAACTCTTTGGTCATTTTTAAGTGAGATGCTAATGGTCTAATCAGATTCAATGATCTATGCTAAGCTACGCTAAAAGTGCTACCGCCAGACCCGGAGATCGGCTGAATGGATTCGAAAACGGTAAAACTCAACTGTTTAACTCGTGGGGAGTTGGAAAATGAGCCTATTTTCAAAAACAGTGGAGTGTTCCTTTAATTATTCAAAACTTTTGACTGGTAGTATTTATAGTACTGGAATAACCCTTTGCTACTGAATAGCTGAAGGAAATCAATCAGGATCAATTAGCATTTTTAAATACTGAAAGACTTCCTTTAAACATCCTACTACTCAGCAAAACCACAATTCGATAGCTACACCAACACCGGAGCTGAGAAAAATGGCTTTAGGGTTTTATGACTGATTTTTAATTTACTTGATATTAATTTCACACTCTGTTAATACAAATCCTTCCTTCACAGGACAGATCACAGTCTAAGATACTTGATTTAGTCAACGTATGTAGTTAACTGCATTTTGCCTTTGCAGGGTGGTAAAGCCAGGATCCAAAATGAACACCCACCAAGGACAAATGCAAACAAATAAAACATTTTAAGAATTGCAACATAGTTGCACATGGTTTGAGTTGGAATGACAGTCTAATCTTCACTGATGTAAATTACGTGAGCGACTCGAATCAAAGTCCAATAAACCATCTACAAAAGAAAACATCTGTCCGGACTCTTTCCTCAGTGGAAGATTTACCATCAGACGTTTATCTATGATGCCTAAAGGCTGTTTTCTCCAGAACACCATGTGGAGACACATATGTGGAATGTTCCTCACATTAAGCCACCAAAACAAAAATATGAAAAACAAAATCATAATGTGTCTTCATATTTATGTGACAAGAGACAGAAAGGCTCATTTTGCATGTGATGATGCATGACAAAACAACCTTCAAGAGCATTTACTACACATATCCAGGATAAAATGCTAAATAATCCTATTGTCATGGGGGAAAAAAAATGCTTTTCTAAGAAAAATTATGTACACTAGAAAGAATATAGTTCCTGCACACTAGTTTTAAAGCTTAAATGACAGACTAAGTTTGCATAGTGTCAGAAATTTGATTTCCTCAGGCTTACTATTTATAAAAATAATGTAAAATACATTTTTATGTCTTGTAATAAATATTTATGGCTGGTACATTTTCACATGCCATTAGCTGGTATAGCAAAAAGTTAAAGACCTTTCGAACAACTTTATAATAGTTTTGGAAATAGTGTTTTACAAAATCTAGTTTTTCATATGTGCTATCTATGCTAGACATATATATTTAAAATAATAACAAAACATCTTTAAATGAATTATATTTTATAAAATGTGAAATAAATTAAATAAACATTTTCTTTTCTCCAAAACATATGTGCAACAATTGTTGGCACCAAAAAAACAACTAAATTTTATTACCATTCATACTGTATGTTTTTAAAATTACCTAAGTGATAGGTGGTTCACCGTGAAGTCCTGTTTTACTAGGGCAGGGATTGCAAACTTTGTCAGCTGAACACCTTTAACCTAAAATATTTACTCAAAGTTGCCCCTGAGATTTTAAGATATTAATTCAATAATAAACAACACATTCACACGTTCATGTTAATGGTTACATGGCATGCAGGGTAACAAATATTTAATATCTTTTTAGTATTTTTTATTTTTTAATATTTTTTATATTAATTTTATATTTTTATTATTTAATGAACCCTCTGCAGTTGCCTCACAAAGCCCAGTTTGAGAAAGTGGGAGAATTGCATATATTGCAAATAAATAAATAAATAAATAAATCAGAAGAGTGTTATCAAACTCAATACACGCAGCAGCTGTTTGTTGCTGCTGCGTGTATTGAGTTTGAGCTCCGTCAAATTAATTCAAATTAATTCTTTATCGTCTATTTTCTAATCCTGAAATCTATTTTACACACCATCATTTTCGTTTCTATAACGTGTGAATATATCCCCTATCGTATTCTACAACAAAAACAATCAAAGCACCTTGTTATCACTAGTTTTATTTTGATTTCCAGAGTCCGCTATTAGCTTATAGCCCGTTAGCATCACCAGCGTGGTTGCAAGGAAGGAAGGTTACCAAGGAAGGTTGCCGCTAATCTCGCTTACATTGCTAATACTCTATTCACACACATTACCATTGTTTTACTCACTACTACTTGCTTTAATGGTGGATGTGTGTCTACCTTTGAGTGCAGGCGAGGACACGTTCGAGCACCCTCACGATTTAATAGTAATGACTTTATAAATTTCTTCACTGATAAGATAGATAACATCAGAAATACAATAACAAATGTAGATTCTGCAGCGTCTAGTACTTCAGCTCCATTCATCGCACCCAAAGAAAAACTGCAGTGCTTTACAACTATAGGACAGGAAGAGCTAAATAAACTTATCACTGCATCTAAACCAACAACATGCCTATTAGATCCTGTACCCACTAAATTACTGAAAGAGTTGTTACCTGTAGCAGAAGAACCGCTTCTCAATATTATTAACTCATCGATATCTTTAGGTCACATCCCAAAATCATTCAAGCTGGCGGTTATTAAGCCTCTTATTAAAAAACCACAACTAGATCCTAATGAACTAGCAAATTACAGACCCATTTCTAATCTTCCCTTTATGTCTAAAATTTTACAAAAAGTTGTGTCTGCTCAGTTGTGCTCTTTTTTGCAAAAAAAAAAAAAAAAAAAGATCTCTATGAAGAATTTCAGTCAGGTTTCAAGCCCCACCATAGCACAGAAACCGCACTTGTTAAAATTACAAATGACTTGGTTCTTGCGTCAGACCAAGGCTGCATCTCATTGCTAGTTTTACTTTATCTTAGTGCTGCGTTCGACACTATAGATCATGATATACTCAAGGGCAGGCTTTAAGATGGTTTAGATCCTACCTGTCTGATCGCTACCACTATGTTTATTTAAACAGGGAGTCATCTCAATTATCACCAATAAAGTATGGAATACCACAAGGATCTGTCCTAGGTCCTCTGCTATTTTCAATATACATGTTGCCCCTTGGTAATATTATTAGAAAATACGGGATTAGTTTCCATTGTTATGCTGATGATACTCAACTACGTATATATCTCAACAAGACCAGATGAAACTTCTAAATTATCTAAGCTAACAGAGTGTGTTAAAAATGTAAAAGATTGGATGACCAATAATTTTCTCCTATTAAATTCAGATAAGACAGAGATATTACTTATTGGACCAAAAAACAGTACACAGAATATCTTGGATTATAATTTGCAACTAGATGGATGTACTGTTACTTCCTCTACAGTCAAAAATCTGGGTGTTATATTAGACAGCAACTTGTCATTTGAAAATCATATTTCCCATGTTACAAAAACAGCATTCTTCCATCTTAGAAACATTGCCAAGCTACGAAACATGTTACCTGTTTCTGATGCAGAAAAGCTAGTTCATGCATTCATGACCTCTAGACTGGACTATTGTAATGCACTGCTAGCTGGTTGTCCTGCATCTTCAATAAACAAGCTACAGGTAGTCCAAAATGCAGCGGCTAGAGTCCTTACCAGGTCAAGAAAATATGATCATATTACCCCAATTTTACAGTCTCTGCACTGGCTACCTATTAAGTTCCGCATCAGTTACAAAATATTATTACTTGCCTATAAGGCCCTTAATGGTTTAGCTCCTGCGTACCTAACTAGTCTTCTACCACGCTACAATCCATCACGCTCCCTAAGGTCGCAAAACTCTGGACTTTTGGTAGTACCTAGGATAACAAAGTCAACTAAAGGAGGTAGAGCCTTTTCACATTTGGCTCCCAGACTCTGGAATAGCCTTCCTGATAACGTTCGGGGTTCAGACACACTCTCTCTGTTTAAATCTAGATTAAAGACACATCTCTTTAGCCAAGCATTCACATAATGCATCTCATAATCTTGTACTGCAGTTATATCTGATCAAACACACATTATTGTTCTTTAGCTTGGATTGAACAAATCATTTTTGCTTGGTTGGAACAGCAGCTACGCTAATTATGTCTCTATTTGTTTCTCTGTTTCTGTCACAGGATTAACATCCCGTGGTAACTAGGATTTACACAAGCTTCAGTCTGGATCCAGAACACCTGAGAAGAGATGATGCCAACCCCTCAGAGGACCTCAGATGATGCCTACCCTCAGACAACATACAGAACTACCAAATTTCGCCATAAGTTAAATATATTAAGTTTCTACAATATATAAATATATTGCAAAAACTTAATTTCCTGTAAAGCTGCTTTGCAACGATTTGTATTGTGAAAAGCGCTATACAAATAAACTTGAATTGAATTGAATTGAATATTTAAGTATCACTGAGATACTATAATAGTTTTTATTAATATTTTGAATCAATTCTGTTTTCATTTTCAATTTAGTTTTAGTAATTTTGTTGTGTTTTGTCATTTTTAGTAGTTTGTATACATTTATATCAATAGAGTTTAGTCCATGTCTCTATAACTAATTTTGATCTGAAAATAAACCACACACAGCATAGGAAACAGACAGTGGCTTAAAATAACAGATGAACACACACATCTGCAAGTTCAATACCTCTGTTTGTTCTGTGGCAGAGCTTTGGAGTCCACAGCAAACATCTTTGACACAAAGACGATTACAGGCGCCGTCTCATCAGCCGAACAATCTAGAAATGCTACAGGGGATAAACGCACAGAGCAAACAGATTAAAGAGGAAGTCTTATTTAATACCAGCAACACCAGTGTAATTGTACAATTCGGACTTTGAACACAATACGGATGGGACACTGTGTGGTCTTTTCATATGAATACGAAATCAAACTAATTTCACACCTAAGCGCCATCAGAAATGACTTTAAAGCATGATATTACAAACCCTGAGCCAGAATCGAGGAGCGCTTGTCTTTTTAATGCACGAGCTCAAAGAAATCTCAGCCTGAGGCCACAAGAAATTAAAAGCATCCTGCTATTTACACAAACTCTTGTCGGAATTGTGTGAAAGCTGGAGAAACAAATGCCCCCAGGCAAATTTTACCACAGAAGGCTGCAAAAGTTGTTTAATCAACTACAGGTTCTTCAATGCACTTTAGCACTTTATATTTCACAAAGAACCTGTGTATCAAGAACCCACTTTCGGGGTTCTTGAGCAGCTATATGGTGCTTTGTAGATTAAAAAAAAAAGATTTTGATATTTCATTAAAAGTTTTTCAGATCAGCATTTTGATTTCGGGGCCTTTAAAGGATAAGTACAAAGACAGTTTTCTAAAGAACTAGAGAATAAAATCCCCTTTGTGTCACTTCTACAATATTTAGAGTAGTAGTGGATGGTATACTGGTTTCAATTTCGCATACGATATGTATTTTTCAAATATCACCATACCGGTGCATACCCTTCTTACTAATGGTTCTAACTTTATAAAACAACAATTAATAACCCACACAATTTACTCTCTTTCATATGGAAAATGCCATGCAAATGCCCATGATTTCTGCAATGCAGAAAATGCAAACGGAATCACAAAATCCAGTTAAAAATAAAATGTACTGTATAAAGGATAATGTCAATTTAGCAATTTTTTGATGAATAAATCTAAAAAAAAAAAAAAAAAGGTTTGTTGAAGAAATTATAACAGAAATATTGCACAGTAGAATGTACTTCTTACAAATATTATTCATAATAATAATAATTTATTAAAAACACACAGAAACTCATTTGTCTTCACTATAACCTGCCAAAATATAAAAAAGTCTGATCTAACTTGAAGAATTATGACAGAAATACATTAACATTGCACAGTAGAATGTACTTAGAGAACTAACTAAATAATGATAATAATAATAATAATAATAATAATAAAGAAGAATAAAATTAAATTAAATTAAAAAAATAAATAAAATAGAAAAATAAAGAAGAAGAAACTATTTATTAAAACATTATTTTTTTAAGAAATATCACAACCTGAAGCACTTTGTCAAAAAAAAAAATAATTAAAAATAATAATTAAATGTTACTTTAATTACATTTTAAAAGACTAAATAAATTGTTAGCTTTATAAATTTATTTGATTACCAACATTTTTAATAGTAAATTTGTTTTTGGCACAATGTTTTTATATATAAACCTGTACTATAAACCTATATAAATGTCCAGACATGCAAAGGAAAAATAATGTGGTATACTGTGAATCTTAAACATTTTTGGTCATACCTCTAATTTCTGGATGAAATACTGCCTTCAACAAGAGGAACATAATAATAGGTTACCATAATACGCTTTAAAATATTATTTTTCACAGTTATGAATAAAACAAAGACCATTGTTTCACAATAAAATACAATTTTCATCTTTCTACTTCAAAATTTCATGTTTAATTTAATGTGTTGCTTGCAGTTGCTTTGTAATTATTTGTAAAATTTACTAGCAATTTCTGAGTAAAAACCATTTCAAAGTAAATCCTACACCAATTTTTTTTTTTCAACTTTAAAAGAGCCACATGCCAAATGTGGAGTTATTCAATCCAAACACAGTTCATAGAGCAGTGAGCGGACAGGTCAGGCGCTATAGACTTAAGAGCTTCCAGTGGGTAGAAAGTGCTAGAAAAGATCTAAGTGCGCCGTTTTCATGAGAAAAGACCACATGTGTGCAATACGAGTGTGAGTTTTCAAAACGGTGCATTCACAGATGGAGTCTGGCAGCAGGAAACGCTGTGTGAATCACATCCTCTGCTTAAAGGTTCTCTGCTGTAGCCGTTAACACGCACTCACCCTTTTTTAGCTCCTGCGTTTTCTCGGGCAGAGAGTCGAACCTGCGTGCTCCCACGCTCATCAGCTTTTCCACTCTCTCAGCCGAGATCTCAGCTGGGCTGGGCAGCTTTTCACACACCATTGCTGAGTAACAGTTAACGAAAACACACTCGACTGGCACTTTCCACAAATAGGGTACAAAATAGGGCCTGAAATATTTTTATACCAAATGGTCTCTGAAAAAAGTGCTTTACTTCAAAAAACGATGCTTGTCAACCTCAGGATGTGAATTAAGATATTTTATGCTTTTATATTAAATTTATTTATTTGAGGCTTTCAGCCCTGTTAGCAAATTTTGAGATATGTTCAAATAAAAAATAAAAAAAGTTTGTGTGTGTATGTTGATTATTATTTTTGATATTTATTTATATTTGTTTTTTATTTAAACGGCGCCTGTCATTTATAAAATAAATAAAGTCAATCAGTAAGTTTTAAATGTTTTTGAAAGAATTATTTTATGCTCACCAAGGCTGAACTTAAGGACTATATGAACAATAATACTGTGAAATACTATGATTGTTTTTTAAAATGTAATTTATAGATGTGATGCCAAAGCGGAATTTGCTATTATTCCAGTCTTCAGTGACACACGATCCTTCAGAAATCATTCTAATACGATGATTTGAGAAACATTTTTTATTGTTATAACAGTTGCGCTGCTTAGTTTTTTTTTTTTTTTTTTTTTTTTTTTTTTTTTTTTTAAAGAGAACCAGTTTTCCCCAGGATTCTTTGATAAATAGAAAGTTCAAAAGCATTTATCTGAAATAAAACTGTATACGTTATAAATGTTTTTAATGTCTCGTTACTGTCTTGATTAATAAAAGTATTATTTTCTTTAATATTAATTATTTACAATAAAATAAAATAAAAATCATACTGATCCCAGATTTTTGAATGGTACTATACTTAAAATATATTTTTAAATAAAATTAAGAATTATGTCAGAATTGATGTTTTATGATTTAAATTACCAGAGAGTCAAAAAGATCAAGACTTGTGAGGTGAGACAGACCAAAATTCACCATTTTAAGGGTAGAGTACATACATCTGATGTGTTAAATAGCTACCAGGTTAATTTGTCATTAAATAATAGTTTATCTAACACATCAAATACTTTTCACTACTAAAAAGCAAAAGTTTATGCCTGTAATGCCTTAAAAGTAATGGTTCACTAACTGTGAAAAGTTCCAACTAATTCCATTCACAAAAAAACAACACGCAAACATAAAACACCTGCCAAGTGGGCCAAAATTGTACATTTGCAAAGTATTTTGAGAATCACTCAATTACATGTTTAGGGGAACAACTGAAATTTTACCAAAAGCGTTAATCGCGGTGGCGTGTCACTCCGAGCACCTGTCACCACAGTAATTGCGAGGTGTGTCTGTGTCAATCATATCTTCGTCGGTGTGCGTTTCCTCCCTGTACAGCTGGTGAGATCACAGCAGGACGGCTGACGGCTGAGGAGGTGGACCACGCCAGTCAAATGCCTAGTGCTGATGTGGCTAACGTCATTGGAGGTTGTGTATAATTAGCAGAGGACTGTGTGTTCTATGTTTCTAGAATCTATACTCTGAAATTCAGACTTTTGGACAGTCCAAGACACAGGACCAAGAGGTTAAACCAATCTTTATATGCTAAAAGTATTCCCTTCTGCTTTGTTTTACTCATACATTGTATCTAGGAGGATTTGATTGGCTGCTTAAAATAATTATCTGACATTCTTTGACTCAAATTACAAGTTATGCCTATAACCAACCACAGCACCTGAGAGAAACAATGCCAGAACTAGATTGTCTACGAAAACTGCTGATAATGCTTACATTATTTATAGGACTGATATCGCTAATCTAATATCTCTCTCATTTAGTTTATTTGTCTCCTATCTTCCCTAGTTTATCATAGACGGTTATAGATGCAAGAAAGAAAGAACCAATTACATTTCATTATGCAAATGAATGCAAGAACACCAATCACAATGCAGTGTTTACACATCAATAATGTTGAAACAACACTGTAAATTCTAATATTACATTTCTTAAAAAGTTAAAACTTTACAAACGCCAAAAAAAGGCTAAAATTATCAACAAAATGAATAATTGCCTAATAAATTAATACTTTTATTCAGCAAAGATGTGTTAAATTAATCAAAATTGACAGTAAAGACTTTTAGATTGTTACAAAATAAATACTTTAAAAATGTATTTTAAATAAAGGCAGTTCTTTTGAACTTTCTATTTATCCAAGAATCCTAAAAAAAAAAAAAAAAACTATCAGCTTCCACAAAATTATTAAGCAGCATGTTTTCAACACTGATAGCAAAAAATGTTTCTTGAGCAGCAAATCAGCATATTAGAATGATTTCTGGAGGATCATGATTCATGTGACACTGAAGAATGGAGTAATGATGCTGAAAATTCTATTTATTCCATAAAAGAAAATTAAAATTAAAGAAATATGCAGAAATATTCGTCAAAATATTAGACAATGTTACTGTTTTTGCTGTATGTTTGATCAAATAAATAAAAAAGGGCAATAAATGCTTTAGTGAGAATAAGAGACTTAAAAAAAAAAAATAAAAAATCTTACCGACCCCAAACTTTTAAACGCTGGTGTTTGCATAGTAAAGGATACAGAGCACAGCTTGAGACACAGGAAGCCACTGGCTGCAGATGGCACCGAGGAGCACTTTGGGGTCCGAGTGTCTCAAGTCACGAGACATGACCTTTAACCCCAGAGAGGTCACCATTTTCTCCACCTTTTCTTTGTCCCTGGAAATTTGTAAACGCAATGTAAAAGAAACAGGCAATATACATTTAAAGTGACTTTTGCTTTTTTAATTAAATAATAAAATGCACTGATGAATTATGCACAATTAGACCCAATTATGCATTCAGAAGTAATCCGTGTACATTTTTATTTCATGACTCAACGCTGTACACCAAGTTTTAGCAATTTTGTTTTGTGCTTTTGTCATTTTTATTTTAGTTTTAGTTTTTTATTTCTATTTTGCTTTAATTTATTTGTATTTCAGTTATCATTTAAAAAAATGTAGTACTTTCTTTTCTCAATATTTCTGCATTTTTAGTAATTTTGCACTTAAACTTATTTCTGTTACTTGTCAAGAATGTAATTTTAGTTTTAATTGTAGTAATTTTGTTAATTGCTACATTTCAGTTTAGCTTGAATTTATTTTTATTTCAGGTTTAGTCATTTTAGTACTTCAACTTCAACTTATTTTATTTAAGGTAGCTTTTAATTTTTGTTTAAGCTTTCATTTATTTTACCTTTCTTTTTAATTCAGCTACATTTTAATAAATGAAAACTATGTTTAATAGAATCCACCCCCCATCCCTCCCCCCTCATTTGACAAATATATAGGAAGTTACCTTCTGGTGACCACAGCATCATACATACTCCAGATATTATCCAGGACAAGCTGCACAAACAGAGGTTTCTTTCCTTTGGACTGTGAAGACAAAGAAAGACAGAGTTAATGAGCATAATGTCCGTTAGCACAGTATATGAAAAAGAGAATGCACCACACACAAATTAAGCCAGCATGTAAACGACCCAGAGACTGTAAGGACTCATTAGTTACTTTTAAGATTTGGAGCCATAATAAAAAGCCTCTAATGTGATTAAACAGGGTCAAACTCTTCACTAGCATATAAGCTCAAATGAGTTTAAAGGCTTAAGTTAGGCTCGACTAAGCAAAGTCGTGCAAATCAATGTTGCCTTCTGGAGGTTGCGTCGTCCTGCACAACCAACTCTCTCTGAATGACATCTGTCCGTCAGAGTGGAATAATGGCAATGATTGATCAGTCTAGGATGAAGACATTTTTTTGAGTGTCGTACGGCTGGAGAGCCAAATCATCTGGTAACTGCGGACTGAGGCATAGATCTTCAAAGGATTCATTATTCAGATCCTCGTCCTGCATTACTGTAAACATCTCAGACAAGACGGTTCTTATTAACCAAAGCACAAGATATCCTCATATTGTTTATGGGACAATGACAAATGAACTTCAAAATATACATTTTTGCAAAATCTTTTCAATTCGAGTTTAAAAAAAACACATGCTTTAAATGTGGTCACTGCTCACAAATGTACAGGAAAGAGGATCAATACATTAAACCAAGATTTATATGTCAAACAACCTCCTAATTTTTTATCCCAAACATAGTGTTATTAACTTCAGGTTTCAGGCAAGTTTGGGTTTTATGCTTTAGCTCTGTGTAATGCCAGAGCTGCTTTGCTTGAGAATTTAAAGTATAAGCGTGGTTATCAATGATGAATAGATGCAAGAAAGGACCAAATCACAATAAGCAAATAAAAGCAAGAAGACCACAAAACATCACAATGTTGGATGGTGAACATTCTATCAAAGTCAGTTCTTTTCGGATTGATTTTCAAAATTTAAAAACTTTCAATTTCCTAAAAAAAAATAAAAAAAAAATATTGTATTAATTAATTGGAATTGTATTAATTAATATGAGAAGAAATTATTAGTTACATTCAGCAAGGATGCATTAAATTGATCAAAATTAACAGTAAACACAGTTAAAATGTTACAAAAAAATCTATTTCAAGTAAGTGCTGTACTTTCAAACTTTCTGATCACGTGACACTGAAGACTGGAGTAATGATGCTGAAAATTCAGCTTTGCATCACAGGAATAAATTACATTTTAAAACATATTCAAATAGAAGACAGCTATTTTAAATTGTAATAATATTTCACAATAATAATGTCTTTACTGTATTTTTGATCAAATAAATGCAGCTTTGGTGAATTTTATTCAAAAGCATTAAATTTTTTTTTTTTTTTTACCAACCCCAAACTTTTGAATGGCAATGTGCATTTTACAGTACTTTATTAATGCATTTTAATTCAGAAATATAAAACAAGTCCATGACAGAAGTGTAGAGTCAAATCACTGTCTGTATAATTTTCATATTTTATAATAATAGCTCCAAATACAAAATATGGGAGTCACGTTACTGACCCTTATAACACTGTATCCAGGTCTGCTTTGGTCGGATCATTTGATCATGGGAAGGGAGAGGATGCTGCAGACTAATGTGTGTGCGCGTGTATGTGCTCTCTAGTTATTAAGGTGAGGTTTCAGTGAGGGAACTGACGTCCATTAGCATAACTATGGCATATTTGAATGCCCTAAATGGCACTACAAACACAGAGCATCTAATGGATGCTCTGTCACATCACTCCTGTAGCTCTGTCAGCCCACTTCCTGTCAGTCTCTCAAAGGGGAACAGCGGATAGATGTGGCTGCTTCAACATTTCCAAAGATAGCCAAATCGAGTATGTAATGTGACAAACACTCTATTGTAAGTTGCAGCTCTTTCAGCATTTAATGCACCACAACACAGACCTTTTCGAAAGGTTTCTGCGGGCTTTATGAAGGTAAATGTAAAACTTTTTAAGACCATTTTAAGATCAATTACAGAAAATGCACATAGTAAAGACAGTACATTGAAGGAAACACAATACGTCAATATATTCTTTAAATGTAAATGTCTAAGGGAGCAGAAAATGAGTAAAAGCAACAGTTATGCAACTTCCAACAGATCTCCATTACTTTTTAAAAAATAGCTCAATTAGAACATGGAAATAACTTATACTGTGCCATCAGCTCACACTGCAGATCAAACATGATGTTCTTTCTCAGTATTTTTGTCTTGTTTTCCAGTGCAAATGTCTAAATATTCTTAAATCAAGATACACTGAGAAGCAAAATGTCATAAGAAGTCTTGTTTTCTGTGAAACTAATCAAAATGAGTTCATGATTAAAAGAAAAACAAATCTGTCATCAGGGTCCGAAAAATCAACTTAATCCAAAGGAAAAACAAATTTTCATACCACATTGAAAGGTATTTGTTCCTGTTTTAAGCACAAACTCACTTCATTTTGTTCAGTTCTTCAGAAAACAAAACTTCAACTATTTTCATTTTGTATCTCAAGTAAATATATCTTCATTTAAGGATGTTTAGATATTTGAACTGGAACATGAGACAAAAACACTGATGAAGATATTTATTCTTTGCAGCGTATGCAACATTTAATGACATAATTCTATGAATTTAGGAACTTTTAAGGCTTTAATTTGAGGAAGGGCAAATTAAGACTTTCAAAGACCTGCATAAACACTGTTTTCTTCAAATAAAGTACATAAAATATAAATAGAAAAACAACATGCCTGTATTGAAAACCATACTGTGGTGAAACCATGGCATAATGATGGCATCAGATAGTAATACCATGGAACTTTGCTATTTTGCAAATGTTTTTATATAGCATTATAAAGTATACCAAGATATTACCATGAATACCAGAATTTAATTTTAAAAAATATTAAGAAATATTTCCCCGTTTAATACTGTAAAGCTGCTCTGACACAATTTAAGCGCTATATAAATAATGATGACTTGACTTGACATACACCATGTTAAAAAGTGTAAGTGTAAGATAAGTGTAAGATAGTACCTGAGCTCCCTTCATGATTTTTTTGGCTTTGGCGTTGAGGTAGAAATCGCCCCACAGGGTCTTGAAAGTCGTGACGTATTGTCAAGTATGGTGACCCATACTCGAAATTGGTGCTCTGCATTTAACCCATCCAAGTGCACACACACAGCAGTGAATAGTGAACACACGCGCACACACACACACACACACCGTGAACACACACCCGGAGCAGTGGGCAGCCATTGCTCCAGCGCCCGGGGAGCAATTGGGGGTTCGGTGCCTTGCTCAGGGGCACCTCAGTCATGGTATCGAAGGCAGAGAGAGTGCTGTTCATTCACAATCCCCACCTTCAATTCCTGCCGGTGTGAGAATCGAACCGGCAACCTTCAGGTTACTAGCCCAACTCTCTAACCATTAGGCCACGACTTCCACGACTTCTTTCTTGAGCAGAACCGAGGAGCGGATGCCCATTTTCTGACTGTACATCTCTGCAAACTGATGAATGCTGTCAGAGAATTAGAGAAAATACAACTCAGCATCATTATTTGCACTTGTCATTTGTTATTTATTTTATTACATTCCATTAATTTGTAAGAATGCAGCTCAAAGAGGTCTGTGATTTCAACAACGTCTCTAATCTATGACAGCTATAAGATCACTGCATATTTAACAAGTAACTAAATTTAACAGCATATTCACAGCTGCAATGTTAAACATCACACTGTTTTTACTGAGTCATATTCAGTAAGATATCACTATCCTTCAGCTTCAAAAACATATTTCTGTCAGAGCCGTATAGCAGTGGTTAGTGCATGTGCATAAAAACACGTTAGACATCCAGCTGACGCAAGTTCTGGTCTGGATGATATAACAGATATATATAATAGATACATCAGGGATTCCCAAACTACTTCTGTCAGCCAAACCCATTTAACCTAAAATATTTACTTTAAGTACCCCATGAGATTTTAAGTTAATATTACCATCATTTAACAACACTTTCACATGGTCACGGTTCTCTGATGTCGATTAATGTTCACATGACATTTAGCTAAGCGAATAACACAATACAAATATTTTTTTAGAAAGTGTTTTATTTTAATATATTTTATGTTAAAATTATTTATTCATTTTAATTTTACATTTTTATGATTTAATAACTCAAAAACCCAGAGCATTCTATGCATCTCATATATAAAAATATACTCATGTATGTATAATTAAAATGCATGTTGATTTAACATGAATAAATGTAAAGAAAACAAATCATGAATGCAATTTATATTACTCTACAGTTCTTGTAATACATCTTAAATCATCCATCCAAGATGCAGTTATATGTTCATGGTAACACTTTACAATAAGGTAACATTAATTCATGCATTAACTAACATTAACTAACAATGAGCAATACTTTTGTTACAGTATTTATTGATCTTTGTTAGCATTTGTTAATAATAATACAACTCTTCATTGTTAGTTCATGTTAGCTTAGATCCATTAAATAATATTAACAGATACAACTTTTGATTTTAATAATGTATTTCGTAAATATTGAAATTAAAATGAAATAAAATTAATGAATACTTCAGAAGTATTTATCATTGTACATTCATGTTAAATAACGTTCGCAAATGGAGCCTTATTGTAAAGTGCTAACATGTTTGTAAATAACTATATGTCTTTACTGAATCTGAAGCTTAAGTTTATATCTCCTCTAAAACTTTTTTAAGTTGGTTTAGACGTCCATGTTTGACTTCTAACTAGGCCACTTTTTTCTGGTCTACAAAACAAGCACCCCTAGACTCGTGTGTTTCTGCTTGAGAGATTGATGCGTCACATATGCATCAGTTCAGCACAACTTAATGACGTCTAGAAATCACAAAACAAGGCCTCCTTACGGTAATGGACTAAAGCAAGTATTTCTAGGCCATATGCTAATATACCCTCTATGAGAATTAATCTTAAAGGAAAATGAAAAGACATACGGAGCACTTTAGTACTTGTACACTATGTCACATTACACTTTTTGTACGGAAAAGAGCAGCTCGTACATTTTGTCTAACATAATATTTCGTGTTTCACTCAAGTAACAACATGATAAAGGATTTGGAATGACATGAGGGTGAGTAAATGATGCCCAACTTTTTGGCTGACCTATTCTTTTAATCTTAAAACTGCAAAATGGTACTTGAGTCTGGAGTGCTTTTATAATATAAAACATGCTGAAAGTAATGAGCTTTGGCGCCGGAGGAGTGCTCGGCTCATTTTGGACAGCTTTTAGAAATATCCACCTACACCAGTCGTATTAGTACTTTACTTTAGCCCTTATTTCAAGTATCTAAAACCACCATTATGTAACACTACAAAAATGTGCAATATATTATAAGGGCGGGGTGTCCTGATGTTCAAATCTAGTGTAGTATTGCCATCTTGTGAGCTATCATAAGTACTACAACCACTGGCAAGATGTAAAGGGTGAAAGTCAACCATGTAAGCTTTTGATAAAATATTCTGACAAATTCATTTTTAAAAATGTGAACGCGCCCTCAGTTTGAGAAAGTGTAAGATGTACCTGAAGCCCCAGCCGTCTATAGCGCTGGCAAACACCACATTTCCGCGGTCAGGACTGAAGTAGAGGTCAGAGTCATCGGTTTCTTCTAAACCTGCGCTCCAGTCGTACACCTGATCTCCGCTGCCATTCTCTGTGCAGCTGCTCTGAGCTTCTGCGTCTTTCTCCGCTCGCTCCTCCAGGACTTTAGAGGTGAATAACGTGCCGGTAACTGCATTCACCTAAAGAACAGGCAGAAACAAACATTTAGAGAATTTCATTTTTGTCCAGAAACATGGTTCAGAGACACTTCAAATGGTCATATCATGAAAATTATGAAATTTTCCTCATCTTTTGACTATACTATATATTTAAAAAGAAAAAGACCAAAAAAAAAAAAAAAGAAGACACGCAAAATGGAGATTTTTTAAAAATGTTTTTGAAAGAAGTCTCCTGTATACACCAAGCCTGCATTTATTTGGTCGAAAATACAGTAAAAATATTGTAAAATAATATTGTGAAATATTATTACAATTTAAAACTATATTATTATAATTATATAATTATATTATCATTATATTTATTATTGTTAATATTAAATATTATTAACTATTTAAATTAATAATATTTTAAAATGTAATTTAGTCCCGTAATAGCAAAGAAGAATGTTCATCTTTTAGAAATCATTCTAATATGCTGATTTGCTGCTCAAGGAATAGAAAATTCTTATTATTATAAATGTGTTGAAAACAATAATTTTATGGAAACTGGATACAGTGATTTTTTTTTTTCAGCATTTATTTGAAAAAAAAAATTGTAACAATTTATAAATGTCTTTATTGTCACTTTTGATCAATTTAATGTGTCTTTGCGAAATAAAATTATCAATTTATTTAAAAAAAATGTTACTGACCCAATACTGATGATATATAAATTATATAAAAAATGTATATAAAAGAATAAAATATATAAACATTTTCTACAGTATACATTTCATTCAGTATCTACAAGTACCTACCAAAAAACCTTAACATGACTCCTCTCACACACAAAATGCATTTCAAAGTCCCTATTTGTAATAGTTAATAGTTTATTTGTAATAGCTTCAGTCGTGTTCTGGAGCTCTGACTCACCTGCTCTAGTATTTTTTGCAGGTGAGTGTACGCCTCCTGTGAAGTGAGTTTCAGCTCCACGATCAGCCGGTCGATTTTATTGATGACCAGAACAGGACGGATATTCTCCAGCCAAGCTTGCCGTAGAACAACTTGTGTCTAAAGTATGAAAGAAAGAGATGGTGTAGAAGTTAAAGATCTGAACCATCATTTTGACTACGTATAGCTGTCAAGTAGATTCAGAATATTTAATACAACAAATAAAGCAAAAATTTAGATATCTAATATATTTTCACTTAATCTATAGCATAGTGATTAATGATACCTTTCATGAACATTCGATGTCTGGTGAACACTGAGTCATAATACAAATCAGAAATCAGTGTTCACTAAAATGCAAAGAAATCATTCACTAAAATGCAAATGAAGAAGGACATGAATCAAACTTACAAACTGTAATGTTGTGAATTTAAATGAGATGCCATTTGATTACCTCTATTTTTATATTAAATTGAAACCAAAAAGAGTCTTTAGGAAATTTAATGACTAAATAAAAGGTGTGTAACAGTGACTGTAATTCTTAAAGTGTGCAATTTCTACTCACTAATACTTTGAAACACAATAAAATTAATACAAAGAAAGCTGCATATGAAAACATGCTCAAGTGACGCATGATACCTGCGGACACACTCCCTCCACGGCATCAACAACAACAATGGCCCCATCACACAGTCTGACAGCAGTGGACACCTCCGAGGAGAAGTCAACATGACCGGGAGAGTCGATCAGATTAATGAGGTACTCGTTTCCTCCTGCAATGACAACAATACAGTTCTTAACCATGAGTTACAGCAGTACATAGTGCTGAATCAGTAAAGCTACAGACCGCAGTGGCCATTACCTGATGTGTAATGTAACGAAATAGCGCTGGACTTCATAGTGATTCCTCTGATCTGCTCATCCTCCCTGCTGTCCAGATATCTCAGCTACAGGAACAGACAGAAAACAGCATTTCAGATCACACTGACAGGAAGGACATGTCTGAGTCTGATTCCACCTCCAAAACAAAAGGGAAAAGACATACTGTAGTTTGCATGAAGGCTAATTTTACATTATCTTTTTAAAATAAGCAACTATTTCTCTCTGATTTTATGGGTTGTTAATGGTTAGGGGTGAGGTTAATGGAGTTGAAGAGTGCACCATGTTCTGCAATTTTCACATGAATCTTGTAATGATCATGTAATTTGTTTTAATGAGACAAACTGGTTTACAAACTAGTCTGAATAGCTTTCAGGAATCAGGAGTCATCAGTTTGAATCAGCTCAGATGACTCACTCACTCGCTGAACTGAAGGTTATAATGTATGACTTGAAATTAGTTAAAAATGCAAATTTGTGAGGTTAGTGAAACCTATTTCTTTATATGACAATAAGTGTTATTTTAGTATTATTTATATAATATTACAGAATATGTTGCTATTTTTGAATGAACTTTTATTTTGATATTTTCAGGTTTCATTTTAGTTTGGGTTTTAGTCATTTTGTTATGTGCTTTTGTCATTTCTTTATATTTCTATTTAGCGTTATTGTATTTTTATTTCAGTTTTAGTGAGTACTTCAACTTAATCATTTATTTCTTTTATTTAAACTTTTTATTTCATTTTATGTTTCGTAAATTTAAGCTTCTCATCTAATATTTTGTTGTTTTTTAAGCTTTATTTCAAATAACAAATTAGGTTGTTAATACTTCTAGTTAACAATAGTGACACTGATGACAATATGTAGTTAAAGAAACATTGTCAAAATTTTATCATTAAAAAATCTCTCTTTTTTTAAATTCAGTATTTGCCATTAAAAACACAAAATATGTTTGAAAAAGCATTAGTAATTTTGCAGATTTTTATTAGTCTAATCACTGACAAATTCTCTGTAGGTCCACTTACCTTTCCTGCTAAACGACTGGATATAATACCATTACTCGCCACCAGGCAGTCTGCTAATGTCGTCTTCCCTATGGGCAACACACATTTACAAACAAAGCTTCAAGTTTTAACTCAAATCTTGTGGTAGATGCCTAACAGTCGATAAAAACAAAGACCTGACACATATCAACATCCTTTAAACTCACCATGATCCACATGAGCAAGAATACACAGATTCCTGATGTGTGATGTTTTCTTCTGCAGTGCAATTATCTTCTCCAAACTTGTGTGACCCATTTTGACTTTCTATACCATGAAGATGAAGCACAAAAGATGACAATCACTTCATTATTAGTACAAATACATTTATAGCAACTTCAAAAAGCATTTGGATGCTTAAGTTGCATAAAAATGTACGAGTGTCACTGCACTACACAGTATAACAAAATATCACAACAAGTGACGTGCAAAACAAATGCTGTTCAAGCTATTGTAGTACAATAAGAACAGATCATTTTGTCCTAGAATTGATTTAGAATTGATTCTATTCTATAAATAAATAAAGTGTTTTTTAATATCCTGAAATAAAAGAAATATGTATATATTCTAGAAATACTTACTGCTTCAGCGCTTTAATCAACTATTTTGAATTTATGTTGTCATAAATATAAAATATAATGACATATAAAGAGGACTGTCATACAGAATTATGATAAAGGGTGAAAAGTGGTGGTTTGGACATAAAATCAACCCTGAATGGTTAGAAATGTTTTAATGAGCTGACAGCTGCCTCATATGACTCATTTTTAACAGTATGTCAACTGTTTTATCATTTCAAACCTTCTTTTTGTGAAATGTTTTGTGTGTGCTTGCGCTAAGCCACTTGGTTTGACATTTTGTTATATAATGCAATTTTCAAGTGTGGCCAAATTCTTTCTTAAACACAGAATATGGCTTTAAAGTCGATCAGGTTTTAAACGTCGTTCTTTCAAAACAAACCTGCGTGTGTTTTGTTGAGAAATGGAGGATTTCGGCACTTTATTTCTCACAGACACTCATTCAGACACTCATTTGACAAGTTTTCAACGATCATTAAACTAAGACTGACAGACTACTAAAACTGTATGTTTCATCGCAAACATATTTAATATCGTAATATTTAAACGTGCATCCCCAGTAACAATAAAACTGATATTCACCGCTACATTCCTTGAATAAACTTTAATTTCCTCAGCATGTCAAATGTCAACAGATACTCACATGCGTCCTCCAGTCAGTCCAGGAAGCGCAAACGTGCGTTGTGTCTGTCGCACACGTCATACGTAATACGTTACGCTGCGTCGTCACAAAGACGCCGCAAACAGCAGTTGCCGGGGAAACGGGACGCTTAGTGCAAGACAGACGCCAGAGAAGCAGTGAGTAAGTGAAGAAAATTCACAATTTTCCTCAATAAACCGAGGAAAATGACGCGTCTCTGTATCTGTGAGATGTGCAGCTGTGGGTAAGAGTATTTTTGAATGTGTTTGTTTGTTTTTGTAGTAAGTCCGAGAAGGTGTTTTGAATAATTGATGGGTAAATGGTAGAAGGAATATCAAGTAACGGAACAAATTCGGAAAACAAATCTTGACGGACAAAAAAAAGTGCAAATAATTTAATACTTCATTTATTTTAAATACATTTTAATAATGGTTTGGAAATTAAAAACAGATAAATTACAATAATTAATTGTACGATAATTGATAAAACAATCTTTTATTTTGTTTTATTATGTTGTTTTCCATTTATATCATTGTATAATTAATAGGGAAGTGGTGAAGAAAATGTCAAGTAGTCAATTTTATTTAATTTAAAATTAAATTTAATTAATTGTTTTCCGTTTGAAGCAAATGCAAGTCCCCAATACATGGGTAGTGCAAAGAAAATAATATGAAAAAACAAGTATTTGTGTGTGTAGCATGAAGCTTTAGTTAGTGACAGAGTTTGTTGTATAGCTGTTGCCTTGGGCTACACAAACATGTTAAGCAAAAGTACTGCAGGAACTGAGAAGAATCTCTTGGTGAAAGACATATTAATCAGTTTATGTCTTCTCAAATGTATTTTTATTTATTTTTTTTTTAATAATGGCTCCTCTGCTTTAAATGCTTCTCTGTTATCTTCAGCCGCCACCGTTGCACACACCAGCCCACGGCACTTTACAAGAAAGGCAGTCAGACTAATGTGTTGTCAGAGTACTCAGAGAAGTATCCTGTCTATAAAGGGCACACGCGGCCCAAGAGCATCAAGCCCCAACTGCAGTATAAAGCTCATCAGGACACGATGGAAGGAACAACCACCTTCAGGTACATTCTGGGAATTCATGGTTAATCTTTAGTCAAATAATTTACACAGTTTTACACGTACATCTACTCACTAGGATTGGATCAATTTTTTTCCATGCAAAGTGGCAGCACTCTAGATGTTAGAACAGCTCCCCTGTCTTTCTATAGGCTCCAGATCATCATATAACCTTTATTGTTTTCTCATTTTCTCAGGACAGACTATGTCCCATATGTGATCACCCGTCGCCCTGAGAAGCCGCAGGCAGAGTATAAGCCCAAGCCTGGAGAGATTGACTTAGGAACGACCTATAAACAAGATTTCAACACATATGAAGTGCAACCATTTGTTCCTTCACGTCCTAAAGAGAGAGTACATACCACAAATGCAAAACTGGACACCTTACCCACCTATAAAGGTAATGACAATCTGGGTCAGTTAGGTCATGTGATGCTTTCTGAGCATGCAGTTTCGGGATACACACACTGAACAACTGAAGCATTTTTTATTAACAACCTCATCTAGTTATCTGCTGTTACTTATGTTAAATCAAGTATATTTGGATTTGCAAGGATGCATTAAATTGATCAAAACTGACGGTAAAGACTGTTTGGGCTTTCTATTCATCAAAGAATCCTGAAAAAAAAAAGAATCATGATTTCCACAAAAATAGTAAGAATCGCAACCAGATAATAATATGAAGAAATGTTTCTTGAGCAGCAAATCAGCATATTAGAATGATTTCTGAAGGAAATAACACTGAAGGCTGGAGTAATGATGCTGAAAATTCAACTTTGCATCACAGGAATAAATTACATTCTAATATATGTTCAAATAGATAATGGTTATTTAAAATTGTAATAATATTTCACAATATTACTGAATTTTTGATCAAATAAATGCAGCACTGGTGAGCATGAAAGAATCTTACTGACAATAGTAGTATATCATAAAAGCCAACAATATATTCAGTACACAGTACAAAAGTTTAAAACTCAAGTGAAATACATAAAAAGAAGTTAATACAGTAAATGCCTTTGTTTGTTGGTAAAAGTTTTGTATGATGTTTTTAAAGAGGATTTTCGTCAGTGGGAGATCAGCAGACGGGAACTGACTAAGCCTGACACACCGTATACACACCCCGCTACAAAGTTTGGGAATTCCACAACATTCCAGGACGATTTCGTCCACAAAGGCCTCGTGCCACGTGAGAGCTACAAGCCCCCAAACATAGCCAAGCTATCCGATGCTCCTTTCGAAAACATGACCAGCAACAAGCTCTCATATGTTCCACACGCTCTAGAAGTCCGGTACGTTAAACCGCCAATAGAATACAAACCCAATAGCCAACCTTTCCAGGACCTCACCACCCATCGACAAGACTATCAAGGCCTGCCGAGTCATCCAACCAAAAGCTGCAAGCCTGAGCCGCTCAAAGTGGCCTCCAACAAGCCCTTCCAGGGCAGCACTGAATTCCGTGACCGTTTCCATCAGTGGCCCGTATCCCTCCGGCAGGTGCAGAAGTCTGTGGAATACATGAGTCCAACGGAGCACATGGACCTGACTACCACCTCTCACACTGACTACATCAAGCACCAGATCCAGCCTTTCATTTCTGCCAAACCCTTCTCACTTCCCACTAAGTCCTCCGGGCCCTTTCAGGGCAACACCACCATGAGAGACGACTTCCAGCCGTGGGCAGCTCAACGTCAAAGCATGATCCGGAAACAAGAGGAAATCCAGAGAGCCAGTGGGAAAATGGAAGATCTGACCACTTTCAGGGCTCATTTCATTCAGCATGAAGCTCAGCCTAGTTTCAGCTTCAAGCCCCAGAACGCACCACTGCGGACCGATGCTCCCCTACAGAACGACACCATGTACCGCACCGAGTTCACGCCCAAGAAGATCAGCGTGTGTCCGGCCAGTTTCGAGTCTCCGCCGGGGTTTGTTTTCGATAATTATGACGATCAAGGCCACCGCTTCTTCCACAAGATGACGTCCGCTGACAAGATTGAGACGCCGAAGGAAATGGTCTTGACAGCTTAAGAAAGTCATCATGATGTTTCTATAAAAGGAAACTAGTAGACAATATGATCTCTCTAAATTATTGTAATCCTATGGGGAATCGGAATGAATTACAGTGAAAAGGTCAGTGGGTTGAAAAAACATTGAGTACGCATAGTTTCAAATTTTAGCTAGTTTTCAATAGGATGAAACTGCAGAACAGTTATGTAGGATATAAAATATGCAATGAAAGTACTATAATAAGTCATATAAATTACTTTTTGACAATACCAATTAATTAGTTAAATATTAAAATCACTTAAAAGTTTGCGGTAAAAATTTTAAAATGAAATTAAGCCTTATATTCAGCAAAAACACATTTAAAAGTGACAGCATAGACATTTATAATGTTAATGTCTATTTCAAATTAATGCTGTTCTTTTAAAGAATCCTGAAAAAAAGTATCACCTTTTCCACAAAAATATGAAGCAGCATAACTGTTTTCAACATTAATAATAATCAGAAATGTTTCTTGAGCAGCAAATCAGCATATTAGAATGATTTCTGAAGGATCGCATGACACTGAAGACTGGAGTAATGATGCTGAAAATTCAGCTTTACATCACAGGAATAAATTACATTTTAAAATATATTGAAATAGAAATGAGTTGTTTTAAGTTGTAATAATATTTCACAATATTACTGTATTTTTGATTAAATAAATGTGGTCTTTTGAATGACAGTTTAGTTAACCACATAAAACACGCTCTACGTATTACACAATAGTTGTTTGTTTTAACCACAATATAGAATAAAAAAAAAAAGATCAATAATTCTAAAGAAATATACACTGATTGGTAAAACTGTATTTATTGTTTTTGTATCACATAGACTGTTTGTTATACTGACATGAACAGAACCAAAACTGGCACTTCCTTAACCGAGTCATGTAGCGGAGCTTTCTCCACATACTGTATCAATAAAATGCAATGGATTAAATTCATGGATAAATTCGGTGAGTGGCTTATGTACAACATTTGTCGATGTACTTAAAATGCATGCATAAACGCCAGTAGGAAACCATTATATTAGAGATATGGATAATTCACTTCAAGTGCTATAAGTACGTAGGTCTGTGTTGTGTTTAATCTTAAATATGGATTATAAAGACAAACTAAACCAAGTAAGAAAATAAAATCCAAACTTTCTACACTCAATGTACAATATTGCACTTAAAACACATTATATACAAGACATATTTTACAATGCAGCACATTGGTTGAACACAAAACATACATCTAAAAGACGGCTGGAGAAATGTGACTTTTATGCCACATGCCATTTCAATCAGTCAACGGGTTTTCTGTCATACATTCTACGTCCTTATTAAAACATCATTATGTAATATTAACTATTATTTAATAGTCAACACGAAAAACAAAATGGACCCTTTTTACTTAAAACACGCAACTGCTCTTATTGTGCAGAATTTATCAGTGCATGTTATTCCAAATATATATATATATATATGAATGTGTTAGTCTTTGTAATGCTTATCAAAATATAACTTTAGCTCATTTCCACTACAGAATAAAAAAATAAAAAGTTAATCGTGACTTTTTATCTCAATTCTGACTTTTTTCTTTGCAATTCCAAGTTTAGATCTCAAATTTTGAACTTTTTTTGTGACATAAACTTCCAATTTTGAGAAGAAAATTCTTATTGTGAGTTTATAACTTGCTATTCTGAGAAGAAAAGTCCAGTAATAAACTTGCAATTATGAGAAAAAAAGTCCAAATTGTGAGATAAAAAGTCATAATTACCTTGTATTTTCCTATTCCTTTTCAGATACAATATTCCAAATTTTTACTTTTTTTCTCATAATTGTGAATTTATATTTCACAATTCAGACTTTTCTTCTTAGAATTACAAGTTTATATTTCGCAATTCTGAGTTCATATCTTGCAGTTTTCCTCAGAATTGCAAGAAAAATATCTGAATTGTGAGACATACACTCAGATTTGAGATTTTAAAAAAAAATCTACGTTGTAAGATACAAACTTTTGCTAGCAAAAAAAGTCAGAATTGCTTTTTATTTTTCATTCCGCAGTGGAAATAAACTCTGAAACCCTCTGAAACGATTTCCCTTTTCGGCTGGCATCAAAAATCCTTCTTACTCCTCTAACTCGTCCCCTCTGACCACCTGACTCTATTCATGAGCCAATCAAATCCTAATAAATAGACTAAAGCCCCGCCCACATTTTACTTGTTGAATATCCTGTTTGCCTCTGAAGTAATCAGATTAGAGAAGTAAAATGGGTTGTGACAGCATTTCATGTTGACTTCAAGGTAGGACTCTGATTTAAAAAATAAAAATAAAAAATAAAAATAAAAACCATTTGATAATGTCTCTCTTAATACTCCAAGCTATGTACTACTGATATTATTTGTATCAGTATATCATGTACACCCAAGAGGCTTTTATATTCCCTTCACAATGGTGAATGGTCCGATAAGATTTGTCCTCTCATATTCACAAGTAAAAATCTTAAATTAATACACATATAATATCACTTTCAGGGCAAGATAAAACGAGATCTGCAGAGAAAGCTGGTGAAGAGAGAAGTTTCAAATCTCATCAAGTGATTTTCTCTTTGGGCTTCTGATGATTGTGGGAAAGCATCCAGTGAAGTGTAGTCCAGATATCTTTTAGTCCATACACTCCAGGTGTCCTTTTTGTTTGTACGATTGAACAATATTCTGTATTAAGAGACAATCAGTGCGGTGACTGAAAAGGGCATCTGTTCGTGCCTCTGGCGGTCACTAGGTAGCGCTGGTGTCCTGTGAGCAGGTCTGGCAGCACCGCTGCCGGTACAGATCCACGGGGCAAAGCTTGAGCCGTTTCACCACAGGACAATAGTGGGTTCTGTCCTTACACTCACCTACAGAAATACCAAACACAAAAAGCTTATTAAAGCTAATTCAAAATACAAGTTAAGAAAGCATACTTTTCAATAGCACAATCCACACATTAATTGGCAAACAAATGCAAATTTCAACATATTAAAATACAGACAAATAAACAGAAAATAGAAGTTATTTACACAAATTAGTTTGTAAACAACAACATTTAAATATGTTTTTGAAAGCAATGAGCTGAATTAACTTTGAATTAATTAATAGTTAAACAAAAACTAATTTCAATATAAAAAAACTAATTTCAATTCAATTCAATTAGATTAGATTAGATTAGATTAGATTAGATTAGCTGGTGGTGAGAGTGCTAGTGAAGAAGGACCTGGGGCCCGTTTCAGAAAGGAGGATGAGTGAAAACTCTGAGTATGTTAACCCTGAAATGAGGGAAACTCTGGGTTTTTCGTTTCAGAATGGGAGGTAGGTCAAACCCGAGAAAGCAGGGTAAGTCAAGTCCGTTTTAGAGTCAGTTACCATGGTAACTTACTCTGTGACCCTAACCTGGTCGGGAGCAGGTTTTCTTCGGTAAACCCAGAGTTTCTTTCAGTCTCCTCCCCCGTTTTAAAGCGTAAGCGATGTTTAAATACCTTATTCATTCATTCATGCACTCTGCAAAAAATGCTTTTTTTTGTATTTTTTTTTGTATTCCATTTCAAGTACAAATATCTAAAAATTCTTAAATCAAGATGGATTTTCTATATAAGAAAATGATATAAGATATTTAATCTTGTTTCCTGGGGGGATCTAAATTAAGTGCATTTTACTTAAGTAAAATTATCCGCCAGCATGATAATAAGAATAATCTTAGTGCAAATGAAAAACAAGATTATTCGGAGTGTCTATTTCAAGTGCAAATTTACAGTAGCACCGCCCTCCAATGTCACACAAGGTTAAATACAACATGCGTGAGTAATGGCTTCAGTGGTGTAGGCAATAACGTGTTGGGCGTGATGAACTAGCTTGTGACGCAATTGATCGGGTTAGAGACTGGCTTTTGCCGAGCTCGCTCTTTTCACTTTTCACATCACATATCACATTAGAATTTATTTTCAATAAAAATAAAGAAAATGTCCTAAAAGTGGAAGTAAAGTACCTAACGAGTGTTTAATAATGATAAAAGTATTTATAATGTTAATAAATATAATCATTTACAATGTTATTATTGCATCCTGTTAATGTTCAACAATACTGAAGAGCAAATAGTATGTATCTGCCAGTATAAAGTATAAATACCATCTAATTATTATTCACACTTATTGCAAAGAACTGCTACTTTTACATGTTAAACAGAATATATCACTATTTTCACTAAGTGTAAATAGCATCTAGAGATATTTGCAATTACTGTAAATAGGATCTATCACTTAGAAAGTATGCTAATTCGTGTAAATAGTCGCTGCCATATTTTTCTTACCCTAATGGTAGATCATTTGCAAAATAAGAGAAATGCACTTAAATTATTATTATTATTATTATTTTATATATACCTTTTTGGTCCCACTTTATATTGTGTCCCTAATATCTGTGTACTTACATAGTAACTAGATGTGTATGTAGTATGTAACCACAGTGTAAGTACACATTGGTACATAGTATCTACAGCTGTAATATTTCTGTAACTACACACATGTAACATAACAACCCTCAAAATGGTATGTGTTAGTACAAATGTGTAACAGGACATTGGTAACAACACTTTTTTCACTTCACTAAGTACTCGTGTAACAGGAATTATATAACTACATTTTGCAACAACAGTATGTATAAGAGTAATTGGAACAATTTGATCTAGGGGATGGAGATGGGTAGGTTTAGGGGTGGAAATGGGATCCAGGGGGTGGAAACGGGTAGGTTTAGGGATATGTAAAGTGGGAGGAGTTGGATTTCGAGTTGGTGCATCACTGTAATACCAGTGTACTTACATGGTAAATCCATAGGAATGTTTACTTAATATAAAGTGTAACACTTTCTTTACCAAAAAGTCCTGTCACACATTTGTACTTTTATTACCAAAAAGTGTTGTTACCAATGTCCTGTTACACATTTGTACTTCCACATACCATTCAGCGGGTTGTTACATATGTGTAGTCACACAAACATTAGAGCTGTAGATACTATGTACTAATGTGTACTTACACTGTGGTTGCATACTACGTACAAATCTAGTTACTATGTAAGTACACAGGTATTAGGGACACAATATAAAGTGGGAACACATTTTTTTTTTTTTTTTTTGCCGGTGGGATACAATGAAAGTGAATAGTCTAGTAGTTCAGTAACCTACCATTCTGCCAGTTTTCACCTGTGGTATTATAACAGTGATAAGAATTAAACTTGTATTGACTCTGAAGTATGCAGACCTCTTTTGTCAGGTGCTGTTGCCATGGTGAATCATAATATCGGAGCTCTATTGATCATGGCTTTTCATAGTCGTGGTGCACACGATTAACTCAGAGTCAACCTACTCAGAGTTGATTGAACTAACTCAATTCAGCTGTTCTGAAACAGAAAACTCAAGAGTTTCCTATCTCAGAGTAAGTCAACTCAGAGTTCAAGTTTTAACTCAGAGTTGGTTGAACCTCCTTATTGAAACGGGCCCCAGTCCTACAGCACTTTATGTTTTCTGTGTGTTTTGCTTGTTCATTTTTGAGTTGTTAATTACACTTTATGTTTATGTTGAGTCGGTTCCTGCCTCCTCCGTCCCATATCTAACAAACCCAGTTACATACACCCTACAGTAACATCTATGATGTGAAACACCTGCTCCTGTTTCTCTTGCTTTGTCCACCTTGGATCTTAGATCAGTTTTTCACAAAGATTATTGTGAAATTTTGGGACTTGCTCCAATGACATTAATACACATAGAATCGTGGGAAACCAGAAATGCAAACTCAATCACATTAATTTTGTCTTCTGCTACATTTCAAATTCAAGTTTGGTGAACTCTGACCTGCAAACTCACATAACACAAAGACATTTGACCAAAACGTCACAGATTGACCTCAAGTCAAAGAAAACAAAGCAGTGCTGCTGCTCACAGTATATTTCCACTTTTAAGATGTATTATCATTTGTTTTTAGTAATTTATTTTTTCTCAAAAATATCACGTCATATCATATCCTGTTCATAAGCAACATTTCATGCTCAAAGTCTAGCCTGACCACAGCTTCACACTCTAAAAATAATAGAAGTTCATTTATTGGTGTTGTTTTATTAAATATTTCTGCACCCAGAAACAAGTTAGGTGACACAAACATGATGTTTCATTAAGTTTCACCGCACAAGAGCGAAGAACAAAAAGCAGATGTTTGGACAGACAGGATTCCTGAAATGACTGATCTTAAAAAAAAATGAAGAAAAACCTGCGAGTTCTCTTGGGACGTTGTGATAACTTGGACTTCGAGAGTGACGGAACAAGCCAATATATTTGGCCCTCAGGTCGCTAATATTTTCCCTAATAAAACATGAACGCTCTAAAGGTGGCGAATGAGGGCAAACATTCCTCGAACCGTACTGACGCTCTGGTTTATAACAAGGTGTTTTAAGAGACTCACTGCCACAGGAAGTGATGTTGCAGTGTTGCCAGGTAGAAGGCCGCCGTTGCCAGGCGCAGTGCTGGTCAGGGAGGGTTTTCTTGTTCTGCCGATGGACACATTCCACTCTGCGGGACTGGAAGCCGCTGCCACATGCCGCTGTACACGTCCTCCACGGGAACACCTTCCAGTGCACATCGCACATCTCAGACGAGCAGTTTCTCACGGATGATGGCCTGAGAATCAGATAATGAGAAATAAGATGTTAACAGAGCTGTGCATGTGAGAATAAGAGATGCTGAATATTCCACAAGTCTGGTACCTTTCTTTTGGGTCGCAGGTTTTGGACGTGGAGTTGCTGAAGTGTCTGCATGAGACGCTTCTGCTCTGCGTGGCCACCGCAGGCCCCAGACATCGACCTGTGCACTGTGAACACGTCACATGACATGCATTATCATCACAGTAAATATAATGAGGATGGGAACGAACAAATGCAGCTGCTCTGATACTAAACAGGCATGAGCTACATAAAACTGATTATGGGTGTCTGGCAAATAACATGAAATGTTATATGATTGAGTAAGTGGAGATTTTTAGATTGTGTAACTGGTCAGTATTTTTTATTAGTAATTTTATAACTTTAAATTACTTTTTAGACTTTTTGCATGAATCATTACATTATTAAATATTAAAGTAAACTAATTTACTTTCCTACTACGTCACAATACAATCAATTCCTAATGAGGGAGAAACAATAAATTATCTTAATTTGTTTTCTCAATGAATATCATCTTTGACTCAAAAAATATTTTAAATTACATTTTAAATAACAATTAAAAAAAAAAATTACAAATAACAAATTACAAATAATTACAAATACATTCAAAAGTTTGAAATTAAAGGGTCAATTAATTTATAAGTGACAAATATTTAAAGCTATAAAAGAATTCTAATTCGAATAGATGCTGTTCTTTTGAACTGTACATTCATAAAACGCTGAAAAAACTGTATGTTTTCCACAAAATATTAAGCAGCACCAGATTTAAACACTGATAATACAAAAAAAGTTGCTTTTTAATGTTTTTTTTTTTATTATTTTTGAGCAGCAAAAAAATCATATTAGAATGATTTCTGAAGGATGATGTGACACTGCAAAAAATTCAGCAACCATTATAAATAAATAAATAAATATTTGATCACGTTATTTGATCAAAAATATAGTAAAAACAGCAATATTGTGAAACATTGTTTTATCAAAAATATAGTAAAAACAGTAATATTGTGAAATATGAATAGTTTAAAATAACATTTCTTTTAAATATTTTTAAATATATTAAACCTATATTATATATAAAACAGAAAAGTTATTTTAAACTGTATTTATATTTCACAATATTACTGTTTTTACTATATTTTTGATCAAATAAATGCAGCTATGATGAGCAGAAGAGAGTTTAAACATAAAAATCTTACCAACCCCATAGTTTTGCATGGTCATGTTAAGGTTTAACAGTAAATCCACAGAATATAAAATAATTATGGATAACTGCTGACCAATATGGGTTTTCATTGGTTACCATCAATATCAATATCTAGAATATCTGCTATATTGGCTACCGGCCAAAGCTAATGGTTTCAAAAATAGCCCGATTTCATATTGGCCTAATATACTGATCTATCACTGCTTATATACACTTTTTTTATATCATTGTTCCACATTAAAGAGGTTAAAACTAATATAAATGTGTCAGTAAACGTACCTTCCCCCAGGGTCCGGTGAGCCACTCCACACACTCGTGTGAGCTGCACTCTTCCCTGTCTTCAGGTCGAGGAGATCCTTCACACGCTGAGCTGGACAAAACCCTCACGCTCCCTGATGCCTCCACCTGCTGACAGGAGACCCGCCTCTCTCTGAAGCCCCGCCCACAGGAACTGGAGCATCTGGACCACACTGTTGACACCCAACTGACAGACACAGAAAAATAACAGTCGGGAGAGCTTCAGAATGATTTAAAAAAGCTCATGTGAGTACTTTTAAATGATTCAATGAAATACTGCACAATCAGCCAGAAATTTTCAGATGACCTATATTTTTTTAAATGTGCAGTATGCAACAAAGCACACTGTATAAGTGTATCCCACAATGCATTGCACTCAACTTGACCTTCTATTGCCAGTGTGATTGATGAGCCAGAAGTCACGATTTCACATCTGTTTCTTAATCAGACTGCCAAAAAATATAGATCATAACTGTATGCTATTCACTGAATAAATATGCCATGTAATAAGGTCATGTGATAATGTAGCATACTCTTGTTTGACGTTATCTTTGTAGTATACTGTAGAAACTACACAGTATTCAGTAAGAAGTTTGAGGTTAGTAAGATTTTTCTAATTTTTTGAAGTCTCTTATGCTTACCAAGACTACATGCATTTGATAAAAAAAAAAAAAAAAAAATACTGTAAAAATAGACAAATGTTATTATAATTTAAAATAACTGCTTTCTATTTGAATATATTTTAAAATGTAATTTATTCCTGAGATGAAAAAGCTGAATTTTCAGCATCATTACTCCAGTCTTCTGTGTCACATGATCCTTCAGATATCAGTCTAATATGCTGATTTGAGGATAAAGAAACATTTTTTATTATTATCAGTGTTGAAAACAGTTGTGCTGCTTCATATTTTTGTGAAAAACAGTGATATTTTGTTTTCGTTGATGAATATGACAGCATTTTTTATAATTTCTTTTGTAACAATGTGAAAGTGTTTTCTGTCACTTTTGACCATTTAATGCATCAAAAAGCATGAATTTTCATGAAAGCATAAATTTCAACCAGCGTCCATCTCAAAAAATAAAAATTTACTTTGCCTTTTGTAATTAAATTTTAAGTATAAATGCTTTCAATTTATGCAGTACAGCCAAATAATGAGTTAAAAAACAAAATGCTGCTTTACTTCAAGCTCATTAATCACAACTGACATATACAGAAAGAACACATTTCAAAGTCAGAAGTGCATCAAAATTGGTTAAAAAAAGATTATTACAATTACAATGCATTATTTTTGCCATTACAATTCCATTTAGTGCTGGAAAAATTACACACTTTAGCTGTAAGCAACATTATGGAGGGAAAAAAATCAAGTTAAATGTCATTTGAATTATTACAGGACATGATTTATCTTCACACCTGTAGCATCTTCTCACAGATTTGACACTTATCTAGCTGCATATTACCAATTTTCTTTGCACTCACACAGTTAAACACACGCTAACAAACCTCAAACTTCTAGCTAACTCTGGATACGTGCCATTCCAAACCGTCAAGAATATATATCTCCATACATTTCAACAGTGGATACGTACGGCTGGATATATTTGGTTTTTGAAAAAGCACAGCTTGTACCCGAGTCACTGGGGAGCTCGGAGCCTCTGCGGGGCATTTGGGGTTGTGTTAGAGCGCAAGAAGCAGTAACAAAGACACGCTTTGTGAGAGGATCTCCCGCTGACGGCTCTGAACTGACGCTAAGCGCTTCCACAGAGCCATATGATTCATGCGCTGAGTCCAGACGCATGGCAATAATCAGATGATGTTTTTGGCATGAACGTATAGAAGTCGGAGAGTGTTCGTGTGCACTATCTATCCTGTGTTCTCCGAGAAACCCTGAAACCCTCAATCAATCAGCTCACCATATGAAACGTGGACTATGGTAATGATTCAAGCTAGAATATTTTTCTCTGCAAAAAAACTCCTGCTTACTTTCATATGAAAGAGGGAGAGTATACAGTACGTGCTAATATCATTCAGTTCACTAAATTATTCTTTTAAAGTCAAAATGTAGCTTTTTAACTTTTTTTTTTCTTAATATGTCCTGATCTTAAAGTGCATTTTAATTAAAAAAAATATCATTATTAACTTGGTTGCTGATGCAGCCAAGACGAAATGGGGAAAAATAAAAATAGGAGCCAACAAGATCACATTACAGAAGTGCAAATGACATTTCACACCGTCGTTATAAAAAGCATAGTGATAAATTGAAATTAATTGAGGCTTGGGGCAAAAATGCCACCAAAATGATGAAAATTTAAAAAATACCCCTATACAAATAAACTAAATCTATTATGGCTCTTGTGATTAAAGTGAAATGTGAAATTGAAAGAAAAGTGTCTATTGTGGCATTACATTTAGATCTGCTCATGTTGCATCAGCATTCTAACCAATCACACGTTTCTGTTGAGCTTATGAATGCAACGGCCAATCAGATATAATTAGACTAGTCACCTCTGAAAGTGAATTCTGCACTCTTTTTCAAATTCTCTCATCATAAACAACAAATAGAAGATATGATGAAAGAAATTAATTTTGCAGTGAAGACACTGAAGCTGAAGATTATAATGGGAGTTTTTGTGAGAATGCATAACTCGAGCTATACTAAAGTCAATGACCACGTTCTTTGCTCGCTTTCTGTAGAATTTATTCCCAGTTTGAAGAACCATTTTGTTTTTTCATGCTATTAAAATAACCAATGTGAAGTCTTGATTTTCTATTGTGTAAAAATACTCATTAGCTTGTTTTGTCTGTGTAGCCTACAAAAATATGACATGCCATTTGCCCAAATACAAAAATATTTATTTTATTGTATTAATTGGAATTAATAAACATTATTACAAAATCAAGAGCAATAATCAACATTGACTTCTCTCATAATATTGCAGCAATATTGCTGTAAAAAAAATAAAAAGTAAAAAAAGAGGAGGAAAAAAAAAGAAAAGCTGGAAATTTTCTGCCAGGACATTATCCAGTAATTCAAAATACAGGTAAAATACCTGTAAGTAAATAAATAAATAAATATGTAAAATTCCTTCATATTAATATGATTAATATGGTACATTGTACCCCTTTTTATCTGTTTTTTACAACAGTAAATGCTGTGTAAATGCATGCATGCCACCTTTGAGCAGCATTACACAGTCTAAGTGTAAATAAACATGTAAACATGTCAGATGCAGCTTCTGTTCCATCTTTGCAGTGTAAAGAAAGCATTTGTTGATGTTGACAAAATCTTGTGGGTAACAGTCTGTAGTTTTATGATTGACTGAAATAATTGGTTACATCTAAGTATTTGACATTGAAGTCACCACAGACACATTTAATAAAGGTAATTATGAAAATTCTCCTTAAAAAAGTCCTGGAAATCAATCCCAGTGGGTAAATATTGTCCCTTAATCGAAAAAAGTTAATTTCTGATCCTGGTGGTAGAGATAATTTTCACAATACTTTTTCATTCTAAATGTTCTGATTTCTCTGCCTTGTGTTGAAACAGTAAAAACCCAAAGGGGTTTCTCCGGCCAGAGCAGTGCACTGACCAGAAAAAAAAAAAAGAAGCTCTTTTACACTAACAGCTGATATCTGCTCTTCTTCGGCCCCATTGGACTCATACAGTTTGATTCATGTGCTTCGTTGAGCGTCTGCACGGCCCCTGAAAAGACTGATGCTGGGAAGGAAATGATAGATGGGCTGTTTGATGGAGAGAGGCACTTTGGCTGGGAATCAGAGGACCGGGGTGCTGCTCGCAGTCAAATGCATCACAGCTCGTAGACTTTTGAAGGGTTCTGCTCTCTTATATTAAAGTCTATAGAGAGATATATCAGCAGATGCTCGTTTATCAAACACGGAGCAGCTGTCACTGTGTCTGACTTCTGAATCGCTAACGGTCAGAGAACTGGGCTAATTATACAGCAGGTTTTGATAGCACAACATGACAGTTTTTATGGATTTGTTCACATTGCACACAATCCTGATTGGTTTTTCTCTACTAACATGCTGACTGTGTCATGACAAATGCTGCGTATTATTAATAAAGGAATAGTTCACCTTAAAATGAAAATTTGCTGAAAATGTATTCACTCTCAGGCCATTTAAGATGAGTTTGTTTCGGAACAGATTTGGAGAAATTTAGCATTACATTAGCATCCCTTCCTTACCTCTGGATCCTCTGCAGTGAATGGGTGCCGTCAGAATGAGTCCAAACAGCTGATAAAAACATCACAATAATCCACAAGTAATCCACACCACTCCTGTCCATCAGTTAAACATCTTGTGAAGTCAAAATCTATCAAATTACAGTCCTTTATTCATGGAGGACAACAGAGGATGGACTTTTTTACTGGAAGATGCAACATTATTGATTATGGACTCATATTTTGGCCAGAAGTGATGGTTCAATGATAAAACGCCTTGATGGATTTGTACAAACACAGCTTTTTGCTTAATAAGATGTAAATTGATGGGCTGGAGTGGTGTGGATTACTTGTGGGATATTGTGATGTTTTTATCAGCTGTTTGGACTCTCATTTTGATGGCACCCATTCACTGCAGAGGATCCATTGGTGATCAAGTGATGTCATGCTAAATTTCTCCAAATCTGTTCCTGTTGAGAAACAAACTCATCTATTCTTTGGATGGCGTGAGGGTGAGTACATTTTTGGGTGAGCTATTTCTATAAGTATTTTTATTATTTGCTTAGGGAAGTGTACCTGGGAGGGCAGTCCAGGAGGTTGCAAGGCCGAGGTTGACTGATCGGTTTGGGAAGATGATGACAGACTGAATGAGGCATCTCTTGGCCCTCTGACGTCAGACATCGTACTTTCCTCATCTGAGTCCCTCTGTTGCCACAGGAAGCGCTGCATGTGCTCCACTCGCCCAAACGCCTCTCAAACTCTACACCCCGAACAAGACACAAAGACAAATACACTTACAGTTGGGGATGATATTAAAGTTCTTGGTGATACAAATAAGCAAATAATTTTTTTTTTATTCTGTAGTCTTTGTATCATTTAAATCTAACTTTTAAAAGTTTAGATTTTAAGATTTTAGATGATTTTTACTGTTTTATTTTAATTTATTTAGCCAAAATTGCATGTGAATAGTACAGAATACTATAAAATTTGAATATAGACCATCTACTGATCATCGATAATAAAATTCTAGACTATTTAAACTGATCAAAAGTGAAAGACATTTAAAATGTTTCAAAATATTTCTACTTCAAAATAAATACTATTCTTTTGGAATTCAATTCATCAAAGAATCCTGAAAAAAGTATCTCTGTTTCCACCAAAATCTGAAGTAGCACAACTGTTTTCAACATTGATAACAATAATAAATATTTCTTGAGCAGCAAATCAGCATATTAGGATGATTTCTGAAGGATCATGTGACATGGAAGACTGGAGTAATGATGCTGAAAATTCAGCTTTGTTGTCACAGGAATAAATAACATATTAAACTATATTAAAACAGAAAACAGTATATATATATGATATGGTACCTATATATAAAGCCTGTGAACTTCAATTACACAGGACGAAACAGGTATGGCATGAATCAATATCAGGGAAGCACTATTAGAGAAGCACCACTAGTACTGAAGTGCCGCCAAATTGCCTGATTCAGAGTGAGAGGTTATAGGGACCATTTACAAGCCCTTAAAGGTTTCAAGGAATCTGGGCTTGAATATCTACACAATCGTCTCTGCCTTTTAAAATTCCTGGCATTGTGCGGGAACTGAACGGAAGACATGCAGCTTTAACAAGACACAAATGAGCTCTGAGCGCTTGGTTTTCTACAAGACAGAACTGAAGTCCAATTCATGTCCAAACCTTCAACATAACACAGTCAAGTTTTACTTTCCTGTCTATTCTGGGTGTTGGGTTTCACCAGAAGACTATGGCTATTCATCATTCAGGTCAACAACGTCGTTTGCACCGCACTCCTCCGCTACTTGATCTTTTTATTTTGGTGCGTCAATCTATTAAGTTACTTTGTATAAGAAATTATGATCTGCACTCACGAGAACAGTCTTCTTTTTCTGTTTTATTTCACGATCGTCACCAATGGGGAAAAGACACAAACGTTTTAGCTACCAAGCCTTCCTCAGTGTGTAAAGCAATTTCATCCCTCCACCCACTTTTTAAATCATCAATTATGTCGACGTCATCACTCATTATTCATCATTCACACACTTTTTTTATTTGCACTTTTTGCTGACTTTAAGCATGCGTTAGCACTTCTTATGTATCGTCACATCATGCATACAACAAAGACACACACACACACACACACACACACACACACACATATATATATACATATATATATACAATCCTGCATGCTTTCTCTTCAATTAATTTTTTCCCTGCAACATATAAAAACAAGGACTTTTTTTTTTGTTCTAAGGTGAAAGCTTTGATGATATGAGTTTGTCATGATGAATTGTGGAATTGCCTCCTCTGTGAAGAATATATTTGATAATGATTGCTTAAAGAAGATCTTAATATTAAACAGCAAGAGTGTGCATCTGATGCCTGAAAATGCTACCTACGTAGGCAGCTCAGTAGGATTTGGAAAAATGCCAAATAGTGATTTTGCATGTTTAGTATAAAATCAGCACTGTTGCATGCAGCACACATGTTGGCAAATTCAGCAGATCATCTGGATATCCATACATGTATGCTGTGCACATGCATATTGCACAATGAGTACGTATTTCCAAATCTATTCACCCATAATGTTTTTATTCACACTAACCTTGTGAAAGCACATGAATCCAAGCTGTGAGACGCTGCTGGTTGTTGGTTTGTGTTTGGCACTCGTAGCGTCCATCAAATTTCCCTCCATGCGTGTTCATCTCCAAAACTCGTCCCCCCACCAGCATGTGGTAGCTCACGCCTGGACTCTGCTTCAGGGTCTGGTTCTGATACGACCACTTGATGGGCTTCCTGTGACTGGGGACCACTGGGCAACCTGAAGGGGGTTTATGGGTGAATTTTAAGAGGAAATGGGGTTGAGGTCTCCTGTCATTTGGAATATGAATAAATAATCTTAATGATAATAAATACTACTACTACTACTAATAATAATACATTATAATAAACGTTTACATTTACTGATTTTTCATTTATCCAAAGTGACTTATAAATGAGAAAAGTATTTTGTGATAAACAATATTACTTTCTTTAGGTGTGAAAATATTTAGTATATACGGTGGCCCTGTAGTGCACAACAAAACAAAATTAAAAAAGCAAACATAAGCTCACAACACAACAAAATTAAAAAAAGCAAACATAAGCTCACAACACAATGAAATTAAAAAACAAACATAAGCTCATAACAAAATTAAAAAAGCAAACATAATCTCACAACACAACGAAATTAAAAAAACAAACATAAGCTCACAAGACAACGCAATTAAAAAAGCAAACATGAGCTCACAACAAAACGCAATTAAAAAAGCAAACATAAACTCACAACACAACGAAATTAAAAAAAGCAAACATAAGCTCACAACACTACGAAATTAAAAAAGCAAACATAAGCTCACAACACAATGAAATTAAAAAAGCAAACATGAGCTCACAACAAAACACAATTAAAAAAGCAAACATAAACTCACAACACAACGCAATAAAAAAAGCAAACATAAGCTCATAACACTATGGAATTAAAAAAGCAAACATAAGCTCAGAACACAGCGTAATTAAAAAAGCAAACATGAGCTCACAACAAAACGCAATTAAAAAAGCAAACATGAGCTCACAACAAAACGCAATTAAAAAAGCAAACATAAACTCACAACACAACGAAATTAAAAAAAGCAAACATAAGCTCACAACACTACGAAATTAAAAAAGCAAACATAAGCTCACAACACAATGAAATTAAAAAAGCAAACATGAGCTCACAACAAAACACAATTAAAAAAGCAAACATAAACTCACAACACAACGCAATAAAAAAAGCAAACATAAGCTCATAACACTACGGAATTAAAAAAGCAAACATAAGCTCAGAACACAGCGTAATTAAAAAAGCAAACATGAGCTCACAACAAAACGCAATTAAAAAAGCAAACATGAGCTCACAACAAAACGCAATTAAAAAAGCAAACATAAGCTCACAACACAACGCAATTAAAAAAGCAAACATAAGCTCACAACACAACGCAATTAAGCGACAACACAACGGAAATACTCCTGACCACTAGGGGGCAGTTGGACTGCAGAAACGGGCCATTGTGCGCATGTCAGGAGTATTCGCGGGCACCGCTGGGCGGTCCAATGTTGCCAGGGTCGTGGTGGTTTGCATTCACGGGTGAAATTACAGAGCCGCGGGTAGCGTTTTTTTGGGCTACTTTTATGATGTACCGTAGCCGCCTAAAATGAAGATAGATCCTTATATGAATGTGTATAATACTTGGAATATATACCTGAATATATAGCTGGCAACTTCAGAACGCAGAGACGGATGTCACAAACTATTACATGACGTGAGTTTCACCCACAGCATAAGATGTTAAGGCTTTTACACAGCAGAAATACACACGACAACAGCCAGTCAAAGCATGCATGTCTCTTATATAGCTGCGTGTTCCGCGTGTCTCTGTTTATATGAATAGCATAGTTTTTTCTACTACACAAACTCAAACACGTGAAGCTCACGGTGATTTCAGCATTGCACTTTATCAACTGTATTATCTCCAGAGCCAAAACATATCAAAACATTCAGTAAAAACACGTTGTTCATTTAAAAACCGGTTACACATATTAAGATCAATCTTGTAGCGTCTCGAGAAAGTATCGATGTTTCACTGCCAACACTGCTCCCTAGTGGTCGGGAGCATTTCCGTTGTGCTGTGGCTTAATTGCGTAGTGTTGTGAGCTTATGTTTGCTTTTTTAATTGCGCTGTGTTGTGAGCTTATGTTTGCTTTTTTAATTTCGTAGTGTTGTGAGCTTATGTTTGCTTTTTTAATTTCGTAGTGTTGTGAGCTTATGTTTGCTTTTTTAATTGCGTTGTGTTCTGAGCTTATGTTTGCATTTTTAATTTCTTTGTGTTGTGCACTACTGGGCCACCGTAACTATACCATGAAACTACAAGACACAAGCCTTGACACACAATAAAAAAAATGACAAGTTATGTAGGTAAGACTAACAATATGGTGTTTAAATTTTAAGACAAGCTCATACACTCTTAAAAATAAAGGTTCTCTATTGGCATTGACGGTTCCATGAAGAACCTTTAACATCCATAGAACCTTTCCATTTCACAAAAGATTCTTTATTGTGGAAAAAGGTTCTTTAGAGTATAAAATGTTCTTGACACTAAGAAAAATGTTTTTGGGGGATCCCAAAAAAGATTCTATTGCTGCAAATCCACCCTTTTGGAGCCTTTATTCATAAGAGTGTATCATTTAAACAACATGAAAGTGCCGTACCTATCCTTAAGATATCTCCAGGTTTGACCGTGACGCTGGTGCCGATCACAGAAGCCATCAGAACCCTCTTCCTGTTCATCTCCTTTGAAGGCTCAGATTCACCCACAGCTCCTCCTGGCATCAAGACAGCACTGTGTCATCAAACATCTCACCATCAAACGCAATCAACCAAAGCATTCCTTCAGGTAGATTGCTCCTTTGATGGTTGAACGACCTCAAGTAGCTGAATTATTACTCCAAGATAGAGCATTTTCCCAATCAGCAGAGAGATTACAGCCGGTTTCGACCATGATAGAGACAGAAATGACCTCAATTAATGAAATACGGCGGGAAATCGTGTCATCTGAGCCCAAACGAGGCCTTCTGTTTGTGGCCTTTAAGATCTCCAGAGACAAGCAGCCTCTATAAAGAAGGGAATATTTCTTCATTTCGCTGCAAAAATGGATTTTACCACCCCTACAGTCTGTAGGTCTCACGTTATTTCTCAACAAGACGCGCCAAACGATGCCAATATCAATAAGCGACTCGCAAATCTCCCGCTGAGTTCGCTGACTTTGTCGGAAAGTGAGCCAACCCACAGAGTGCGGTTCACTTAGCGCCGAAACGCTGTCATGCGAGGATTTCCCTGTCACCCGGAGCAGTGTGGACTGACATACGGCTGCTTTGGGAATCGCTACTCACCCGCCACACGCAGCAGGCTAGAGGCCACCGACTTTCCGATGCTGTTGGCAGCCACGCAGGAGTAGGTGCCGTAATCTTGCGGTGTGAGGTTTCTCAGGAGCAGAGATCCGTCTGAGAGAGGACTGGCTCTGGCGCCCAGTGGACCCTCCTTGCGGTGCCAACTCAGTGTTGGCCGCGGGACACCTGTTCAGAGACTAACGTCAGGTCACTCTCAATCAATCAGTTCAAACTGGAGTCTGGAGCTGATGTTAATCACTGCTTTCTATGAGTAGGGAACAGTTTAGGTGTCCTGTTACTATTTAAAGGTGTTTGAAGGGCAAATTGTATGTTGTCAGAAATGGTAGATACTTTACATTAAGTATTATTTGAAATAAAATTAGCATTGCAGAAAAAGATGGTATTTTCAAACATGCAAAATCTCCTACAATGGTTTGGTCTTTTCCACCTTATGTCCTTCTAGACTGTATAAAATAGAATAACAAATAAAATAATTCAACATAATTTAGAATAAATTATGAATTATGACATTTTTGAAATAACAACTGAAATTGTTACATTCAATTTTTTTTTTAATTTATTTTATTTTAGCTGTGTCCCACATTTGCAGGCAAACCTGTGTTCGCATGACTTTGCCACGTTATAAAAAGTTAAAAAAAAAATGTTTTAAATAAATTCTAAAAGCCAAAATATTTCAATCCACTTTGTTAATTTATACATAAATTGTACTGTTGACTGCATTTGTCAAGGTCAACAAAGTTGGGAAACTTAAATATTTTTCTATAATAAAATATTGTAAAAACTATTTATCAAACATTGTGTTTAATGTTTGATTAAAAAATAAAAAAATAAAAAAATAGAATCTCGTAAACTGAGAAGTGCCAGAATTAGTTTCCAGGGTTGCCAGACTGAATAAAAAAAATATATAAAAAAAAATAAATAAATAAAAAAATAGAATAAAAAAATAAAGTCAAATAAAATAAAATAAAAATTCATATAGTATTTAGTTTGACCTTTTCCACTGAGTTTCACATTCGATATGAAAAGGTTCCAGCGTTGCCAGAATTTATAAAATCCTATTTACAGATCCTATTTTATGCCCCATTCAAGAAAAATGCCAAATGCACTGGTCTGGGAGCAGCTTTCCCCAAAAACAAACCTAAGATCTTGACAAATCACTGAACAAGTTCCAGTATTTGGAGGCAACTGTTATCGTGCCCTTAAAAGACTCATATGTCAACATCAAAGACCGTGCCAAATAAATCAAACGGCAGAAAATGTTGATTCAAAGAGCAGGTCAACAAGAAGCCAGCAGATTGCCACGAATTACTTGTACAAATGGGCACAATGAATGCAAATTGCCTCCCTCCAACCAGTTCCCATGGGACGCCTCTGCTGAAAATAACGAGCAGCACATGGATTGGAGTCTGAGTTTTATGGTCCCCCGTTCTGCCGAATGGAGACATTAGTACTGACATACGGCCATTAGTCTGAGAGCCAATGAATAGACACACTCTTAGGAATGGAAAATCACATCGGAGGCCTTGAGGTGTGTGTGTGTGTGTATCAAGCGCACACGTGGGCATTGCCACTCTGGCACCAGTAAACAGTCAGGCATGCCTGCAAAGATGGCAGGAAGTGATGTTGTTAAGATGTAGGTAGGATTAATAGTGGCCACCGCAGTGACCTCTGCTTTCCTGGAGAGGGAATTTCCACTGGGAGGAGAAAAGTACACAGGAACAATAACTGCATGATGATGAAGAAAAAAATGGAACGAAGATATATTACATACAAAATGTTTATCTCTACGTGCTGACCGCCTACTGACTGCAGACTCGTACAAACACACGCTCCGTTCCAATACACATTAGAAGTGCTCCGACCCGGACTCATTTCAAAACTACTTTGGCTTTTGACCAGTCAGAGAGTTTGAAAGGTAGTACTTTGATGCCAGTGATTTTGGTTTTTATTATTATTGCTATTTTCGCTATTCCTATTCTTATTAATTTTATCATTATTGTTATTATTATGTAAGGTTTTGTATTTATTGATGTAAAGCACATTGGTCAACTTATGTTCTTATGTTTAATTGTGCTATATAAATGAAATGTATAAAATGTATACAAATTTATAAGGGTTACACGAAAAAAAAAACAATTATCTAAGCTTATATATATATATATATATATATATATATATATATATATATATATATATATATATATATATATATATATATATATATATATTCTGAGGTTCACAATTATATTTTATAATTTTCTCACAAATATTTTTCCCACTTTCAACAAAGTTAAATACAATAAATGAATAAAAATAGATTATTTGATGTTTTTTGCTAGACAATAACAGAATCAAAGAAAAGAATAAAAAAAAACATCTTTCATGTTCCCTTTTTTGCCCCTCTGTTCCAATACCTGGCAATTCTGACTTTTAACTATATAAAAATGTATAAACATAAAATGAACTGAAATATAAAACAGTTCTGTTAACCAAGTGAAATATTTAGTTTGACCTTTCACTAAAATAAAAAATAAATAAAATAAAATAAATATTTAATGTTTATGACTGGACAATAATGGAATCAGAAAAGAATATATTATTTTACACTTCATTTTATTTCTTCTATTCCATTACCAGGCTATGCTGTTATAATCTATATAACGAGATATATATACACACACACACACACACACACACACAATACAACAGTGCATAATTACAAATAAAACTATAAAAGTATAAATAAACTTATATTTGAAATGATTTCAATACTGAAGAGTATTAATAAAATAGTTTAGATTTATTTAAAGAAAAAGGTATGTACTTTTAGTAACATGCAAATGTTACACTCTACTAGAATAAATAGTCTCCTGTGTGCTTTGCACTTCTTGTATGATGCACAGAGTAGCTTCCTATGTAGAGTTTTCCAAAATCAGTCACGTTTGAGGTTACATGGAAGCTGTCTATATAGGCTGCTCACTAGATTTTATAACGGATCTACTGTTAATGACCTGCGTGTTAAGCAGACTGAATTCTGCTCTGTAATAACGTGACCTGGATCAGACGCTGGCTGTATCCGGGTGTGTGTGTCCTCTAACAACACATCTCTCCACACCATCAGCTTAACCACTCAATTACAGTATCTACTTACATCATTACCCATAGTGCACTGTTCCGTGCCTTCCTATGCCGGCCTTTCTGTCAAAGCCAACTGGATGCATTCTTCAAATCCTGTTTATTCATCTCAGGGAATCAGATGGTGATGAAAGCATGAGAGAACAGCTGACACTTGTGGCTTTCTGGCCTTTTGTGAGGCCAATGTTAACAGCAGGTGTCCTATGCATCAACCAAATCACTAGATAAACAAGTCACATAAATTGTGACTTCGAGTGAAGACAGACACAATGACCTCAGAGATCTTTGTTTATATAAACATACAAATAAAAAGGAGGTGAAAGGGAAAATAGGGTCTAGTTTGGGCAGTTTGAGGAGCATGAAAGACGCAAAACTATCAAAAATTGGTCTCAATTTAGAGTTTTTCAATTGCAATTTCAATTGTGAAATTGCATATTTCCTGTAGGGCTGCAACAAACAATTATTCTGATAATCGATTAATCTAACGATTATTAGAACAATTCATCGACTAATCGTTGATTATTTCACTGATTAATCAGTAGACACTGATTGATTATTCAGCTTTTGCAATTAGTTAAAATGTTGAGTTATGCATATTCTAACAAATATATAACGGTAATCACTTCAGCTTTTGAAAGTCATATTATGTAATTACAATTATTATACAATTAATTTATGCAAATATGTATATACACTATATTGCCAAAAGTATTGGGTCACCCCCTTTTAATGAACAGGTTTGACTACTTTAGTAATTTCTATGAGTACACTCTTAATTTAGAGTTTCATTGAACAATGAAGCCATTAAACATCATAATTACATCAGAATTATATGCACTTAATTTCACCGGATAGGTAGACATCTGTTGACAGCTCTATAAAAAGTATATTTTAGTACAATAGAGCGACAGGAGCCATGTTTTGCTACAGTAGATTGGCGTTTGTAAATGACGCAGCACGGCACAAATCCTATTGAAGGCCGCATCCTGAATGCCTGTTGACTTTACACACCATTTCTGTCCAATTAGCCGAATCTTTCACCAAAACCACATGGACAAGAGCTATTAAGCGTGGGATGTGCACAAATCAAACATGTTCACTTTTTCACAGAGTGAGGTATCTCAAAAATTTGAAGAATTTACATTGAGGCCACACTGGAGTTTGCGGCAACTGGTAATGATGAAAAGAGGTTTTCTCACGAAAAATATATATTTTTATATATACATATTGTAAGATTAATTTTTTTGCATTTTTATTGCCAAATCATACTAATTATCTTTCTTTTTATAAGTTATAAAATGTTAAACAATGCACTGGGGATTTGTATATTTTATGGGTGAATCTCAAAAGAGAAATGTCAGGACATATTTCACCCTAAAATTAAAAATACATACATATATATATATATATATATATATATATATATATATATATATATATATATATATATATATATATATACTTGTGATTTTTTTTTGTGCTCCATTATTCTATCCTCATTATTATTATTTTAGCATATTAAATTAAGTACATTAAAATATTGTAAATTAATTCTAAATAAATTTTAAAACAATGTTAAAATACATATTTCTAATTCAATTATATTTTTTGTATTGTATTTTATTAATGTAACATAACATAACATAACATAACATAACATAACATAACATAACATAACATAACATAATATTTTTGCTTAATAACACTAAGAATTTGCTTACAGATTACATTATGTGAGACTAAGCATTGGTATTTATTATTCATTATTTATTAATTATGCTTCAAGTTTTTAGGACATTATATAATGATTTATTTTTTAAAATATGCAAAATATAATTTCTTTTTTTTTTAGATTGTGCATTGTTCGATTGTGCATTATTGTTTCATCTTTTTATTATTTTAGCATATTAAATTAAGTACATTAAAATATTATAAATACATTTTTAAACAATATATTAAAATATATATTCCTAATTTAATTATCATTTTTGTATATAATATAATATAATATAATATTTTTGCTTAATAGCACTAAGAATTTGCTCACAGATCACAACATGTGAGCCAAAGCATTGGCATTTATTATTTATTATTTATTTATTAATTATGCTTCACATTTTTGACATGATATAATGATTTTTTTAAATATGAAAAATATAATTACTTATTTTTCTTTTGATTGTGCATTGTCCTACATTATTGTATCCTCTTATTATTATTATTTTAGCATATTAAATTAAGTACATTAAAATATTATAAATTATTTTTAAAACAATATATTAAAATATATATTTCTAATTTAATTATCATTTTAGTATTATATTAATTATGCTTTTATGACGTGATATGATTTTTTGTTAAATATGCAAAATATAATTTTCTTTCAATTGTGAAATTGCAATTCACTGATTAATCAGTAGACACTGACTGATTATTCAGCTTTTGCAATTAGTTAAAATGTTGAGTTATGCATATTCTAACAAATATATAACAAATCACTTCAGCTTTTGAAAGTCATATTATGTAATTACAATTATTATACAATTAATTTATGCAAATATGTATATACACTATATTGCCAAAAGTATTGGGTCACCCCCTTCTAATGAACAGGTTTGACTACTTTAGTAATTTCCATGAGTACAAATCTTAATGTTTAAGCATATAATGATATTCTAGGTAATTGTGTGCTTCTAATTTTAAAGCAACAGTTTGGACAGGACCCTTTTCTATTCTAACATGACAATGCCTCTGTGTATAAGGCAAGGTTCAAAAAGAAATGATTGATTCAGTCAGTGTGGAAGAACTTGACTGGTCTGCAGAAAGCCAAGTCCTAATCCAAGCTGAACACCTCTGGTGTGACTTTAAATGCAGACCTTGAGCCAAAAACTCATCACCAAACACCAAATTACTAAAGTAGTCAAACCTGTTCATTAGAAGGGGGTGAACCCAATACTTTTGGCAATATAGTGTATATACATATATACAGTACTGAGCAAAAGTCTTAGGCCGCTAGTATTTTGTAAGTATATATATATTTGGTGCACAAAATAGATGACTGACAGAGAAACTCTCTCATTCACCATGTAATTAGCTATATGAAAAAGTAACTGAATGACACATCATTCTGCCTAACATCTCCTTTTGTAAGTCATATGGTTAAGAAACAAAATAAAGGTAAGTGATAAGACGTTTTATTTTTGGATAAACTATTTTATTCACAAAATAATCTCTCTTAAAATACCTTATGGGGTTATGATAATCAAAACAGTCCTGAGCTAGATCAAGCTTTGATCTTTGCAAACTAAACTATCACTTTAATGAAATAATATTTTTTTTCCACTAATAAAAATATTTTATCATTAGCTAGCTCCACACTGGAGAGCTGCTTTATAACAGAAAATCAAGTTGTAATTCTAACTGAAATCGTCACTGACTCTGGTTCTTCATGTTTAATACTGTAAAGCTGCTTGATTTAAGGCTATCTATTGCATAAAGTACTATATAAATAAATGTGACCTGACTGGACTTTACTGCAAAGCTCGTGCAAACATCCACATCGCTGTAATCGGATGCGTTTTTAACTGCTGCTTTCACACCGCTGTCAGTTTTGTTGTGTTTATTTCGTTATTGAGAGGAAAGCGTGCAGCATATATTTACATATTCATCCAAACACCGCTCAGCAGCTTCAGGTTTGTTCAGCTGCATTTCCTCTGAAGCACTGTGTGTGTCTTCTTCTCTTGAATTGCATCCAGGAGAGCTGAATTACAGTCTTGTGCTACAGCGCCACACTGGTCAAACCACAGTATTGCAGGCTCTTACATTAGGTCATATGAGATCAAACGACTACTCGACAACAAAAATATTCATCGACAATTTTTTATTATCGACGTTGTCGATAATGTCGACTAATCGTTGCAGCGCTAATTTCCTGGGATCCACCTGTAAATCCCTCTCACCTTTGACAGGGCACTCGAGGGTGAGGTTGGCTCCTAAACGGACACTGATAACCCCTCCAACCACCACATTCAGACTGCTACTCTTCAGATCCGACGTGTTTCTCCGCGAGGCAGCGATCGTTGGAGTTTCTGTTTATAAAGAAATAAAAACCATCCGCTCACACTGTATACAAAACAGTCATTATAGACAGCAAGAGTGTGTAATGTCTCACCAGCCAGCAGAACTAGTGTTGTCTCCGAATCAGAGCCCAAGTCGTTGGTGGCGGTGCATCTGTAGGTTCCCACATCACTGGCGCCGGGGCTGAGGATGTGTACTTCTCCATCGCTGTCCCATGATACCCTGGGGAGAGCGAGAGAGACACGTCCAATCAGCTGTAGAGTTCAGAGAACACACTTTTTACAGCATTTCCCATTCCCACATATGTAGCATTAAAGACCCCCAAAGATTTTAACATTGTTTACATGTCTATCTGGGGTTTTCAATGCGCTTAAAGACAAACCATGTGCAAATTCATCAGTCAACAATAGGGATGTAACGATATCAAAATCTCACGATACGATAATGTATTGCGATATGAAGTCCATGATATGATATTTATTGCAATATTTAAAAAAAAAAAAGACAAATGAAGACTTGGAAGAAAATTTAAATTTTGTACATTTTAAAGTTAAATTATTTTATCTAATGCACTTTGATAGTTCAAAATTAAGAGCACCAACCCATGCTCTTAACTAAGAAAACATAAGTCAGAAAAAAGTCGGTGAACTGACTTGTACCTGAACTTTAAAGGGGACTCAACCCTCTTTTTATTTGTGATATACTGTCTCAGTCTAAATTACATTCACACTTGTGTTTTAGGAAGCCAAACAAATTAGAATATAATACAATAATAATAATAACAATTTTATATTATTGTTATTCCTATGACAGTAATAGCCATACAGGTATATTGTAAAACAACTGCACTGTAAAATAAATGAAAATGAATATTTCATAGGTATATTATTTTTGCTTTACACTACAGTAGGGGAATTACAATACTTCTTTCTTAATTTCTACACTTGAAAGAGATATTTTGAATTTGGACTGCAGTAACGTTACCCATTTAACCCGCTAGCTGTCAGCAACTCATACTGCACTTTCAAGCTTTTATTTTGACAGAAACGGCAGCAGAGCTTTTTTTTGGAAGGAAAACTCCAGCTTCAGTGAAAACGGGCTAACAAAAATAATGCTGTAAACATCTGCCATGAAAATAAAGCATAATTGGTGGCCGTTGCATTACTAAACGCGCTAAACTCACAGCATGTGCAATAAACGAGTTCACTGCATTCACTGTGAACAGAGCCGTTCTGAGGCGCGGAAAACACCGGATCACGAGCTGTTCGCTTGAAAGAAAGTGCGCGCTTCGCTTTGAAACGAAAAGAGACTTGATGAAGGGATTAAACCATATTATGCTTTCGGTTTTAGTTCATTTGACAGATACTGTGCCACAGCATAATGGCCCAAAACACAACTTTAAAGACCTTTTATGTTAAAATAAGAAGTTTAAATATATTTTAAAAACTACACTTTTCGCCCAGAAGACCTATGGTTTCATATCGTCATGCGACCACGATAATATCGAGACAGTTTTGCTATCGCGATACCATGATATTGATAATACCGTTACATCCCTAGCTGAGCATTTTCTCCTTAAAACTGCAGTGTAATAAAGACAATCTCAAAAATGCAATTTGAAACAGACCCCGTTTCCCGCCATTTACTACTGAAAGTGGAGCGGGTAGTCTGAGAGTGGAGGCGGGGCTAATATGTATATTCATGAGTCTGTGTATACTAAATGAGGTAAGAGTGTAGAGTTTTATTCCATCCATTTTAAGGCTTTGATAGTGAAATTATTTTCACAAAAATGTTTTAATATGGCATTTTGATTATCAAAGATGAGTCTTAGTGACTGCAGGTAGACTAGTTCACTTAAACCGGTTTGCATCTGGGTTAAAACAACAACTGGCTTCTATGTGTTTCAGAGGTGAAACCACAGGAGCTCAATGGCCTTTCAGTGAAAACACACACCATGATTGTGTCTTAATCAAGTCACACCCTCGGATCAGGTCAAGATCTGGTTCAATCTCTCATTTCCTGTGTATCAATCAGAGGTGTCCCTCAGGCTCTGCTACTCTTCTAGTTCTGCTTCACGCGTTCTCCTGCAGCAATCAGGAATCCCAGAAGAGCCAATCAGAGGCAGCGTGATGGACACTTAGAGGTGTTTATATACCTGACTAAAGTGTTTATTGTGCAGACGCCATTGTGCATGTCTGGAGGGCTGCTCGGGGATTTCATCTGACACTTCTGAAAGACTAGTGGGCCTCAAGAGCCAAAAAAAAAAAAAATTGTTAGAATTTGTAATGATCCTACAACAGAGGAACGCTAGAGAAGGAATCAGCTTAATAGCTATTGTCTCAATATTAGAAAAAAAATCTATTATTCTATCCGTGATTTTTTAAATCACCATTTTATGTACATTTACTGAATTATTCAAAGTGACTTCTACTAGTTCATGCATTCCCTGAAAATTAAACCCTTGAGTGTTAATAACCACTGTATGAAATGACTAACAAATATCTTCCAGATCTAGTTTCTCTAGTTAACTAATGAAAAAAAAATGTTTTTTTTATAAATTTACATTTATATTTATATAATTTATAATTTATAAATATGGTAAGATGGTAATCAAACACATGAGTATTAAATAACTAAGTATGAAATGTCTGTTAAATATTTTCCAGATCTAGTTTCTCAAGTTAACTAATGAAAAAAATCATAATTTATACATACATTTACATATATAATTCATAATTTATAAATATGGTAAGCTGGTAATCCAACCCATGAGTATTAATAACTACTGTATGAAATTACTAATAAATATCTTCCAGATCTAGTTTCTCCAGTTAATTAATAAAAAATATATAATTTATACATAAATTACATATGTAATTTATAATTTATAAATATGGTAAGCTGGTAATCAAACCCATGAGTATTAAATACCCCACTGCGTTCAAGCAGGCTCGGGTAACCCCACTGCTCAAGAAACCTACATTAAACACTTCTCTTATAGAAAACTACAGACCTGTCTCTCTCCTTCCATTCATAGCGAAAACACTCGAACGAGTTGTCTTCAACCAGGTCTCAATGTTTCTTTCACAGAACATTCTGCTGGATCTATCTGCCGCGTTTGACACTGTTAATCATCAGATCCTCCTGTCTACCCTCTCATCTCTGGGTATCACTGGGATTCCACTTCGCTGGTTTGAATCCTATCTCACTGGTAGGTCTTTCAGGGTGGCCTGGGGAGGGGAGGTATCCAAAGCACATCAACTGGTCACTGGGGTTCCTCAGGGATCGGTTCTTGGACCCCTCCTCTTCTCCACATACACGACATCACTGGGTCCCATCATACAGGCACATGGCTTCTCCTACCATTGCTACGCTGATGACACACAGCTCTATCTCTCTTTTCAACCAGATGATCCAACAGTAGCGGCACGGATCTCAGGCTGCCTGGCGGACATCTCGGCATGGATGAAAGAACATCACCTACAGCTCAACCTGGCAAAGACTGAGCTTCTTGTCTTCCCTGCTACTCCAACTCTACAGCATGACTTCACGATTCAGTTAGGTTCATCAACAATTGCCCCATCAACTTCGGTCAGAAATCGTGGTGTAATCTTTGATGACCAGTTGACCTTCAAAGAGCACATTGCAAAGACTGCTCGATCTTGCAGGTTTGCACTACACAACATCAGAAAGATCAGGCCCTTTCTGACAGAGCATGGTGCACAACTTCTTGTCCAGGCCCTTGTCATTTCTAGGCTGGACTACTGCAATGCTCTTCTGGCTGAACTTCCATCAAACACAATCAAACCTCTACAAATGATTCAGAATGCAGCGGCACGACTGGTCTTCAATGAGCCCAAAAGATCCCATGTTACACCTCTCTTTATCTCCTTGCACTGGCTACCAGTTGCAGCTCGGATCAAGTTCAAGACACTGATGCTTGCATATAGAACAACCACAGGCTCAGCACCCGCCTACTTCCACTCACTATTACGAATCTACACCCCCTCCAGAAGTCTGAGATCTGCTAGTGAGCGACGCCTCGTGGTACCATCACAGAGAGGCTCAAAATCACTTTCCAGAACATTCTCATTCACCATTCCTGGCTGGTGGAATGATCTGGAATCCGGAATGCTGGATCCCTATCAATCTTCAAGTAACAACTGAAAACTCATCTCTTTCAGCAATACTTGACTTCATCCTAAACTTTATAAAAAAAAAAAAAAAAAAAAAAAAAAAAACTTTCTTTCTCTTTATTTATTCCTTTCCTTTCTAGTTTGTACTTATTTAAACAATGCCTGAGACTTGTTGTTACGAGCACTTCCTCTGTCTGATTGCCTCTTCAAGATGAATCGCTTTATGTATTCCCCAATTGTAAGTCGCTTTGGATAAAAGTGTCTGCAAAATGACTAAATGTAAATGTAAATGTAAATAACTAAGTATGAAATGATTGTTAAATATTTTTCCAGATCTAGTTTTTCAAGTTATATATATATATATATATATTTATATTTAATTTATATATAATTTATAATTTAGATATATGGTAATCTGTTAATAAAACCCATATAATCTGTTAATCTGTTAATAAAACCCAAGTATTAAATAATTAAGTATGAAATCACTGTTAAGTATTTTCCAGATACATAAAATGACTGAAATGAATGATTTTCCAGATCTTGTTTCTTATATATACTTCCTATATATATATATATATATATATATATATAAATACAGTAAAAACAGTAATATTGTGAACTATGTTAGTAAAATTCAAAATTTTAGTGTATTCAGTATTCATCTCAGGATCCTTCAGAAATCATTCAGATATGCTAATTTGCTGCACAAGAAATATTTCTTCTTATGATCAATGTTGAAAACAGTTGTGCTGCTTAATATTGCAGAAATATGAAAAGACCTTCAAAAGAACACCATTTATTTGAAACAGAAATATTTTGTCTTTTATGAATAAAAGCATTTCTTTCAAAAAAAAAAAAAGACTGATAAACACACATATATATACACACACACACACACACACACACACACACACACAAACACACAAGTATGTGTACTATTTGAAAAGTACTATTTGTAAGAAACACAAAGACGTTGCCAATGTGAACAATTGAAAACCAATCACTTCTAAGGCTCGATTTCAGTGAGGATGCTGCCTTAGAATACAGCTGCCTATGTAGACAGATGCAGCATGGAAGCTCCCTATATGTTTTGGAAGAGAAATAGAGTGACCAGAAATTAAAGCTAAATGTAACATTTGAAAACTTAAAAAATTACAAAAGCACATAAAACTGCTAAAACTAAAATTAAAACCTGAAAATATAAAAATACAAATATTAGATAAAAAATTCAAACTTAAAAAGGTTAAAAGGAAACTAGAAAAGTTACATTCGCAACTGAAAAAAAATTAAATGGAAGAAAATTACAAGAAATTATTACATTTAAATTAGCACTGTCAAACAATTAATTGTGATTAATCACATCCAAAATAAAAGGTTTTGTTTACATAGTATATCATATAAATTATATGAATATAAATATATACATGCATATTTTCAAAATATATACTGTATGTACGTGTATTTATATATACAGGTGCATCTCAATAAATGCAGTGAACTCGTTTATTGCACATGCTGTGAGTTTAGCGCGCGTTTGGTAATGCAACGGCCACCAATTATGCTTTATTTTCACGGCAGATGTTTACAGCATAGCCCGTTTTCACTGAAGCTGGAGTTTTCCTTCAAAAAAAAGCTCTACTGCCGTTTCTGTCAAAATAAAAGCTTGAAAGTACAGTATGAGTTGCTGACAGCTAGCGGGTTAAATGGGTAACGTTACTGCAGTCCAAATTCAAAATATCTCTTTCAAGTGTAGAAATTAAGAAAGAAGTATTGTATTGTAATTTCCCTACTGTAGTGTAAAGCAAAAATAATATACCTATGAAATATTCATTTTCATTTATTTTACAGTGCAGTTGTTTTACAATATACAGGTGCATCTCAATAAATTAGAATGTCGTGGAAAAGTTCATTTATTTCAGTAATTCAACTCAAATTGTGAAACTCGTGTATTAAATAAATTCAGTGAACACAGACTGAAGTAGTTTAAGTCTTTGGTTCTTTTTGGCTCACATTTAACAAAAACCTACCAATTCACTATCTCAACAAATTAGAATGTGGTGACATGCCAATCAGCTAATCAACTCAAAACACCTGCAAAGGTTTCCTGAGGCTTCAAAATGGTCTCTCAGTTTGGTTCACAAGGCTACACAATCATGGAGAAGACTGCTGATCTGACAGTTGTCCAGAAGACAATCATTGACACCCTTCACAAGGAGGGTAAGTCACAAACATTCATTGCCAAAGAAGCTGGCTGTTCACAGAGTGCTGTATCCAAGCATGTTAACAGAAAGTTGAGTGGAAGGAAAAAGTGTGGAAGAAAAAGATGCACAACAAACCGAGAGAACCGCAGGCTTATGAGGATTATCAAGCAAAATTGATTCAAGAATTTGGGTGAACTTCACAAGGAATGGACTGAGGCTGGGGTCAAGGCATCAAGAGCCACCACACACAGACGTGTCAAGGAATTTGGCTACAGTTGTCGTATTCCTCTTGTTAAGCCACTCCTGAACCACAGACAACGTCAGGGGCATCTTACCTGGGCTAAGGAGAAGAAGAACTGGACTGTTGCCCAGTGGTCCAAAGTCCTCTTTTCAGATGAGAGCAAGTTTTGTATTTCATTTGGAAACCAAGGTCCTAGAGTCTGGAGGAAGGGTGGAGAAGCTCATAGCCCAAGTTGCTTAAAGTCCAGTGTTAAGTTTCCACAGTCTGTGATGATTTGGGGTGCAATGTCATCTGCTGGTGTTGGTCCATTGTGTTTTTTGAAAACCAAAGTCACTGCACCCGTTTACCAAGAAATTTTGGAGCACTTCATGCTTCCTTCTGCTGACCAGCTTTTTAAAGATGCTGATTTCATTTTCCAGCAGGATTTGGCACCTGTCCACACTGCCAAAAGCACCAAAAGTTGGTTCAGTGACCATGGTGTTGGTGTGCTTGACTGGCCAGCAAACTCACCAGACCTGAACCTCATAGAGAATCTATGGGGTATTGTCAAGAGGAAAACGAGAAACAAGAGACCAAAAAATGCAGATGAGCTGAAGGCCACTGTCAAAGAAACCTGGGCTTCCATACCACCTCAGCAGTGCCACAAACTGATCACCTCCATGCCACGCCGAATTGAGGCAGTAATTAAAGCAAAAGGAGCCCCTACCAAGTATTGAGTACATATACAGTAAATGAACATACTTTCCAGAAGGCCAACAATTCACTAAAAATGTTTTTTTTTTTTTTTATTGGTCTTATGAAGTATTCTAATTTGTTGAGATAGTGAATTGGTGGGTTTTTGTTAAATGTGAGCCAAAATCATCACAATTAAAAGAACCAAAGACTTACACTACTTCAGTCTGTGTGCATTGAATTTATTTAATACACAAGTTTCACAATTTGAGTTGAATTACTGAAATAAATGAACTTTTCCACGACATTCTAATTTATTGAGATGCACCTATTGTACATAATAAATATACACAGTACACACATAATAAATGTACATAATAAATATACACAGTACACACACATATTATGTAAACACAAACTTTTATTTTGGATGTGATTAATCGCGATTAATCGTTTGACAGCACTAATTTAAATGATTAAAATAATAAATAATATTATTTTAATCATTTAAAATAATATTATGTGTGGTGTGTGGTGGCTCTTGATGAATAATAATATTATTATTCAAATAATAAAATTACTAAATAATATTACTAGAGCTGAAATTAAAGATAAAGTTTTATATTTCAAAACAAAACAAAATAACAAAAGCACAATAACTAAAACTTAATTTCACAAAAAAACTAATACTTAAAGTTATGGTTTGTTTAAATCACTAACCCTAAATACTGTATGAGCAATAGTGATAGTGATGCTTACTCTAGAATTTAATTTTTCAACTAAATCTCAGTCGTCTGTTACCAGACGGAGCAGAAACTGCACTGGTTTGAGTGTGAAATCACGTTCACAGCTCTAGGAGTAAAGCAACCTTGTTAGGATCTGATTTAGAGCGTCGCAGCGGTGCCAAGACACATCTGAATGAAAGAGCACGAAAGGGTGAGACTTCACACAGCTTTAGAGTCCGTGAACGTCAATCACCTCGCCTGTGTTTTGCTTCACTTTTGGCCAAAAATAAGAAGCGCTATGTAAGCGCCACAGCAGAGACGGTCCTGGGGCCACGAGCGCCACAGGAGCCGCGGATAGGAAGAGATCTACAGCATCACACAGAGCCATGCTTCTGTCACTGCACACGTTTCATATGAAATGACTTCTTTTCAGGTCACCTCAAAGTGTTGGACGTTCCCAGTTTACCCACAACAACATGGAAATGATGAAAACTTTTTAAAATGTATTACTGAAATACTACACATTGTTTTAATGTGTATGTGTGACCTAATATCAGATTCAAAATTAGACAAAATTAAATATTTATTGAAAGGATCGGTTTAAAATTAAAAAATAATAATTAAAAATAATTAATATAACTAAAAGGTTTGGAAAGAGTAAGTGGCTGAAGCATACTCACCTGTGTTATGTTTGATTTTATGAAATCATTATATGTACAGATGACGAATGTATCTCAATTACGGCTGTAATTTTTTATTATATTTTTATTTATTAATTTATTTTTTTATCATTTATTCATTTATTTATTTTTGATACTGATATGTTCATTTGTAAATGTGTACATTATGCTGAAGTTTATCTATTTACTTATTTTGTTCGTTATTATTATTATTATTACTGTTGTTGTTATATTTGTGAATATTTTATGTATATTTTAATTTATTTGGGTTTACAAAGAACGTTTTTACTACATAAATCTATATTTTCACTACACAAAACAGCAAGAACTAAAACTAAAATAGTAATATTTTAAAATATTATTAAATTCAAATATTACTGTTTTCAAAACACTTATGCTACTTAATTTTCGTGGATTTTTTTTAGGAGTCTTTTTTTAGGAGTCTTTACAGTCACTTTTGAACTTAATGCACTTTTCCTGAATAAAAGTAAGTAAGTAGGTTAGTAAGTAAGTATTTATTTATTTCACACCAAACATTTGAATGATAGTGTACATAACTGAAATAAATAATAGAAATAATTAAAATGCTATCAAACTGTTACTTTCACAAATTGTCTGAACATCTTGACAGACAAACAGATAGACAGACAGTTTTTGTTTCTTCCCATCAATACAAAAAAAAAAAAAAACTAACACACCGTAATTTGGAACAATTTCTGTTTAGTGAGACGTGTTTAAAATATCCCCAGTACCTGCAGTGAGAGAAGAATAACATGCTGTAATTGTACATATTACTCTGTAGGAGTGGAATGCATTCATTCTGGGTTGGCACTGGGCTGGCATGAGTTGGCAGTGACGTTATATTTGGTTTTGGAGTCAAGAGGCATTGAATAGCAGTGTTTTGATGGCAGCAGTGATGCAGTAGAGACCGCACGCAAACACGGCTGTCAACAAAAGAGTGGGAGGCAAATGATTTGGCAGCTCTGAGCAATACTATGGTCAAAATAACTGGGGTATAATAAATAAATAAAGTATTAGAAAAGAACTGTGTATGATCCAAAAATATATCATGACAAAAACGGTTATAGCTGAAAACAAGATTGTTCCCCTCAGCTGAACTTCAGATTTCTAAAAAAAAAATAATAATAATAAAAAAATTATTATTGTTATTGTTATTCTTGCTTGCCAGATTTGAGTTCTATCAAAGATCTAAAGATGATGTGGCATCAAAAATCATAGAAACAAGCATCAATCAGTAAAACTAAATGATTCTATTTAATTCCAAATCCAATAAAATAAAATCTGATTCCAATAAAATGTGATAATGGATGCGACGAAAATGTAGCATAAAACCAAGCTGTCAAAATCAACATCTGCAGGGCAATTCTACAAAACGAGTCCCATTTGTGTCTTATAAACTACATATGTAAAAATGATTTTTAACAATGACTAACTGATGTCAGTTTTCACAGTGTGTCAACACAGACATTTTGAAAAACTCATCAACAAAAATACAATAACTTTATTTGACTTTTATGTATTTTTTCTTTTTTCTTTTCTAAAACAAATATGCACATTAAAAAAAAGAAATATATGGAAATAAATAAAAGCTGTAATATAATATAATATAATATAATATAATATAATATAATATAATATAATCTTTGTTCAAATTACTGTAATAAGAATTAGTATTTTAGCACTAATAATTATCTTATAGATCACATTACAGTATGTTAGACCAAGTATTGGAGGAATATAAATTCTGCTGCAAGTTTTAATGACATAATATAATGATTTGTTTTAAAATATGCAAAATATATATTTTTATTTTTCCTTTTGATTGTGATATTTTATGTTTTCTGAGTTTGTGTATATAATGTAATATAATATAATATAATATAATAATATAATTTCTCCATACATGTTTGCATATATTGCATACTTAGATTTTAAACTAATTAATTATTAAAAAGTCCTGTTGAAAAATCTGGTAACACTTTACTTAAAGCCTTTATGTATAAGACATTATAAAGGGTTATTAAAAGGTATAATGCATTATAATTATTCATAATGTGCGTTGTAATACATTATATCTTGTCGTAAATAATTATAACCGAATTTCAAATGCATAGTGTAACAATGAATTGATAAGTGTTATAATGTATTAACTGTGGTTACAATTATTTATGAGATTGTACAATGCATTATAAGGTGCATTACAAGGCATAATTAATGCATTAAAACTACTTTTATGATGCATTATGCATAAAGGCTTAAAAAAAAGTGTTGCCAAAAATCTTTAAGGAAAAGTCTCCTCTTTTTAATCAATAATGTTTTGCTGTATTTGTCAGGTGAAAATCATAAAATTCAGCCCTGTTACGACGCTTTTGCAGCTGTTAGATATTTGTATAAATTTCCATATTATATTCTCTTTCTAAATGCCCTTTCACCTTTCTGTATGAAACTCAACATTTTAAAATGTGTTAATTTAGCACGAGATGGCACAGTGCAATTAATGCTTCTAAAATGTCTCCTAAAACGTCCAAAATCTCAAAATTGACCTCAAACCCACTTTATCAAACTGAAAAAAGCCCCCGTTTCAAGCGTGACCCTACAGTCATGTCAGAAGTGACCTCTGAAAGTTAAAGCGCTTCAGTATTTCACGATTCCCCTCAGGGCTGCTGGGTTTTCAAGCCAAGGCCGCGAGAAGAGGCCCGAACAATGTTTGCACAGCCATGTCTCTTTCAGGTCCCATAGCGCACGCCAGGAAGAGGGGCAGACAATGTTTGGCGACTGTCTGGGCGGAGGCTATGTTAAGGCCGTGAGCAGGACAAAGCTGAGTTACTAAGTCAATGTTTTCAATGACGGTATTTAACAGTCAACAGTATAGAGTAGACGATTAGACCAAAATGCAACCCTGGAGAGCAAGTGAAAGAAGCACAGCCAGTTTTTCTGACCCCAACAGAACGCATAACGTGAGATCTGGGGTGCTCTGGAGGTGAATATTTGAGTGGGTTGGTGATTAACAGGCTTTTGGAATATGCGGTTGCTCAATCAAGATCAGTCACGGCTCAACTCAGAGGTACACAGGGAGTCTTGTTTTCTATAAAGACAGAAAAAATGGCTTTTCGGTGTTAAAGTTGAACTCTGCTCGTTTCCAACATCATGTTCGCTGGACTAAAAGAACTGCGGTTGATAATAACCAAAAAAAAAAGAGAGTAAAGCCATGTGAATTCCAGAAGATTTGTAATCAGACACTGCACTGGTGTGTTATAGTAAAAACATCTATGCTGTTAGTTATATTTTGAGCCACAGAATGCAGGCACAAAATGACACATTTAAAGGAATAGTTCGTCTAAAATTGATAATTGTATTTCAGTAGAGCACAAAAGATGACATTGTTTGTCAAAAAAAAACAAACAAAAAAAAACATGCACCAATATTGAAATTCAGGATGATATTTTTGACTAAATCTAAAACTGTTAAAATCGATTTTATTAATTGAAAAAAGCTAAAATAAAATATTTGGTGAATTGTGGTAAATTGGACTTTTTGCCATTGAGAGAACTGGGAGAAAATGACCCAGTTGTCCTGAATTAACCCCTACATTTTAGATGGAAAACTTAAATCAAACAAGAAATGTTGTCTTGGCAGCTAACGTAAATAAAAACATATGTTAAAGTTGAAGTACTAAAACTAAAAACTGAAATAAAACATTTATTAAGACTATAAATAAATAAACAACAAATTAACATAAAATTACTGAAACTTAAATAAAAATAAGAAACAGACAATAAAAATGGAAAATTCAAAATATTAATAAATACTATAATAGTTTACAAATAACACTTAAATAACACTAATAAGCCAATATTTATACTCATGTTATGTCTGAAAACCAATAAATGGCCAATATTATAAATTTACACTACTTAAAATTGGCAGTTACAATAAAACATTTTACAAATGATGTCTGATTCCAGTAACTCAGTCTCAAAGAGTAAAAGTTTAAGGGTCAGTGGTTCAATTCCCAGTGTAAGTCTCTTTGGATAAAAGCATCTGCTAAATGCATGAATGTAAATGTACACATAAACAATACAGTGTCAGCAAAGTATATTGTGTATCCCCATCCATTAACAATCATTTTGCGTTCCATTCCTTTTTTTTTAGTTCACTTAAATAGTCTTTCGGTATAACAAATTAATTTTAAAAAGTGTACACATAATCGTATTAATTTGAAAAAAAATTGTAGTCACACATCAAATTTAGCATAATATTTTAATAATCTCTCTCTCTCTCTCTCTCTCTCTATATATATATATATATATATATTAGGGATGGGAAGATTCCCCGATTCGCTTGGTGCATTGGCAAAAAAAGCTAACGACGCGATGCAACGGTTTAAAAAGTGTGCATGGCAGAATTTCTGTTTTTAATGAACTATTCCTTTAAACTTGCCATTTAAAAGTCCACATAAAACGACATAAAAAAATAACATAAAAGCCCACAAATTGTAACCTAAGAAAGAAAGATAAACTGCAACACTGAATGGCACTCCTCAACTACAAATGATTGTCTTTACCTGTCGCTGTTCTGAAGCAGAGCTCCATCTTTGCTCCAGGAGAGGTTTGGAGGTGGCAATCCCTGAGCGGGACACATCAATGTGAGGCTGTGAGTAGCATTGGTTAGGTAAGCGGTCCTGCCCACATGGATCCGGAGATCCCTGTGGAAGCTCATGGCAGATCCATGATGCTTTTGTCGAACGATAACCGCTCGACTGCCTTTTTTCGGCGCCTTATCCTCAGAAAGTTCAGAAGTGTTTGGCGTCTTATCTAAATGATTGTCCGTTGTAGCGCTTTCCTCAGTAGGTGCCCCTTGCCCCACGGCAGCCAAATCCTCCATAAGTTTGCCAATCAGGTGCAATGCCATTTCATCCGTCACATCTCCGCTCTCGGCCAGCTGACTGATGTTCTTCACAAGCTCCTCGAATTGTGCAGGATCAAGGACAAAAGCTCCTGCGTGGCTCCTGGCAGCTGAAGCCAAAGCGTAGTTTCCCAAAGCAAGAGTATCCCAGAGCTCCTTTGGTTGGCCATCGTCGTCTCGGTAGAACTCGTTTTTTTGCATCCAGATGGGGAGAGATTTTGGAGCCTTCTTTCCAGGTGAAAAACCCTCATGGCACTTTGAACCAACGTAACCTCCTTCTTTGTTGAGATATGGATGTAAGTTCCTACTTTCCAAACTCTTTCCATCAGGATGTTCCAGAAGCCTATTATTGTATCCGATCAGCTTCAGGATGAAGATGTCTGAATCTTGGTTGGCCCAGCAGCGATACAGTCCAATATCTTCAGCCTCCAGGTTGTAGATCCTCAAAGCGCCAGATTTGGTGATGCTCAGACGTTTGGAGCTGGTCAGATCATTCCCATCCTTCTCCCAGCGGACCTGAGCTTTAGGAAAATGCCGAACAGGACACTTGATAACGACGGAGGTCTTGGGAAGAAGGTAGGCTCGTCCTCCGATGGTAAAACTGAGGCGTTTTTCTTGTCTGGTCTGGATGTAGATGCGTTTCAGGCCCATGACCTGAGGGCAACGTTTTTTGGAGTGCTTGTGCTCTGTGGAGAGAGATGGAAGAAGTTTAAGCAGTTCAAACATCGTTTAGGGCTAATTACTTTAGTTTCGCGTGAGGTTATGAACACTCTAGAAACCCCCAAATAATCTCAGCAGTTTAGACTCTTGATTTTGAGCCCAATGAAGTCAAATCACATGGGACAAAAGGGCTTTGGAAAGTTTAGGTGAAAGAGCAAAAACCATGAGGGCACAATGTGAATGCGTTCTCCGCTTGCAGACTGATCTGCTATAGGACCGTCCCTTCATACCGCGGGACCTTATCAAGATATACAAACCGATAAACCTAATTCAGCTCGAAACATTATCAAGGCCGATCTTTCTGCACCACGGCGTTAAGCTATAATCTGAAAGCATCTCAAAGCGGTTCTGGAAGTTTCATATGTTCACATATATGACCACAGAGAGTTCATTGGTTCATGGGTATCATGAGAATAATAATAACATGCAAAGTGATACCTACAGAACCCTGCTTTTAATTTGAGAAACTTGAGATGAAACTCAAGTAGGATTGTGCTGTTACTTCAGCTCAAAACATCAGGGGGTCTCAAAATCTTTTTATGAAATTTCCCTTGTGCTGCTATCAGAATGCATGGAGACCATGGTGAGAGCAAGATCAAATAGAGGTCAGTTCTAAGTTAAATTACAACCATAATTTACACTAAATATGTAAGAAATTGAACGCTTCACCACTGATGTGGCAAACTGCACGTAAAGGAGGATTGGAAAGTGGAAAGGCACACAGCTAAACAAGCGTAGAGTATCTTACTGCTGCATGGGCTCATACGGCAGCTCCTGATGAGGGGAGGAAGAGGAAGGTCACTGCAGGCCGACCTGTCCAGAGTGACCAGCTGACCGGAGGCTGTCTGTCTCCTACACACGGGTTCCCTCCGCTGAACGCCTTTTCCACATGTCACAGAACACTGCAAACACATTTGGATACATATATACATCAAATAAACTTTTTAAAATAAATTGTTCACACAGAAATGGAAAGTTGGAACCATAACTATATAGATAACTATATTAATGTACACACTAATGCACGATAAGTTTCTGTTTATTATAAGGCACTTTAAATGCCCGAGCTCTTTAAAATTGGGTGGATTCTGACTGGCTGTTAATGTTTTTATCATTCATCAGCTGGAGAAAATAATTCTGAAAAGTGACTGAACAAGGCTTAACATCTTCAAAATTGCCAGTTTTGAATACCTAAAATCTCCTTTTGTGTTTTTTGCAAGAAAGAAAATAATACTATCTGGTTGGAACAATATTTGTTTTAGAAATATATTTACTTTTCTATATAAATTTTTGAGCAACAAGGTGCAATTTTTTAAAAATGTTTTTGAAAGAAGCCTCTTATTCTCACCAAAGTTGAAATTATTTGATGTAAAAAAAAACAACAAAAAAAACAGCAATATTATGAAATATTATTGCAATTTAAAATAAATTTTATGTTTGAACATGTTGTAAAATGTAATTTATTCCTTTGACGCAGTGCTGAATTTTCAGCATCTTTACTCCAATCTTCAATCTTTTAGTGCATCCTTGTTCAATAGAAGTATAGAAGTATAGAAATTTTTGAACAATAGCGTATAATTGAAATAACATATATAAATACTTAAAATCCTTCCAAATTGTACCAAAAAATAAAAATAAATAAATAAATATAAATAAAATACTGACCCCAAACATTTGAACAATAGTTTATATAATTGAAATATATATAAATAATTAAAATGCTTTCCAATTGTACCAAAAAATAAATAATAAATAAATAATAAAACAAATAAATAAATAAAATCCTGACCCCAAACTTTTGAACAATAGTGTATATAATTGAAATCATACATAAAAATAATTAAAATGCTTAACAAAAATTGTACCATAAATAAATAAATAAAACACTGACCCCAAACTTCTGAATGGTAGTGTAATTTCTACAAACTAAAGGCTAGAATACATTACACAACTTTCAAAATCTCAATAGATTTTGAAACACTAGGCATCATGCAATAGCTGTCTTTGAAAATAGTTACAGTGGGAAAACTGGGCATCATATACTAAATGACTGACTAAGACACGAAAAATGAAAACAATATGTGTTTTAAAATCGGTTCAAAACATCAAACATGTCTGATATTCTCCAACTGGATGGAATCACAGTCTGAAACTAAAAAATTTGAGTCTGTGACCATCATACACTACGTGATTTTCTATGAAATCTGTCAACTCAAACCTGCAAACTGGCTCTGACTTTCAACAACTAACATCAACTTCTCCAGACTGTTAATCAGAGCAAATATATAAAAAAAAATTGAGTAGTGTATTCCAGCCTTAACCCACTGTTTGTGCAGAAATATTATTTATAAATATTTGTCTTTTCAAGGGTGTCCCCAAATAGATTGCGGGAACATTTTATAGGGAATATACTCCCAAAGTTTAGCTTGGTTAGCAACACAAACACACCTTTGACCACTCTCCTCCTTCCAGACGCGGCAGCAGACAGTCAGGGTTGATGCAAATCCTGTGGACGTCAGGTTTGGCTCCAGCACACTCCTCGTCACTCAGCCTGCGGTAGCTCCCAGTAGCCAGTCTCTGTTTACAGTAAACCTTACGCCACTGAGTGCCTCTGCCACACGAATGAGAGCACTGACCCAGAGACCAAACAAACACCAACATCAACACAAACAAACCAGTCCTTACCACATATGCCACAACCAGAGAGAGCGCAGCATGTGAGCAAATACAACCACACTACACTTGATGTGCAGATGTTGTTTACCCAAATAAATAAAAGCTATAAAAATTATTTCACATCATGTTCCATACCAAAATATTCTCAGAAACACATGCTCAAGGAGAATAACATGTCCTTCAAAGTGTTTATGTGAATCACTGGTAGCTTCTGCTGTTTTTATCAAATAAGAAAATTTATACAAATGTCTCTCCTTGCTGTCTAGGAGAAATCATTGGGATTTTAAAGTGATTTCTTTGTCATTTCCATCTAACAAAAATTGGCTCACTGTTATAGCTTGCAAATCATATTTTAATTAAGGCTGCACAATATATTGAAATAAAATTGCAATATGGCTTAGTATGACAGTCAAATTTCACAGGCTGGGATTTAATGAAATTATTATATGCTTTATTTATTTATTTTTTTTTAAATTTAGAGAATGCATTTGACAGTATTACAATATATTTCTTAGTTTATTATTTTATTTCATAATAATCACAATATAAGTTATTATTTTAGTCTGATCGAATTAGTGAAAAACAGGGGGAATCTGGCCTTTGAAAACTCAAATAGAAAGAGATTTTGTTCAGTCTTAAAAGGATTCCTAAATAAACAAATAAATTAATAAATCAATCAATCAATAAATCTTTAGACTAAAACTCACTTTTTCAGCTTTTTTATAATTTTTTTAGATGCTCCCCGCTCTCCAATAAAATAAACCCACTAATTCTAGAATGATTCATTCTTTCCAAATATACCTATTCAAGTCATCTAATGAAAATTCCTGTATTTTTTTCATATGGCAATATATATAGCAGGAAAACAAATTGCAAATTGCAATGTAAATTTTTCCCAATATCGTATAGCACAAATTTTAATGCACGGTTTCTGACATGTGTTTTCAAGCCTGATGAATGTGGCATGAAAAGTTGCATTAAAAAACTGCATGCTATAGCAGTGTCCGGGATTCATCTGTTTTTGTCCTAATTTATTCCTACGCATTAGCTTATAGTTTTTACAAGGAGATGCAATTTCATTTCTATTTTGACTTTTGTCATTTTTCTCTGAAATCACAGGGCTCACTAACCTGCTGCCACTCCTCGGCCTCCCAGGCCGGTGGACAGGCCACCTGGTTGCAGGCCTGAAGTTCTGGAGGTCTTCTCTCCACACACTCTATGCTGGACACAGATTCAGTGCGGTTTCCCACCACAGACCTCACGCAGGACACACTGCGCGTCTGCAGCCCCACACCACACGACACAGAACACGGGTTCCACACGCTCACCTCCCATCTGAAGAAAACAGAAACACACAGCCCTTACACACTCCATGCATTCACAAACCATTTCAAATTATTGTGACATACAGGATATTCAGTGAATATAGGGAAATATTAACTTTATTCCATTGGGAATTGATTGGATCATGAAAATTAGATGTTTTACATAACAATGAAGTCAAAACTGCATGTAAGTTTGGAGTGGATTGAGGAGGTCCAGCTCTATTTACTTATAACAGCCTGAAAATAGCTATTTGGCAAGTGGTTGATGACTGATTTTTAAGTATCATTTATATATTATATTTAAATATTTATTAATACTATTTATTTTTTTATGTGTTCAGTTTTTAATTTTTATTTTAAATTTTAAATTTAATTAAAATATTTTATTTCATTTTAATTTGTGTTTTATGTGCTTTTTATTTTAGCTTTTTATTTTAGTACTTTTATACTTTAATTTCAGATTTGCCTTGACAGACTTCCCATTTCCATTTCAGTTTAAGTTTTTCCATCAAATATTGATATTTATATATAAATAATTTATACGTCACGTTACGCGGTTCAGGGAGAACGCAGGATGCATGAGGAAACGTTTAACAGCCTTTAATCTAGGAAACACAGGGAATAATCACAACAGGAGCTTGAGCAACACACGTAGTAACCAAGTAGACCCAACAAACACAAACTGAACAGACTGGGGCTTAAGAACACTGGATAACGAGGGACAGACATGTGCGGGGAATCAAATAATAATCAAACTAAACAAGGACAGGAACAAGACCAAATAAGGCAAAACAGGAAGTGAAACATATGACAATACAGGTCCAATCCTGACATATCGGGTGGGAACTAAGGAGGAGGCTCGGAAGGACAACGGGCACCCGGGAGGGGGCTGGCAGACAGAGACCAGGGAGGCAATGAAGGAGGAGGAGCCAAGGAGGAGACTTGGAGCAGGAGGAGCACAGCAGGAGAAGGCGGAGCTCCGGAGATCCATGGCGGAGCCGGAGCAACTGAGGACCAAGGTGAAGCTGGCAGGAGGAAGGAGCCCAATTGAGCCGGTGGGACGGAGCGACAAGGCGCAGCCGGAGGAGCGGAATCCTGAGGTGATGGCGAGTCGACGCCCGACCAAGGCGGAGCCGGAGGGACAAGGGAGCCCGGTGGAGCTGGTGGATTGACGGGTGATGGTGGAGGCGAGGGAGCTAGGAGCCGAGGTGGAGCCGATAGGTCAACGGGCCGAGGCGGAGTCCGGACCTCGGAGGCTGGAGGCGGAGGTGAGGGATACTCCGACCACGGCGACGCTGGAGGATGGCAGTCCCGCGGAGCTCGCAGCGTATTGATGGTGGGCTGTGGGCGAGCAGAGGGGCTGCCAGATGACAGCAGTGGAGGAGGCAGGAGCGGGCGGGTGGGTGGGCATTGGTGAGCCTCCGGGCTCTCAGGGCTTCCTTCCGGGCTCAAAGCCCACTCCTGGCTGGACTTGGGGACTGAGTCTCTCTCATGGCTGGACTGGGAAACAGGAGCCCACTCTGGACTGGACGTGGGGACAGGAGACGACGGAGGGCTGGACGGAACCAGCGAGGACGAAGGAGAGAGGAGAGGGGGCAAATCGGCTTCCAGCTCAGTTTCCCAGTCAGTAAGGTCCCCCTTGAAATTCAGCAGTCCCAGATGCACTGGGACTGCTCACCCTCAGATCACCCTCAGCCACGGTGCAGTGGGTGGAGCTCCACTCTGCGCTCTCACCGTCCATGGCTTGCTCCCTCGCGGTGGGCACTGTCGCCAGCTCTCGCACCTGGTCTGACGGATTAAGCTCTATGTCCGGGGCAATCCTCCGCTCAGCCGCTCGGCTCTGCGCTGGCTCGTTGATCGGGGCAGGAAATGGCTCTCTGTCAACGGTGGGCTCAGGCTGATGCTCCGCACCGCGGGGAGATGGTGGGCTGGGCTCTGGGTCTGGAGTGGATCTGGCGAGATCATCCATGGGGCAGATGGTGAGTGGCGATCCGTTTCTCGCCAGAGTCCACTCCACAAAGCCATCTTCGGACGATGGCACTCTGCTCGCGGTGTTCAAGCTTGCGTCATAGAATGAGCAGAGCACGTCATCCGGGTAGCTGGTGGTGTTAGCTAACATCAGGAACAGTCTTGTATGGTCCTTGAGAGATTTGTTGAGATTTTGAATTTGGGACAAACGAGGATAAAACGGAGGGTAGACACACGGAGGTAATTGTTTCGGTCGGGTCTTCTGTCACGTTACACTGTTCAGGGAGAACGCAGGAGGCATGAGGAAACATTTAACAGTCTTTAATCCAGGAAACACTGGGAATAATCACAACAGGAGCTTGAGCAACACACGTAGTAACCAAGTAGACCCGACAAACACAAACTGATCAGACTGGGGCTTAAGAGCACTGGATGACGAGGGACAGACAGGAACTGGAAGCAACTAATAATCAAACTAAACAAGGATAGGAGCAAGACCAAATAAGGCAAAACAGGAACTGAAACAAATGACAACACAGGTCCAATCCTGACAATATATATATATATATATATATATATATATATATATATATATATATATATATATATATCTATATATGTATGTATGTATGTATATATATATATATATATATATATATGTATATATATGTATATATATATATATATATATATATATGTATATATATATATATATATATATATGTATATATATGTATGTATATGTATGTATATGTATGTATGTATGTATATGTATGTATATATGTATGTATATGTATATATATATATATATATATATATATATATATACACACACACATACATATACATACATATATGTATGTATGTATGTATGTATGTATGTATGTATATGTATATATATATATATATATATATATATATATTAGGGGTGTCAACGTTAACGCGTTAACGCATGCGATTAATCTAATTTTTTTAACGCGTTAATGTTTTTTTAACGCAAATTAATCATGTGATAATGCTTGACTCCAACTTCTTCCCATCATCGCAGCGCAGAAGGTTGTCTATCATTGTGTGATGAGGGTACAGTGAACCAGTGTTGCCAGGGTAACGGCACAAGTTGGCTATTTTGAAAATACAGTCGCGGGAAAAATTACAGAGCCGCGGGTTGCGTTTTTTTGGGCTATTTTTATAATGTACCGTAGCCGCCCAAAGTGTATATAGACAAATGAAAATTAAAATAGATCCTTTTACTAATGTGTATTATAGTTGGAATGTATACCTGGAAACTTAAGAACGGAGAACAAACAACATGAGTTTCAGCCAGAGCACACATGTTAAGGCTTTTACACAGCAGAAATAAACATGACAACAGCCACTATAGATTATATAAGATAATAAACACACGATTACGATAGGATATGGTTTGTATGTGATTTTCTTGAGATGAATGTGTACATCTGAAATGCTAATTTGTGCAGCGATATAAAAGGCTATAAAGAGCATATTTTAACTACAGTAAACGACCAAATTCCACGTGATCGCAAAAGGAAGTTATTACAAACACTCGATGCTGGTTTGAAGTGAGTTCTGAGTAAAAGTGTACTATTAATCTCATAAATTGTCTAATGAAGCATGATGCTAATGTTAGCGCTAATGCAGCTGCAGAACAGGTCCAATTCTTCTTCTTAATGCATTTTGTCATAATACTTCACGTAAGGTCGCAAGAAAATGTTTTGTTGTATTTATTTAGAAATACTTTTGATAATAGTTGGGTAAATGTAAACTGGGATTGAAGCGATGTGGCTTGGTAAACGTTTTATTGTCAGTATAAAGACTGATAATGGCTGAATAAAAATAGAAGAATAATGATAAAAGAATAATAAGGATTATGTCTCATACCTGGCGGAGGTGTGAAAGGTTCTGTTTCCTTAAACTATTTTGTCATGCATTTCATTTCAACACATTTACAGGTAAATCCTAGTATTTTAAATGTGCGATTAATCATGATTAATCACAGTCCATGACTGTGATTAACGCGATTACATTTTTTAATCTATTGACAGCACTAATATATATATATATATATATATATATATATATATATATATATATATATATATATATAATTGTAATATTAACCAACAGTCTGAGAAGTCTAGGTGACATCAGCCGAAAGTAAAGTTGTTTCAGATGCAGGGCAATGTATCACTTGATTTATTAGATAAATTATAATAATATAAAAAGAATATAAAAATAATACCTTCTAAAGACAAATATTTTCTTTTGAATAACAAGCACTGAGAAGTCATGCACAATAAGACCAGGAATGTTAAGAAAGTAAATAATTTATAATACAAAATGCCAACAATAATCCTTATCGCAATAATCTATGTTTATGGTTTAGCAGAATATTATTGTATGTATATTGCATAGTAATGCAAAACATAAAGTGACATTGCCATAGTCTTTGAACTTTATGGTCCCTGGCATTCCATGACAATCATGATGGGAAAGATCCATATGAAGGCGATCATATGGCTTAAACACCAGGCATTTCAAATTCAAACGATCCTGCCCATATAATCTAACAATCAAGCTTTTGTCCATAAGCATATGAACTATTGTAATATTCTGAGCCGCAGTACATAAAAAGCCACATGAAAGATATCAGCTCCAGTAAAATCATTTATTCCATAATGCACCGCACTAAAAAACCAGCTGTCCTGCTTTTGTTGGCAAATGGTCAGTTAACAGGAAATCACATTATTTTCATCACATGTCCTTATTTTCAGAGCGGCCTGACAGCCTGCTAAGATTAAATCTGAGTCTTTGAACATAATCTAGGCCAGCGGTTCAATTTTAGCTCCTTGTTAAGGAGCTGGATGATAGTTTTTTCCTTGCTTACTTTTCCACGCAATATCTTTCCATAACAAACACATTTGGTGTTGGAAGAATTAATTAGTGGCATTTGCTAAGGCAAGCATCACTGTATTATTATTATTGTGTATATTTATGGTTAAACAGGGTAATGCTATTACTTTTTTTAATGAACAGACTTACACCTGTCAGCCTTGTGAACGGATATTTGCCTGGTGGATGATAAGCATGGGAAAAAATGCCACAGACTTAACCGAGCAGCATTTACAGATCACAATATCACACAGTAATATGTGGTTACAGCACCTTACCAATTAATTACAGAATTTAAAGTATTTATTTCAGGCTTTTCTTTACATAAAGTGATTATATGACATTAAAAACAAAATGTTTTGTGTGATTTTTAGAACTCGTTGTGTCACGTGTCCCCATTTTGTTCCTGTTTGTCCTTTTTTGGTCATGTTCTGTTCTTGTTTAGTTTGATTATGATTTATCCCAGGTGTGTCTTGTCATCCCCTCGTTATGTTGAGAGTATTTATTATGTGTTCTGCCCCTTGGTTCCTGTCGGCTGTTGTACATGTCATTCTGACTCCCAACGTGTATGTTCCTGCTTGCCTGTGTTCCCTACCTTTTTGGTTTTAATAAAGACTGTTCATTTGAGTTTACTCCACATCTCCTCGTCTCCTCGCACCTCCCAAGGCAATCGTGACAGAACATCCAACCAAACAGTTGGCACTCCTTCTCCCCATTTTGTTTTCTGTTTTTTAAACAGTGTTGTCTTTTTTCCTGTTGTTTTCCCTGCGGCATGGAAACCGGCACACGTGTCATTGTCCTAGCCTGTAAGGATCTCCCCTTCGTTGAGTATGCGCGGGAGCTCTGCGGGCTTGCCACAGTGACGAAATTTGATGACGCTACCATAAACTCGCTGTTCTGGCACGGGGCCAACTACCATCACCCTGTGGACCTCCCAGACACCACAGGACTATGCTGGAGGGAAGGGATCCTCCGGTGTCTGGAGAGCGTACTGAACCAGCCCGTCGTCGAGCCCGCCGCCCGATCCTCAGTCAAGTCTGTCGGCCGCAGCTTTCTCACGCCCGCCGACCGCTCCGCGATCGAACCCGCCGGCCGCTCCGAAGTCAAGCCCACTGGCCACGGCTCTCTCCAGCCCGCCGGCCGTTCCTCAGTCAAGCCCGCCGGCCATTAATCAGTCAAGTCTTCTGGCCGCTCCGCGATTAAGCCCACCGATCGCTCCGCGATCATGTTCGCCAGCCACCACGAAGTCAAGCCCGCCAGCTGCGCCAGCTGCGGCTCTCTCCAGCCCACCGGCCGTTCTTCAGTCAAGCCCGCCGGTCGCCGCTCCTAAGCCAGTGCCTGCTCCTCGAAAGCGCCTTCCAGAGCCCGCACCTCCAGAGCGCCTTCCAGTGGCCGCTCCTCGAAAGCACCCTCCATTGCCCACTCGTCCTGTGTTCGCTCCAGTGTCGGCTCCAGCCCCAGAGTTTGCTCAAGTGTCGGCTCCAGCCCCAGAGTTCGCTCCAGTGTCGGCTCCAGCCCCAGAGCTCGCTCCAGTATCAGCTCTAGCCCCTGACCAGAGTCCAGTGCAGGCTCCAGCCCCTGACCAGTGTCCAGTGCAGGCTCCAGCTCCTGACCAGAGTCCAGTGCAGGCTCCAGCGCCTGACCAGAGTCTAGTGCAGGCCCCAGCCCCAGACCAGAGCCCAGTGCAGACTCCAGCCCCTGACAAGAGTCATGTTAAAGCTGCAGATCCTCCGTTAAGCCCAGGAAAGGCTCCTGATTCCCAGTTAAGCCCAGGGAGGGCTCCTCATTCCCCGTTAAGCCCAGGAAGGGCTCCTGATCCCCCGTTAAGCCCAGGGAGTGCTCCTGATCCCCAGTTTAGCCCAGGAAGGGCTCCTGATTCCCCGTTAAGCCCAGGGAGGGCTCCTGATCCCCAGTTTAGCCCATGGAGGGCTCCAGATCCCCAGTTAAGCCCAGGGAGGGCTCCTGATCCCCTGTCTAGCCCAGGGAGGGCTCCTGATCCCCTGTCTAGCCCAGGGAGGGCTCCTGATCCCCTGTCTAGCCCAGGAAGGGCTCCTGATCCCCAGTTAAGCCCAGGGAGGGCTCCTGATCCCCCGTCGAGCCCAGGGAGGGCTCCTGATCCCCAGTTAAGTCCCTGAGGTCAGCCCCATAAGTTTGTCAAGTTTTTTTTTGGGGGGGGGGGGGTAAGGATCCGGTCGTAGGGGCAGGGGCTGGGGCCACGGCCTCTGAGACAGATCCGCCATGCTCTCCTGGGTCCCCTGATCCGCCATGGCCTCCTGAGTCCCCTAATCCGCCATGGCCTACTGAGTCCCCTGATCCGCCATGGCCTCCTGAGTCCCCTGATCTGCCATGGCCTCCCGAGTCCCTTAATCCGCCATGGCCTCCCGAGTCCCCTGATCCGCCATGGCCGCCCGAGCTCCCTGCTCCGCCGTGGCCGCCCTGGAGGCCTTCCGTCCTGGAATCCTGTCCCTAGTGGCCTACAGAGCGCCCACCCCCCCTCCCCGTTGGATGTTATACGGTGCGGGACGCGCCTTCTGGGAGGGGGGGGGGGTTACTGTCACATGTGTGTCCCTGTTTGTCCCTACTTACTGTCACATGTGTGACAGTAAGTAGGGACAAACAGTCCCTACTTACTGTCACATGTGTGTCCCTGTTTGTCCTTTTTTGGTCATGTTCCGTTCCTCATTTAGTTTGATTATGATTTATCCCAGGTGTGTCTTGTCATCCCCTTGTTATGTTGTGAGTATTTATAGTGTGTTCTGCCCTATAATGTCATTCTGACTCCCTACGTGTATGTTCCTGCCTGCCTGTGCTCCCTACCTTTTTGGTTTATTAAAGACTGTTCATTTGAGTTTACTCCACATCTCCTCGTGCCTCCCAAGGCAATCGTGACAGTTGTCACTATGAATTTTCCTTGTATTTAAAAAAAAAAAATGAAAATTTCTTATTTTGTCTTCCAAGGGAAAACTAAAAGCATACAGGTTTGCAATGATAAATAAATAATGACAGAATGTTAATTTTTTGGCAAACTATTCATTTAAGCAACATGTGGAACTAGTGACTCAACAAAGATGATGAAGGAACATTATTTCTTTCTTTTCATCATTATAATGATTATTCATAAAGCATTGTTTATTCGCTCATCATTTAGTTCACTCTAAGTGATTTTTTTTTTTAAATAATTGAATACTTTTATTCAGTAAGCATGCTTTAAATTAATCAAAGGTGACAGTAAAGGTAAAAACATGTATAATTATACAAAATATTTCTAATCATATAAACGCTATTCTTTTGAAATTTTTATTAATCAAAGAAACAGTGAATAAATATTACTATATATTAGTGCTGTCAAACGATTAATCACATCCAAAATAAAAGTTTATTTACATAATATATGTGTGTGTACTGTGTATATTTATTATTTATGTACATATAAATACACATACATGCATGCATATATTTAAGAAAAATTTTATGTTTATACACTGAATATATTTATATATAATATAAATTATATGAATATAAATATATACATGTAAATAAATGTAAATATTTTCAAAACATATACTGTATGTGTGTGTATTTATATTAAAAAATACCATGGCACACACTACAGCACTTTCTCATAAAGGGAGAAATTAGCTTATAAAACAATTAGCTTATAATTATCCTGAAATAGTGCAATTTGTTTAAGCAACAAGTACATTTTTCTATCATGATTATTTGCAGTGCCGTTTGGACCGTACCTCGGAGGACATGGCTGAGGGTTACAGATGCGAAGCAATGAGAGTGGCGCTTTGGACCCATTGCAGAGTGTGTCATCAACAATTTCCTTTTTCAAGGTGCTCACACACCTGACAACAGCCATCTGTTTGCCTGCAAAACAACACTGTGAGGAACAAGGCTTTTGGCAGAGGAGTTTTCCAATATGTAATTTGTTGCCCAGGCTGATCACTATCAGCTCTCTTAGCAATTTTAGATTTCATGCCAATTTCATTTCATCTGGAAAGCTGTACATGTAAAAATCTAAATCAGTTCTTTTGCTGTAGAAAATTGTTGATAAAAGCTATTTGGGCAGTAAATGCATTAGAGCGGTTGTTTTCTCTAATGGGTTTCATGGAGACTCACCAACAGCACATGAAGCAGAGCAGGGAGTAAAGCCCATGTTTTCCCAAACATAGCCATTCTGATCAGGGATCTCATGGGTCCTCAGGGGCCTCCAGGATGAGTCTGGAGATGCTAAACAGGGGCCTGAATCACAGGTCCTTTGTAAGGGAGGCTTGTCCTCGTCACACTCTTCATCAGGTAGTTCAACTTCAGCTTGAGTGAAAGACAGCAGGACTTTACATTTCACCTGACGACTTTGAATGCCCAGACCACAAGACACACTGCAGGCCGACCATGGACCTGGGATGAACCTGCACACACACAAAAACACATTATGAATCTGAGCACATTTTAAAGATATGCAACTTTCACAACCAGTTTTGCATGAACAAATGAAAAGAGATCCAAACCCTCCCCCCCCAAAAAAACTAAACAAAACAAAACAAATTGGTGTTGTTTTGCTATTGCATTGACTATTTTTATACATGTTATTTAAAATTAATATATAAAAAAATATTTTAAAAAATTATAAAACAGTATGTGTGTGTGTGTGTGTGTGTGTGTGTATAATAATAATAATAATATATAGTAATTTTAGATAAAGTTTGATATGTTTCATTATTTCTATCTACCCCTATTACTGTGTGGGAAAATTGAAAAGTAAAGACGGTTAAACTTGAAACACTGGCTTTAATCCTTTCTATAACAATAAACCCAAGCACTATAATAGCTATAATAGCAATGAAAACAAAATAGATTTTACAATAATACCGGGTTATATTGATAATTATAGCATTAACATGGACCAAAAGACTTTGATATTTAGGAGTCAACCGCACTTAGAATAAACGTGATCATAAAAATAGATGTGGCAAAGTCTCCTAATGAACCACAGAATGATTTTTCCATATTTCTGGCAAGAGGAAAATGACTCTTTTGGAAAATATTACTGAAATTCATAGCTTGCGTGATCTGTACATAACTGGATTCAGGAATAAAAGCATGACATGTTCTTTACCACCAATGCAATAAACACAAGGAGAACATGCTTTGCTGACTCATGTTTTTCAGAACTTGTGTACATTTCTTCCTGTTATGTCATTAAACGCAACTAAAACACACATGAACCACTAGTGATCTGTAAGTATTTAAGTATTTAAGCATTGTGGAAATGCGTTCGCCTGGAGTGGATGTCAGTTCACACCTCACGCCGCCCACTGTCTAAACACTTTCAAGGCTTAAGGGATTAAAGTTTATGAGATCTGTAATTCCCCATAAGCCCCAAACATGTCATGTTTGGACTAATGTAGGGGTGTCATTCAGGGAATATTATGATGTCAGAACACCTCATGTGATTGAGAAAACAGGCGATGAGAATTAGTAACTAGACGTGCATGACTATCAGTGTTAACTGATTCGCATTATGTTGAATTCACTTCTTTTCATTTGAATTTAATTAATTAATTAATTTTTTTTTTTTTTATATATTTATTCCAGATAATTTTAAAATGATAACTCAAATTGACCAAATATATAAATAAATGTTAGCTCAAATCTAATTTAAAAAAGGTAGTAGTAAGGTAAGGACATTGTTAAAATAGTCCATCTGACATCAGTGGTACAACCTTAATTTTATGAAGCAACGAGAATACTTTTTGTGCACAAAAGCAGTCTTCGACATGCATTCATGAGAGTACCACAATGACACTTTAACGATTTCCTTACTACCTTTCTGGGCCTTGAACATGGTAGTTGCGTTGCTGTCTATGCAGGGAAAGCTCTCGGATTTCATCAAAAATATCTTAATTTGTGTTCCGAAGATGACCAAAAGTCTTACAGGTTTGGAACGACATGAGGGTGAGTAATTAATGACAAAATTTTCATTTTTGGGAGAACTATCCCTTTAAGGTATGTTTTGGGCCTGTGATTACATGTGGGTGCATCTATGAGAGCGTGTATATCAGTCCGCGGGTTCTAATCTCAGTATTAGAGTTCAGGAAGATGACAGGTCTGAGTGGAGGTTCCTTCCTCAGTGTGTCTCCTCCACTTTTATCAAAGCAGGGATAAGATGTGGCGTGAGACTCCACAACTACATCCAACCCACATAAGCCGCCCACCCAAATCACAGAGGCAAGCGTCCAGCCGTGAATTCCACAGCAAAGTGGACTGGGCTCTCTATGAGATACGGCTGAGTACCGAGCCCTGGTGCACGCCACCTTAGATCACCCTAAATTTAGTTACTGGAGCAACGGAGCAGAACGTAAAAGTGCTGCTATCGCTGAGTGATATACTCCGATCAAGAGTGTAACTCAAGAAGGGTTTGCAGACAAAGGGTAGATCTTAACCCCCCCAAATGCATGTATACAAACTGAAGCATTCTTCAATGGCTCTTCTGTAATCCCTTAAACACTTTCACCCCTCATTCTTCTCGTTTTATGAGTCTCTGTGATAGATGCCTTTGGTAGACCGCAGGGAGCAGTGGCTGTCTGGATGTTGGCAGCCCTCAGTTTGCGGCTTTCAGTGGGGGTCCATCAAACTCCCCTGCCAACTATTAACAGGGGTATCATTTCAGAGACGGGGAGGGGGGATAACTCTAATAATAGCACAACAGGGGGTGAGAGTGGCCCGTGGGGCCTTGTTGAAGTAATGAAAGGAAACTGGACACACAGAGGTCAGAACGCAGACACGCTCAACTCTGGTTTCAGTGGCCGTTTTATTCGGATGAAGAACCAGCTAATCAAGCCTGATTCTTGTCCAGTTCTGGTTGAGCAGAGTGGGGTGAAATGTATTTTTACTGCCGCTGTGTAAAAAGAACACTCCCAGTGTGAAGTCAACAGAAATCCTGAGTAACAGGTGAAAGAATTCATCTCTACAGGTTGAGAATATTTCTGAATGAAAAAAATACATGACTGTATTGAGTTGCAATGCACAGAATGTGGTGAGACTGTCTTGGGATACCTGAGGATTCACGGTTCAGTGAATTATTGGTTATAAAAGTGAAAAGACTGATTTACATGTTTATTCAGACACTTGTAGCTAAGCCCAGACGGAATCTGCAGACTTTTTCCGTATTTTCTGCACCGATTCCCTGTCTGCAGAATTATGCAGAATGGATTTGTCTTAAAATGTGTTAAATGGAACTAAAAGTATACTAGTATGCTATATATAGTTTTCATAGCTGAAAGTAAAATAAAATTAACCAAAATAATAAAACAAACATTTGCTGATCTTTATGAGTGAGGAACATTCCAATTATGTTGAAAGTTACAAAACTTTCATTGGAACTTTCAGTTCCATGTGAGCTTGCTTCTCATTAACTGAAAGCTTAGGATGAAGCCAGTATTGAATCCTTGCAATCATTGTCTGCTGGATAAACTCACACAAAGATATTGGACAGGTTTAGTTTACAATAAATCAGAGGAGAGGTCATGTTTATCTACATGACATCATGACATCTTATGACCTCACAGAGTCAAATGACCTAGAAATACTCAGTAGTGAGTGAAAGGTAGGGCTGAAAGATACAGCTAAATATTCAACAATACAGATATATTTCAGCCTCTTGATAATATCAAAAAAGAAAACAATTTTTCCCCCCAACAAGAAAAAAAAAAAAAAAAAAAGCAGTACAACTGTTTTCTACATTTCTGAAAGTTCATGTGACACTGAACACTAGAGTAATGATGCTGAAAATTAGGCTTTGCATCACATGAATAAATTACATTTTAAAATACATTCAAATATAAAAAAAAGTTATTTTAAATTGTAAAATATTTCACAATATTACAGTTTTACTGTATTTTTGATCAAATAAATGCAGCCTTGGTGAGCATAAGAAACTTCTTTCAAACGCATAAAAACTTACTGGGCTTATCTAAAATGCTGTCATACTTGCAAAATTAATCTAATGCCATGTTTTTTAGGAATTTTAATGTGCAAAGTAAAAAATGATTAAAAATATTATGAAAATATTCAAAATTTTGCTTACTTTTATGCATAATTTATTATGTATAATTATTTTATAAATATTCACCCATGAATATCACCCAGTCCTAGAGAAAGGTAGCAATGAAGTGTTAGTGTGACTATATAATACACAACACAAAATTAAATAAATAAATAAATAAATAAATAACTCACGTTGGGTCTTCTAAGGCTACTTTGGTTTCTTCCAGCTCTTGAGCCTGTTTCAACCAGGGCAGCTTGGCTTCAACAGGTTGGCTCTCTGAGAAAGCAAAAAACAAATAAACACAATATTGGATAACATTATTGTTAATAAAAAACTAATCATACGTCAAGTAGAGCAATTAAACCCATCTTCCTCTCTACTGACAGATATTACTAAATCTGGTCTAACTAAAACTGCAAAATATATCAACTAAACTAAAAAGGCCATCAAGTATGCATTTTTATGCTGGTTAATGCAGGCTTGACCATGCTCCAAAACATCTGATTAAGCTAGTTAAAATGTCTGACGGGAGCACTAGCACGCCAGCATCTAATACATAACAGAAACTTCTCTTTTTATAGGTATTGAAACACTAGCTAACCACAGTACAGAATTTAATCTCAGATATTAAAAAACATCTGAAATTATAAAACATTTTTGAGGTTCATAATTGTAAAAAGTGGTGCTTGGCTACTTATCAGAGGCGATTAGTTGAGAGTGGTGTGGAAAAATCAAATCAAAGATCTGGGCCGATAACCAAAAGTTTGTAGGTTCAAGCCCCGTAAGTGGTGATCCGCAAACCATCGCCCATTGTACTCTTGAGCGAGACGCACAACCTCAGGTTACTCCGAGGAGGATTGTCCCGGTATTAAGTGTTCTGTAAACTGTTTTGGATGAAAGTGTCAGATAAAAGATGACAAAAAGATACAGTAAGCCAAGTCGGTGCGAGATCAGTGCCGAGGGACACTCGCATTTCACCAGAAACCCTTCCTGCCACGAACATCTGTAGTACCATCACTGGGTCATACGTCTTACTGAAAATTACAAAGCCAGTTTGAGTCCGGCTGCTTCCCCTCCAACCCCCAACCCAAACACAGCTAATAAAGCTCAACATAAATCTCCATGTGACAACCAAATATTTACGCAAGCAACCATTTATTGATCTGGAACAGGATTATCACAGCTGTCGCTGACTGTGGGACAGCAGAAAAGTCTCGCGGCAGAACATGCCGAGGGCTCAGGGTTTGGCTCTTCAGTCGGGGTTTCTGGGTTTCTCTGATGGCAGACGTCCTCAGATTTGGCGTGTGGCAGGGTCGAGATGAAATAGCAGGCAATGGAGCCTATGTCATTTCAACCCACTGAGTTTTTACAAGCATGTCAGGCTCAAGTTAAGTGTGGAATTGATTGATTCGAAGGGAATTATTGGCGAAAAAAGCACACAGATGTTTCTGATTACGGTTACTTGAATTTTGGCATCGTTGCGTAGCTGATATTACATTTAAAGGAATACACTACTGTTCAAAAGTTTGCGGTTGGGGAGAATTTTTAATGTTTTTGTAAGAAGTCTCTTACGCTCACCAAGGCTACAATTATTTAATCAAAAATACAGTAAAAACAGTAATATTCTGAAATAGTATTACAATTTCAAATAACTGTTTTCTATTTGAATATATTTGAAAATGTAATTTATTCCTGTGATGCAAAGCTGAATTTTCAGCATCATTACTCCAGTCTTCAGTGTCACATGATCCTTCGGAAATCATTCTATTAGGCTGATTTGCTACTCAAGAAGCATTTATTATTATTTCTAATGTTGAAAACAGTTGAGCCGCTTAATATTTTAGCAGAAACCATGTCTTTACTGACACTTTAGATCAATTCAATGCATTCTTGCTGAATAAAAGCATTAATTTTTCATGTAAAAAGTCTATTGAAAGGTGTACTTCACCCAAGAATGAAAATACTACTTACTCTCATTTAATTTCAAACTTGTGCATTTTTTCAGTGGAACACAAAGGAGAATTATAAGAGATCTTCAAGTTGCTCTTTGGGTTTGGAACGACATTATGTTAATTCAATTATGACAATTTTCATTTTTGGGTGAAGTATTCCTTCAATGAATATTTGGAGGATTTAAGCAAAGCTTGTAAATGTAAAACACATGTGAGGAGGAAAAGTGTTAGACGTCTAGATGACAAACACCTCCTGTTATGTGCCTGAACTCACAAGTCTTCTGTCTCGAATAAGGAAGTTTGATTCATGAGCAGACGGTACTATGTTTGGCATGACTTGGCACGAAAAAAAGTGCAATTTATTCATGTACTCAGACAAATCACTTGAACTAATTACACAAGACTTCATGACAAGAGTGTCTTGCCAAAAAGACGTAACATATTTAAGTGAGAAAAGACACGGTCACATGGAGAGACCCAGATGAAAAAATGTTATTGAACCGTGGCTGCTCTTTCAAAGAGTTCTCAGTCATGCTTCAACTTAGATGTTTCTCAAAAAAAATTGCTTTGGATAAAAAATAAAATAAAATAAAATAAATAAAATAAAATAACATAAAAGTAAATAAATAATTAAATAAATAAAAGTGTTGTCAAGAGCACAGAGCTATAAAAATAATGTTAGGAAACTAAAATTAAACTAAACTAAAATAAAATAAAATAAAAAGTGTTGTCAGGCATACAGAGCTGTAAAAATAATGTTAGGAAAATAAAAATAAAATAAAATAAAATAAAATATTTGATTTGTTGTCAAGAGTACAGAGCTATAAAAATAATGTTAGGAAAATTAACTAAACTAAACTAAACTAAAATAAAATAAAATAAAAAAATGCAAATATTCATGTAAGAACACAAAATGCAAAAACAAGAAATGTAAAATTATATATATCCAAGTGTGTAAGAACAAAATGAAAAGAAAATGTTGTTAAAATACTTAAATGACTAAATATCCTAAATACTAAAATACTAAAATGATTTATATCTATGGACATTGTGGATCACCGACTCAAACTGAACCACTTGTTGAATTAATCTGTTTTTACATTGTCACATAAATAATACAATAAATAATTCATAGCCATAAATCCCTTCAATAGTAAAATCAATTACAATTCATTTCACTTTTCAGAATTCATTATTCAACATCAACAATTGCATTAACATTCTAATAGCTCTGTAATCTTTTTAATGACATTTTAATTATTTTTATTTATTTTCAACCATTGTTTAATTAATTTCTAATATGAAGAAGTGAATTGTAGTTATTGACTATTTTTTCACTGGGGCTAGGAAAAACGAGATCATAATGAGATTTCAAAAGGGATTTCATTCTCATGTTTTCTTCTACGAGAAAAACACTGAAAGAAAAAAAAAACATCAGAAGGAACAGGGATCTGACAGGAAAATAAAGTGACAGACAGGGAGAAGTCTCAGGTATTAATTAACTCCACAGCAAGAAAGAGCTCTAAAACACACTGTGACTGACTCTCCATGAGCTCACGGCATCTGTCTGCACTTATGAAGCATTTCATATTCAGATCACGTTATTTCATGAGTGTCTGTCTGCGGCACACACTCCTCTCTCCTGTCTGACAGCTGTAGGCTCTGACTGTTCCCTAATGGAGTCCGCTTTGGCTGTGTTCCAAAGTCTAGTGAGCTTCCCTGCTGCCTACGTAGGTAACATCCTAAACTGAGATGGAAGACTCTACACAGTCAGTAATTCTGTTCCTCATTCAAATACAAATTACATAAATGATAAACGTTTCTTTCCTGCAGTTCACTATCTCGGATGGATTTTTTTTTTTTCACTGCACATTCCTCTGTGATAGATACACGCAATGCTGCAAAATGGGGTACCTTAAAGGGCAGCATAATTTTATTACTAGGTTTTGGAACAAAGACTTTAAATGCTTCCCTGAAACAAATAAGTTCTAACAGCATTTTAATCATATCAATGTTTTAATGTTAGTTTTTATTAGTAGACGAATGGAGCTCAGCGGTGACTGCTCACTTTATCAGCGGTCTTGGCTCCAGATTTATTTCCCATTTATTTTCTCAGAAGGCATTTTAGAAAATTCTTCCATAAAGAGTTCAAAGCCTTGAACAGAACTATCCAGCTACGATGAATCACAGTATTACACTGTTTGATTTGTCAAAAAACCAAAGCAACTTGTGAGAGAAAGAAGGCAGCACTGAATGTATATTTCAGTAAGAAGGCTTTCCTAGAAGGCATTGCAACAAGGTCAATGAAAAATGTTAGAGAAATATTTCATATCATATTTCATATTTTAATTTGTTCCCTCAATAACTGTCATTTTTGTTTAAGAACCAAGGGTTTTTAGAGTCTTTGATTACCTGGATATATAAGGGATTCTTAAATGTGTGATTTCTGAAATGAAATGAAAATGATATAATGACATAATGAATGAATGAATGAATGAAGACATTTCTATTAATGAATATACATTTTCTAATTCTTTCATGCTATTATCAGACAGAAATTACTATTTATATTTCTATTTAAAATTAAATTAAATTACATTTAATTAAATTAAATAAAAAAATAAAATAAAATAAAAAATAATGAAATAAATGACATTTCTATTAATAAATATACATTTTCTAACTTTGTCAGGCTGTTATTCTGTATGACTGTATATGAAAAATAAAATGCTGTAATCACAAATGACTAGAAAAGTTGTGTAAATTCATGGATAATAAACAGTTTACACCATGAAGAACATTCACTTCTGTAATTATGGAATTATTAAATTATTCTAATTATTTATAATTATTTTATTTAATCAAAAATTAATTAAATATCATTATTATAAATAACTGAAAATATTTATATAAATATTAAATATTTAATTACTCTAATTTAAATGGCCACTGCTAGTTTCTTTAAAAAAAAAAAAAAAAAAAAAAAGGTTGAAAATAGGCAGTTTTGGCATTATAGCAGAAGTATTAGAAATACTTTTTAGGGGCCTTCAAATATTGTCTTTGACAATGAGGGGCCTCAAGGTTCTATTTCAGTGAGGATGCTGACTTACAAGGCAGCTGACTATGTAGGTAGTAGTCAGCAAAGTAGCTCACTCGATTGTGGATCTCTTTAAAAGGATGTGGATGTCTTTTTTGTTGTTTGTACCTCGTGGTTTGTGGCAGGCGACAGGGACCAGGCAGTCCTCTTTGATATGGGGTTTGAGGTGAGGGTTGCAGCCGCCAGTATGTTGTCCACTGTGATCCACACATAGCACCACTCTGTACCGCAAACCTGGGCCGCAGGTGACTGTGCACTGGATACAAACAGATACAAAAGCACAAACAAATACATGGGGCAATTCAGATGTGCTGATATGTGATCATATTACATTCAGTATGTACTGTAAAAGCACTATACAAATTAAAATGTAATTGAAAATTGCCTATTTATGCCAAGAGTGAAGTAACAAATACGTGACAATAAAAGTTTTTTTTTTAATGATTTTGAAAGAAGTCTCTTTTGCTCACCATGTCTGCATTTACAGAAAAAAACAGTATTATTGTGAAATTACAATTTAAAATAACTGTTTGCTATTTGAATATATTTTAAAATATAATTTATTCCTGTGATCAAAGCTGAATTTTCAGTAGCCATTACTCTAGTCCTCAGTGTCACATGATCCTTCAGAAATCATATATTATCATATATTATAACTCTAATATTATATAATATCTATTATATTATATATTAGTTATTAGATATTTTTATTAGATAATATCAAATATTTAGAAATCATTCTAATACACTGATTTGGTGCTCAAGAAATATTTCTTATTACAAATGACAAACACACACAACAAAATTACTAATACTTTAAAATTAAAATTAAAACAGAAAATATAAAAATAAAAACCAATACAAAACATTAATAAAAACTAAAAATAGCATCTCAGTGACACCAAAATAATCTGCTTTACTGTTTATTACCAGTGGAAAACATTTTTTTTGTGAAAACTATCTGTAATGTCACATTTAATTAAAGATGCTCTGCTGTATTATATTAATTTCTTTAAAATAAAATAAAATAAAATAAAATAAAATTTTAAAAAATTACAATATATGCTAACATCAAAATGCTGGAATCAGTTTTGAGCATTAAATCTGGTTCAGTTCATCGTTAACAGATCTGCTGCCTATGAACAGCGTTTCAAATCAGTCACTCACATGGTTTTATTTGGTTTAGGACACAGAAACAGCTCACTAGTTTGTAGAACAGAGCTATAGATGGTCAGTGGTTGTCAGAAATGGAAGGAGAGGTCACTAAAGGTCACTCACCTGAGACCACTCCATGGCCATCCACTGCGGACAATCAAAGGTGTTGCAGCTCTGTTTGCTGATTGGTCGAGGTGAGTGTGTGCACTTCCACTCTTCCACCTGCACGATCTGCCCATGGACGTCCTCCTCGACACACACCACGCTTCTCTCCTGAGAGCCTCCTCCACACGACACCGAACACAACGTCCACGGGTTCTGCTCCCACCTGCAGCAATATTACACAAGCCATATTTAGTAGATAAGTAATAACTTATCTTATTAACTTATCTAGATAAGTAGTAAGTAGTATGTTATGAAATATGTTGTAACATACTGTAATAATGTAAAGGTGTCAACAAGGCAAACATAATTACAGTAAAAACTGTAATATTGTAAAATATTGTTGCAATTTCTAATAACTGTTTTCTATTTGAAAATATATTTTAAAATGTAATTTATTCCTGTGGTGCAAAGCTGAATTTTTAGCATTATTACTCTAGTCTTCAGTGTCACATGATTCTTCAGAAATCATTCTAATATGCTGATTTGCTGCTCAAGAAACATTTCTGATTATTATCAATGTTGAAAACAATTGTGCTGCTAAAACCTTTGTGAAAACCATCTTTTCTCCAGGATTTGATGAATGGAAGTTTAAAATAACAGCATTTATTTGAAACAGAATTTTTTTGTAACATTATAATTGTCTTTACTGCAGGGTTATTATAGTTACTTAATAAAGTAATAATAGTTACTTAATAAATACTTAATAAAATAAACTTTAACTGAAATATAATATAATATTTTAATATAATATAATAATATAATATTCGAGGCATTTCTTATTTTTTTTTTACTTTATCTTATTATATAGACATATTTTAAAAGACAAAAACTAAAAAAAATGACAAAAAACAAAATTACTTAATATAAAATATAAAAATATTTATGAAAAAAAAATTCAAAATATTAAGAAAAATTAAAAATAGTATCTCAGTGATACCAAAATAACCTGCTTTACTGTCACTTTTCATCTATTTAATGAATAAAAGTATTAAAGTATAAATTTATTAAAGTATAAAGTCTTTCTAAACCTTACTAAACCTTTCACGATAATCTATCTATCAAAATATTCAAAGTATTGCTTTTAAATATATAACTTTAAATCTTTCTTCAAACTGTCCAATAATAAAACTATTTCCTTAGAGCTATTTTAAGCTTTTAGACTTGTCAAATTAACATTCAAAGTTGGTCCTAATAACTGATGTTAAATTCTGTCAGTGAGCATCACTGACCTCTAACAGTATGTGAACAGTGAAGGTGCTGTACAGTAAATAACTTCATACCGTGGTAGAGGCTGGTACTGGTCGTAAGGCATCACTTCTTTGAAGCCATCACTGCAGAGAAACAAACACCATTAGCACTTCAAGCCATTATCCACCCGATCATATGCTGATGCACAGGACGTCTCATGCACAGACACTCTCTGGTTTACTGAGATTCATTCTTCGCTCATTGTGTTTAATCATGGAGGGTGTGCTGCAGAGATCAATAAGACAGAACCAGCCTTTCGAGGCAGGGATCCATGTTGCACTCCTTGAGTTTGGGTGTGGGTTTGGTGTTCTCTGGGAAGCTGTGGCACAGGTGCTCCGCAACCGATTTGTTGTAACGAATGTCCATGCAGTCAGCCGAATTCAGCTGATAACCTTCAGGGATGAGACAAAGCACCATTAAGAATTAAAACTAATAGTCAAATGTTTATCAGAAATCAACAACTTTCAGTATCTAAAATCAGTTACTGTTTATGACAACTACATCCTATGTAGGCAGCATTTTAAATAGTATGTATGATAATGCATGCATGAATCATAATAATGCATGATAATTGGGTAACAAAATCAATTATCTGCCAACATAAATTTTTAATTTATCGGGATTACCATTGGTCAATATATATATCAATATATATTGAATATTGAATTGAGTTTTTTTTTAACATAATATCTTAAGGGGTGAGACAAAGCATCAACAAGCATAAAAACTAACAGACAAATGTTTATCATGAATCAGCATTAGCCAAAAACGTATCCAACAACTTTCAGAACCTAAAAAGTTAGTGCGTATGACAAATGGATCCTATATAGGCAGCATTTTAAGTATTATGCATGGTGTTACATGTATATATCATATATTAATGCATGACAGGTACCAAATCAATTATCTGTCAATATTAGATATTTTTTTTTTTTTTTTTTACTATATTGGCCAATATATAGTATATGAGCTGGATATATATCAGCAGATATTGAATATTTATTTGTACTTGCTCATTTCACTTATTTTTACATTTAAAGCTAATAAACCTCGGGGAAGGTAACAAAGTACATCAAGTATCAAAACTAACAGTCAAATGTTCATCATAAATTAATATTATCCAAAGACACCACCAACAACTTCCAGAATCTAAAAACAGTTATCATTTATGACAAATGCACCCTATGTAGGCAGCATTTTAAATAGTATGTATGATAATGCAAGCATGAATCAAATTAATCCATGATATATGAGTGCCAAATAATTAAAAAGTTAAATAAAGTTAATTTCCTCTATTTTTACATTTAGATTACATAGGCCTATTTGCCCTCATCTAACAGTTAATTTTTAAAAGCACTAACCCATTAACAATTCTTTTACATGTAATCTTTAGCAAATGAATATCAATTTTCGTATGTTACATTAAATGTATGCAATGCCTAAATTCACTTGTCTAATTCAAAATGTTTTATTTCAGTTTTTACTGTTTTATTTCTCATTTATTTAGACAAAATAGTGAAGAATTTTAACATTTGCAATTTATCAGTTATTGGCCATAATCTGAAAATAATTACTGGTTTATCGGTACCAGACACCAATATCCAAAATTTTACAGCATCGTCTTGTAGGTGAGTGTTTTTAGTGAATTCAAACCATTCAAATCACTGGGAATGATTAAAAATCGCTATATCTAATCAATCTATCAACACTTACCCCCTCCACAGGTGACAGAGCAGGGGAAAAAGTCAGTTTCCCTCCACTGGTAGCGAATGGGCTGGTAAAACATGAACTGCATCACTGTGTCTTTAGGGCCGGCGTACTTCACCTGAGGAGAACCCAAATTCACTTATAATGCATCTGATCGTTTACTTTTAATAGTCATATTCATAATCACATCACAAAAAAATGAGAAGCGTTATCAGATAAAAGCCCATTCATTCAACCAAATGATTTTGACATGTATAATAAGCAGCAAATTTACTCAAGGGGCCACAATCCAACTTGTGTCATGATTTCCATATAAAACGCAGCATGCATCATCTGCCACTGAACATCCTCTAGTCTTGATTTCTGGAGCTGTGATGATTAGTTAAATACTGTTTGCGTGCTGCTGCAATTAACCAGAGTAATGAGTCACGTTCAATTACTGTAAGCCTTGGTGTCAAGACTAATCAAGAATCTTCAGGTTGAGAGATGAGAAAGTCTAACATGATTACAATCACATTGTGCTGTGTTTACAGTTTCACATGGAGAGTAAACACTGATTCTCTCTGCCGCTTTAAACTCATCATGAAGCTGCAAACTGAGTTTGCATGAAACTTTAACAATCATTAGTATTCAATACACATAAAACAGTACAGGTTTATCATGGAACTGCAGAGGGTTTGTGAGAATGATATGACTACAGCAAATTAAATTAAAAATAATTTAATCTACATATTATAAATAAAATTATATATGACATCTGTCATCTGACTGATAGTTTATAATTTTTTAGCAAGTAAAAGTTTAGTATAATTGGAAAAATGTTTCAGGTTGTGGTTCACGTGTCTTTTTGCTGTGAAATTTTTATTGATTTTTATAAAGTAAACATAAGAATAACTTTTATATTGTTGAACACTTACTGAACTGACGCAACTTAGGTTTACTTAATTTACATTTTTTTATTAGAAAAATCATGTTAATACGTAAGCATCAAATATGATACATCAGACTTTTGAGGAATATTCATTTATCTCTCAATCATCATTGTACTGCACTGCATTACATGTTTTACCCCAACAATAAAAACTAAAGAGATTTGATATTAAAACTAAGCATGTAAATACCATCTCACTAAGACATATTATTGCATTTTATGTAAGTATAGTAGATCTGCCTTACAGTTATAAAAGGTAGGAGTTCCATAATCTGCTATATCATATATATGAGCCATAATAGCTTGATGCATCAAATACGACTACTTTCTAAATCCCATTTCAACCTCAACCAGTTGAAAAATACAAGTATAGACATGAAACTGCTCTTTTAATTATTTCAAATAAATAATGTAAAATTGCATAACTTATTCTTGAAGTGAACAAAGTATTTAAAAGTAATAAGTAGGCCTATTCAAAACATAGATTCTAACATTAGATGTTAAATTTTGATGTTAAAGTCACTATTGTTTTATATAGACTTGTTCTATAGTCTACACAATATTTAATGCAATTACATCAGAAGTAAATGTAATTAAATTACAGAAAACTTAGGAGTAATCCCTTACTGTACTTTTTCAAGTAAGAAGTAATTCAATTGCAGTAATTAACTACTTAGTAATGCATTACACCTGACACTGATTATTAATAATATAATAATATAAATAAGATCATATAAATAAAATGATATTTATTATATATAATAAAAACAGAAAAAAATAAATAATAGAAAATGAAAATAATTCTCAAATCTCCTTTGTAGTTTTTCTTACAAAGCAGTGTTATGAATACAACAAAAATTCACTTTTGTTGTGTGGAAAAGAAGTGCATCACATCTTGTTTGTATGTTATGGGGAAAAAAAAAAAAAACAGGAAAATAATGGAGGTTTGAATGAGTAAATAATTTTTTTTTTTCCCAAAAAAAAAAAGTTTCATTTTTGGTTTAAACTAGTCCTTTAATATTTTAGGAGGAACTTCAATTAAATGACTTATGGGTTCAGTTGGAAACTCCAACACAAGATATCTATCCATCAAAAAGACTATCTCTGGTTAAGAGCTCCTGCTGCTTTCTAATACCACTTGTGGATAAATCTGCCATTCGGCTTTCATTACCCACCTTTATTGTAAAGTCTGCAGACAGTGGTCCGTAGCAGCGGAGGGTCTGTCTTTCTGCTCCTCTCTGGTACTCCACTGTGTTGTTACCCAGAGCATGAGAACCTGAAGAGCTGAACACCACCTCTTCTCTCCTGCTGTTCAGTGCATGAGCTTCAATCACTGAAATATGACATTTAAGGATCTATGAGTGATTTTGCAGGATTACTACACATAAAATCTTGCTACTACCTGACAGACATTGCTGAAACAGGTGTCCTGAGAAAGCACACCTGTCTCTGAGACAGGACTAACTGTTAGTGGAGCAGTTCACGCTTTACTCTAAACATTAACACTATCTAACTGTCAATCACTCTGCATGTTGGGGTTGGTTGACCTGCGTTTGGAGGGTGGGGATTTAGATGGAAGTTGTGTGGTTGTCTGGCAGATGATGAACAGATGAAATTGCCTACAACTTTTTTAAAAACTAACATTTCATATAGACAATGAAGGTCTTTTGAATTAATGAAGTTACACACTGACTCAATCTATCTATCTATCTATCTATCTATCTATCTATCTATCTATCTATCTATCTATCTATCTATCTATCTATCCATCCATCCACAGTATGCATCCATCCATCCATGCATAGTATCCTTCCATCGTATATATATATATATATATATATATATATATATATATATATATATATATATATATCCATCCATCCATCCATCGCATATATCCACCCATTCTATCATCCATCATATGTATCCATCCATCTATTGTACACTATATTGCCAAAAGTATTGGGTCACCCCCTTCTAATGAACAGGTTTGACTACTTTAGTCATTTCCATGAGAACAAATCTTAATGTTTAAGCATATAATGTTATTCTAGAGAATTGTGTGCTTCTAAAGAAATTTTTTTTTAAAGCAACAGTTTGGACAGGACCCTTTTCTATTCTAACATGACAATGCCTCTGTGTATAAGGCAAGGTTCAAAAAGAAATGATTGATTCAGTCAGTGTGGAAGAACTTGACTGGTCTGCAGAAAGCCAAGTCCTAATCCAAGCTGAACACCTCTGGTGTGACTTTAAATGCAGATCTTGAGCCAAAAACTCTTTACCAAACACCAATGACTTGTACATACACTATATGGACAAACGTATTGGGACACCCCCTTCTTTAGAACAGAAAAAAGCACTTCCAAATCTGTGGCAACAAAGATGGAAACATAATTCATGTATTTAAAAATTGTATTTCCATCTCTGTTGCAACAGTTTTGGACGTGTCTAAAATAACTGTACCCATATGTACAAGTCATTGGTGTTTGGTGATGAGTTTTTGGCTCAAGATCTGCATTTAAAGTCACACCAGAGATTTTCAGCTTGGATTAGGACTTGGCTTTCTGCAGACCAGTCAAGTTCTTCCACACTGACTAAATCAATCATGTCTTTTTTAACCTTGCCTTATACACAGAGGCATTGTCATGTTAGAATAGAAAAGGGTCCTGTCCAAACTGTTGCTTTAAAATTAGAAGCACACAATTCTCTAGAATATCATTATATGCTTAAACATTAAGATTTGTACTCATGGAAATTACTAAAGTAGTCAAACCTGTTCATTAGAAGGGGGTGACCCAATACTTTTGGCAGTATAGTGTATGTATCCATCCGTCCAACATATGTATCCATCCATCCATAGTATGTATCATCCATCCATCCATCGTATGCATCCATCAATCCATCCATCTATCCATCCATCCATCCATCCATCCATCCATCCATCCATTGTATGTGTCCACCCACCGACCCACCCAACCACCTATAGTATGTATCCATCCATTGTATGCATCCATCAATCCATCCATCCATCCATCCATCCATCCATCCATTCATTGTATGTGTTCATCCACCCACCCATCCATCCCCCTATAGTAAGTATCCATCCATCCATCCATTATATGCATCCATTTTGGTATGTAATGCCCACTTTCACCCAATAAATGTCCACCCTAAAGCTTTTTTTTTTTTTTTTCATGTTTGCAAACTGCATTTCACAAGAACCTTGTGTCCAAATTTGAAATAAAGTAAAACAAAAACTAAAAGTTAAAATCCTTGTTTTAATCTTTGGATCTCTCACTCCTACATTAAAGCTCTCAACCCAGCCATTCTAATCTGTAAACTGCCACATCACAGAAAAGTCATCATCCAATCTGTTTGTCTGAGGAAATAAATGTTAACTGCCAATTTTTATCACAAGACGCTCTCAAGAAGAGCAGAATGACAACGTGGGAATTGAATCTCTTTGCGAGCTGTTTCGAAAAAGAAGGCATAATTATATTCAGCTGCTGCTAGCCGCTCTCTAGCCGCTTTGACCAGTTGTTTGATTTTCCCATACCACTAACACGTTGTTCTCTTGCTGTATTTACATGAAGGACCCACAATTATTTCCAAAACAGTGTATCAATTTGCAAACAACGGAAAGACATTTATTTATATCTGAAATTGTTAAGATCACATTGAATATTTTCAACAGCAGATGGCGATTTGATATTTTACGGCTTAGAACAATAAACACTGACAATTATTGGCACATTATAAAAGAGTTATTATATCTACAACATCTCAATGCACACATCTATCGAGCAAGTTCATAAACTTAGCTGTTAGATATTGGATTATACGTATTTTCTTTCTTGATTTTTCTAGTCTTTTGAAGTATTTTATGTATGGAAAAAAAGCCCAATCCATTACTTGAGCTTTGGGATAGTTGATCAATGCAAGTAATCTTCAGGTCACTCAAACCCCATTTTTAAAACATCTGACAAGTCAAACATTCACTAAATGCCCTGTAGTTCTTGATGGATGTCTAGTTTGCAACTAAAAAGGAGTTATGTACAGGTTAAAGGGTTTAGATATCAGTATGTGTACAGGGAAAATAGTGGTTTTCCACAGAACGGAAGTGTGTACATGTGTGAGTGTGGGTCTGTCGGATATGGATCGGATCACTGGGATTGGACTTCGGCATACTCTGTGTGTCCGTTATGGAAGTCTGCTAGATTACTGGCCCCGTCTCCATCATACCGGGCTCTCAGCCACCACAAATTAGCCTGCATGAAAACTTCATTCTTCTGCTCTGTCCTAAAGTTCCCTCAAACCTCTTAGCATTTGCCAGTCCCACTCAGCTAATAGGAAATCTCTCTTTTTTTGGTCTTTCAGGCTAGATATAGATATAAAATCCATATGCATTCCCACACTGTGCTACTACACCAGGCGACCGTGTCAAATACAGTTTGGCCATGTCACTGTGGAAGTACTGTAAAGTTCAGACTATATTGCAGAAGCTGGAAGAGCTCTTTGGAAAGTCAGTCTCAGATGCTTCTGATGGCCTGTGACAACTTCCTGAGAGGAGCAAAGATGTTACAAATTGATTAAAAACCCCATATGTTAGGAAAAAAACATGGGGAAAATACTCAAGATAACTGAAATGGCAGTGTGAGAGGTTAGACTTTCATTGAAGGATGATTATGTGTAAATATGCAGTGAAAGCTATTCCATATAATCAAGAAAATTTCCTGTAAAATTTCCACAATTTCACATCCTATATAATCAAATACAGTGTATTCCGAAATAAAGAACTGCTCAAATGTGGAAGAGTCTCATGAAGCCTTTAAAAAAAAAAAACATTTGGTTGATATTTCTCCTCAAAATAAAAATGAAAAATAAATAAACAAACAAACAAATAAATAAATTTAACAGAGTCGGCTTAATATTTATGCAAAAAATAACATTTATGTTGGAATGAATGAATGAATGAATTTTTAGAATTTCTTTCTTGTAAATATAACTCAGCGTTAATATAAATTAAAGTTATTCTATAAAATAAACTATTTTTTTAATATAATTTGCAAAATTATTTATAATGAAATCCTATATGATCAAATATAGTATGTTCCCATATAAAGAACAACTCAATTGTGGATGAATCTCACAAAGCTTTTCAAAAACACATTTGGCTGACATTTCACCCCAAAATAAATAAATAAATAAATAAATAAAGCATCAAAATTTTCTTATATTTGCATGTATTTGCACTGAAATAAAGCCTACTCATTTATTCCCTTTGAAAGTAATGTTGAAATAAATAATAAATAAATTTTAAAAAAAATTACGTTTTTACTCTCTTTACGCTAAATATAAATTAAAGTTATCATACAGTGTATATCATCAAGATGATTATTTAAAACACATTTGGGTAATATTTCACCCCAAAATGATAAAAAAAAGCATAAACAATTGTATTACATTTACATACATTTTTATATCAGCCTGCTTCTTTTATTCACCGTGTAAATGAACAAATAAATACATAAATAAGTTTCACTTTCTTTATGCTAGATATAAAACCTTATTGTATTTTAGGTGATTTTAGGTTGACAAAAAACCAGGAGAAACAGAGATTCATCCTAAAAGTGTTAACTTTCAGACTGTGGAAAATCTCTCTGGGAGAGTATGGAAAATCTCCTTGACAGCTGAATATGTCATCTCACTAATTCTCAAAACGCTGTGACACACTATTATGACTGCGCTCTAAGGCCTCAGTACTGTGGCAGAAAGCTGGATTAATTCATAGTGATAATGTTGAAAATCCTTTTCAGTCTTAATCCTTCCTGACTATTCTTATATGGCTTCTAACTGCCAGAATAAGCAGAGACTTCATTCATGATAGTTTTATGTTAAGTCAAGGACCAAGAAGCTTTGAAGCACCACAGATCGTTGTATAAAGTTAATATGCATAATCTCACCAATCATATCTGGTCCCTTGGCTGTGATTCTGAGGCCTCTGCTACCCATCGGCACTTCGATCACGGTTTTTATGGCTGCGGAAGAAGAATCACAAACCAGAAAATCATTAAAGCATCACATAATTCAGTGCATGAAATTATGACAAAATTGGATTAATCTGCAAAACAACTGTATTTATTTCCTAGATGATAACTGGCAGGTCACTCACTAAATTCAACATGCAATGCAGTATTTCACTCCAAACACAGATCAGAAGTACAGCTTCCCTCACAGTTCATGTCAATATCTACTGATGATATGAGATATGGAAGTCCACATAATTACAGTCATTACATTTGAGAGTAAATGAGTTGCAAACACACACACACAGCAACACACTTAATGTGTTCGACCTCTCTCCATAAAAAAACATTTGTGGCTTCCCAGTGTATTGCTGAAAAAAGAAAACCCACCAATTTCCAGCTCAGTAAACAGAAAACCACAACAGAGAGCAGCCTGAGTGCTTTCAGTTATGGTTGGATTGAGAGTGTTCTGTAAAAGCAAGCGGAATGGGGGTAATGGAGAGAATGAGGAGGAATACAGGAAATCTCTCCAGTTACGCTGTATCTCTACTTATTTTTTATTCTTTATTTAGATTTCGTACACAAAGAGACTCATTACAAGGATAATCCCCCAGAGCGAAGAAACAGTTATCCCAAAATTGAAAATTCTGTCATTATTTCCTCACCCTCATGTTTTTCCATAAGGACTTTTGGAGGATCTTCAGACATATATTTTTGGAACTGGTTTGGAACAACATAAGAATGATTAGCCTAAATAATGACAGAATTTTCTCTTTTTTTCATTTCTCATTTTGTATGTAAGTTTCTTGCTCAATGGGGAAAAAGGTGTCTCGTGATTTTTCCTTAAAATATGAACATACATAATACAAAAACATATGAGTTATGATTTTTTTTAAATAACACAGATAATTCCAAAAATAGCCAAACATTTTAATATTTACTGTGCAAATTAAATTTTTATTGACTTTAACAAATTATGACTGTACCTCAGTTGTGGCATCAATTCCACCATGACCAAAATTTTATTAGTGTGAGAATTTGGTAGCACTTTAGATTAGGGACCAAATTAGGGCCCAAACTCACTATTAACTAGTTGCTTATTAACATGCCTATTATTAACACATTGGCTGATTATTAGTACATAAGTACATATTCTGCATCCCTAATCCTACCCTATACTTAAACGTAACAACTACTAACTATTAAAACGCATCAAATTAGGAGTTTATTGAGGCAATAGTTGTAGTTAATTGTTTCTTAATAGCGAGAATTGGACCTTAAAATAAGGTGTGAACGAGAATTTTTATCAAAATGAGATTTTTAAACTTTAGCAAAACAAAAGTCTTTATGGTTACACTCTTAAGAAAATCTGTAAAAATATGGCCCAATGTACTGTGTTAATATGAAGGAATTTTCAGAATTGATTTTACACAGGTTTTACCCATATTTTGAATGACGCACTGCACTGTGTAGCATTTTAGGGTTGAAGGAAACGTATTTTAATTTAATATAATTTTCTGCCAGGACATTATCCATTTTACGAAAGATTTTTTTTTTTTACAGTGTACCAAAGAGCACTCTTGAAATGAAATACAATATGAGAACACAACTAAAAATCAATTTAAATATCAATCACACATAGAGTACTTTGTATTGCGCTTTATTTTCGATTAAGATGTAATTTTATAAAAGTGCATACAAACAATGTGAAAATGTTATTTCATTGTATTTACATAAATTACGTAATTTGATTGTATTTACATAAAATCTTTATTCTTTTCAATGGACACAACAACATCTGAAATTCTTTAAGGTATTTTCTATTAAAATATGTATGCTACTGGATGGGTAAATTACTACCTCGTCTCATGATGAAAACGTACCTCTGGGAAATTTTTCGCAAGACGCGAAATACGTGCCAATAAGTACATATCACTGCGGTTTCCAACAGAAATGAACACTAGAGGTGGTAAAACATCGAGCACTTGTAATCGTATTCGTACATAGTTATGATTACAGCTCCATATGTTTCGCTCTCCGGATGTAACAAGCTTGCTTGTTGCTTAGGATGCGGAATCTTTGGGTATGAATCCCGTCAAAAAAATGACTCATGATGAAAGAGCTGAAAGATGAGATTATCGAGAAAAAAAAAAAAAAAAAAGTTAAAACGGCATGCTTGCAATTGTGTTTTTACGTCACATTCGCTTTTGTTCATACTGTCTGGTAGGTTTATGTGTAGTGCAGAAGGTACGTTATTTTAAAACGTCACAGAGCATTAGACTTATAGCGCCACTCAACAGACCTTTCAAGTCAGAACTGCGGTGACACCTACAAAACCAACGTCACATAAAACGTACCATATGTACGTTCATCTGTTCTGGGGAAAAAAAATGAACACTCTATAGCGCCACTCAGTGGACATTTCACATCGAATATGTCACGAAACGTACATGGCAGTACGTATTTTGCACCTTGTGAAAAAGTTCCCAGAGGTACGTTTTCATCATGAGACCAGGTTGGTAAATTCATAACATGCTAACTAATAAATTAGCCACAACAAAGCAAAGGAATCAGACTTCCCTTTCAGTCAGTCACGTTTGACGTTACGTCATAGTGACTGACGTAAATGGGATCAGCGTGGGTATAAAAGGAGAGCGTGTGCAGACGCACATCTCCTGAGTGTTTCCAGACAGCAAGTCTATCGGTGTTGGTGTTACGGTGCATCAGCGGAGGTTGCTGTCCAGTGTCGCTGCTTCTCACGCCGTGCTTCAGCCCATCAAACTGCGGTCATGCCGTGACCTCCCCTGGGCGCTTCAGCGCTTTCTCTAAAAGAGTGTTTTTCTGAAAGAGCAATGTCTAAAAGAGCTCCACGAGCGACGGGCGTCTTTTTAAAGATGGGTTCCCGCTCATGCGTTTCTGGATGTGGTCGCTTCCTGGCTTCGTCTGACGGTCACGATTGCTGTGTCTCATGCTTGGGCTATCAGCATGCTGAAGCAGCGCTCATGGATGAGTCGTGTTCTCATTGCGGGTACATGACCATCGCGATGTTGCGGTCCAGATCCCCCTTGCCATGCCCCGTTCTAGTTCCTCCGTCTCTCAGGAGCGGAGGGCTACTTCGGCTCATGGTCAGGGTGATCTGAGGATCACGGTGAGAGCTTCCCCATCGAGTGCATCTCCGCGGGCCTCTCATTCCTCCTGCACTTTGCACCCTCTGGTGTTTCCAGACGAGCTCGCTAGATCCTCGGACAGGGCGGGGCCCAGCATTTTGTTCGGAGCACCAGCAGACAACAGGATGTCAATTACTGCATCGGGGGACAAGCTAGGCTCTGGAGATAACGATTCGGCTGCGCTGCCTCCGTCAGGAAGAGTGGCGTTGTTCGAGTCAGATCCAGAGCTGGCTGCTATGATTTCCCGGGCCGCCGAGAGCGTCGGGCTGCACTGGAGGCCTCCTCCTTCTCTCGAACGCTTGAGGCTGGATGACTGGTTCCTGGGGGCGCAGGCCGATTGCCGGCAGCCACCTCCAGTTCCATTCTTCCCGGAAGTGCATCAGGAGGTGACTAGGTCTTGGAAGGCACCTTTTTCTGCCTGAAACAGACTTAGCGCTTCCTCAGCCCTCAGCACCCTCGATGGTGGAGCAGCCAAAGTGTATGTGGAGATCCCCCCAGTCGAGCACGCTATTGCGATGCAGTAATCCACACCTTCCGTCCAGGGCCTGTAAGTTCGCATCCGCACTAACGGCCAAGGATTACAGTGCTGCTGGACAGGCCGCTTCCTCCCTGCACGCCATGGCCCTCCTGCAGGTCCACCAGGCCAAGGCGTTAAAGCAGCTGCACGAGGGTGGTGCTGACCCAGGTGTGTTGCAGGAACTGCGGACAGCGACGGACCTCACCCTAAGGGCGACGAAAGTCACAGCGCGGGCCCTGGGTCAGAAGATGTCCACATTAGTGGTCCAGGAGCGGCACCTATGGCTGACCCTGGCGTATATGAGGGAGGCTGACAAGCATCGCTTCTTGGACTACCTGATCTCCCAAGCCGGCCTATTCGGCGAAGTGGTGGAGGGCTTTGCCCAACAGTTCTCCACCACACAGAAGAAGACGGAGGCGTTTCATCACATCCTGTCGCCACCCCACCGCCGGCTGCAGTCCCTCCGTCTGCTCGTCGCCTAGGGCGCCCTCCTGCTGCCTCCACTTCCGCTCCAGCTCAGCCTCAGCAGCAGCCTTCACGGCCGCAGTGTGGAGCTGGCCGCAGGAAAGCGGCGGAGCCGATCTCCACCCCTGCCAGGCCCGTGAAGCGCCAGGGCAAGTGGCGTCCCTGAGACGGGTGACCCGGAGTTCTTGGATCCTGCTCTTCAGGAGATGGTGACCGCACCACTCTTTCCCCCGGAGGAGGGCCGGGTGGAGAATCTTTTGTTTCCTTTTTGTTCTGTTCCGCCACTGGCTCCCCAGCCAGTGGTACCCAAAACTTCAAAAAAGAGCAGTTTCCTTTCTCTCCGGGTCCCAAGAGGCCGAGGATGGCAGTGCATGAGACACAGTCTCCACATTCCCGTCCCCCTCTCCTTTAGCCAGTGGGCAGCTGGGTCCAGTTCGAGGACGCGATGCCTCTTCACGCGCCCCCTGCCCAACCGTGAAGCCAGGTAAGTGTTGCACCACGCACTCAGACCCCACTCCAGGATGCGTTGCCTTCCGGGTCAGGTCCCTGTGCTTCATTTCGCTGCCCCACTGCGGGTACGTCAGTGGTTCCCCTAGTCATGCTTGTTTGGTCTCTGGGGGCCTGGCTAGAGCTCCCCAGACCGTATCGCTGGCTCACGAGAACCATCAGAATCGGCTATGCGATTCAGTTCGCCCGGCGCCCTCCCAAGTTCAGGGGCATTCGGTTCACCTCTGTACTGAACAAATATGTTCCTGTCTTGCGTGCAGAGATCGCGGTCCTCCTGGCGAAGGACGCGATACAGCCGGTCCCTCCAGCCGAGATGAGGTCAGGGTTTTACAGCCCTTACCTCATCGTACCCAAGAAAGGCGGTAGGTCACGACCAATCTTGGGCCTGCACTTTCAATGCATCCGTCCTTTCGATTGGTTCGCAGCGATCGACCTGAAGGACACAAAGGGACACGGTGCTCAGCCACCTCAGCCGGTTGGGGCTTCGGGTCAACTGGGAGAAGAGCAAACTCTCCCCTGTGCAGAAGATCTCTTTTCTCGGTATGGAGTTGGACAACCTCACAGCGTGTCTCTCAATAGAACGTGCTCAGTCGATGCTGAACTGCCTGGAGTCTTTCCAGCGCAAGAGGGTAGTTCCACTGAAACAATTTCAGAGGCTCCTGGGGCATATGGCATCCGCAGCTGCTGTCACACCGCTCGGATTGCTTCATATGAGACCTCTTCAGCGTTGGCTTCCTGACCGGGTCCCAAGATGGGTATGGCGACCCGGCACGTACCGGGTCTCAGTCACACTGTCCTGCCGTCAGACCTTCAGCCCGTGGTTAGATCTTGCTTTTCTTCGGGCGGGAGTTCCCCTGGTGCAAGTGTCCAGGCATGTTGTTGTATCAACAGATGCATCTGCCATGGGCTGGAGAGCCATGTGCAACGGGCGTGCAGCTGCGGGGCTCTGGACAGGGCCCCGACTGCAGTGGCATATCAACTGCCTCGAGTTGCTAAGAGTATGGCTTGCTCTGCGCCGCTTCAAATCGCTGCTACACAACAAGCATGTGCTGGTCCGTACAGACAACACTGCAACCACAAAGGCAGTCTACACTCCGGTCGCATGTCACAACTACCCCACAATCTCCTCCTTTATAGTCAGAAGCATCTGAGGTTGCTTCGCAGGGCTTGACGCTTACCTTTTTCCCCAAGGAGCACATGTGCTCCTAAGTTGAAAAATTTAGGAGCGCATTAAAAAAATTCAGGGGCGCAATGCTAATTTTTCAAATTATGTGTTTTAGCTTAATAAGGGGATATAGAGAGACAATTACAAGCACAATTATTTAATTTATCAGAATACAGAATGTACATAAGGTTTTTAAATAATTTTGCTTCAGACTCTGTTTAATAGGCTAATTATGTAATTAGTTATAGTCCTATTAAACTGTATGTACATTAGGTATGTGACAGTATCAAATTTTCACAATAGTCATTGAAGCTTTTGTCACGGTATATATATATATATATATATATATATATATATATATATATACATTTTTTTTATCATAATATATAATTTCTACGTGAAAAAAAGTGTTGTCCTCCTAACAGGTTAAATAACTTTATTAAAGATCCTTTAATAAAGAAAGACTTTATTAAAAATATACAAAAAAAAATAAATAAATAAAGTAAACAAGTAAGATTAGAGTGCAAAAGATTGTTCAAATGAATGAAAGAACAATAGGTAACACTTTACAATAAGGTCCCATTTGTTAACATTAGTTAAAGCAGGTTAACATTAACAATGTGCAATAGCTAATTGTTGCAGTAATTAATACTCTTTGTTAATGTTGATTAATAAAAAATACAACTGTTAGTTACTGTTAGCCCCATTGAATAATATTAGTAGACGCAACTTTTGATTTTATAATGTATTATTAAAAGTTGAAATTTACATGAACATGATTAATAAATGCAGTCATTGTTTTTTTCATGTTAACTAATGGAACCTGTTAAGTGTTACTGAACAATAATAACGAATCAGTCAATATATAGATAGGTCCACTGTTCTCTATTATAGATAAGTGGATAGGCCATGTTTTAGGTTAGAAAAAAATGTTTGAAAATAAATAGTTCATTAAGTCTTTAAGTATTAATTATTTGGTGCTATTGTGAAGACTAAAGCGAATATAAATATCTAAATGACTGAAACATTATTTACACAGTTAGGAAAGTAGCGCAGCTGCTTTGTTTACAGGGTTACCGGGGTAACAACAGCATCAGCGCCCTCTAGTGGCGAATGTGCGTTTCATTCAGCGCATCTCCTTCACTCGCTCCGCATTTCTTCTCGGCTGTGCTAATTTAAATTAAACCATTGTCTTTTTAAAGTGCAATAATCATATGAGGCTGTATCGCTATTTTTCCATAAATAAACTGAAGAAATGAATACGTTTGTTATAGGCTACTCTATAAGTTAGGCTGTTCTGTATTTTGTATTGTATTCGCACTAATGCTCCTAAATACATTTTCCAGCTTGCACACATCTATTTTTAGTCGCAAATGCGAGTGAAATGCTCGCACTGTCGAGCCCTGCTTCGCGCCGTTCATGTCCCAGGCTAGCTCAATCGTGCAGCCGATGAGCTCTCACGTCAGCCCGCCCTTCCGGGAGAATGGCGACTCCACCCCGAGACAGTCCAGTTGATTTGGAGACGGATGCGCTGGCACACAGCTGGCCTCGGGGACTACACAAATATGCGTTTCTCCCAGTGAGCCTTCTCGCACAAACACTGTGCAAACTCAGGGAGGACGAGGAGCAGGTCCTTCTAGTGGCGCCATACTGGCCCAATCGGACTTGGTTCCCAGAACGACAGCCCCTCGTTGGCGAATTCCTCTGAGGAGGGATCTCCTTTCTCAGAGAGGGGGCACCCTCTGGCACCCACGTCCAGACCTGTGGAATCTCCACGTATGGTCCCTGGACGGGACGAGGAGGTTCTAGGTGGGCTACCTCTAGCGCTAGTGAACACCATCACTTCAGCTAGAGCCCCGTCTACAAGACACACTTACAGGCTGAAGTGGAACCTGTTCGTCGATTGGTGTTCTTCCCACCGGGAAGCCCCCCGTAGATTCCCGATCAGGGTCGTGCTCTCTTTCCTGCAAGATGGGTTGGAGCGAAGGCTGTCTCCCTCTACCCTCAAAGTGTATGTTGCCGCTATTGCCGCACATCACAATGCAGTAGACGGCAAGTCTGTGGGGAAGCACGACTTGGTCATCAGGTTCCTCAGAGGGGTGAGGAGGTTAAATTCTCCGCGCCCTCATCTGGTACCCTCTTGGGATCTCTCCTCGGTCCTGTCGGCCTTGAAGGAGGAGCCCTTCGAGCCTCTGCAGTCAGTAGAGCTTAAGTTTCTGTCGTTAAAGACAGTGCTCCTCACTGCATTGGCCTCGGTCAAGAGGGTAGGGGACCAGCAGGCATTTTCGGTCGGCGATTCGTACCTAGAATTCGGACCGGCTGACTCTCACGTTGTTTTGAGACCCTGGCCTGGATATGTGCCCAAAGTTCCCACCACGCCTTTTAGGGATCAGGTGGTAAACTTGCAAGCGCTGCCCCGGGAGGAGGCAGACCCAGCCACTGCTCTGCTCTGACCCGTCCGTGCCTTGCGCGTTTACGTGGATCACACGCAGAGCTTCAGTACCTCAGACCAGCTCTTCGTCTGCTTCGGAGGACAGCAGAAGGGAAAGGCTGTCTCCAAACAGAGACTTGCCCACTGGATAGTGGAGGCTATAGTCTTGGCATACCAGGCCCAGCACTTACCATGCACCCTTGGTGCAAGAGCACACTCTACGAGAGGTGTGGCATCTTCTTGAGCATTGGCACGGGGCGCCTCGATAGCAGACATTTGTAGGGCTGCCGGCTGGGTAACACCTAACACGTAAGCAAGATTCTATAATCTCCGTGTAGATCCCGTGTCCTTCCGTGTACTTGCCTCAGATGGCCAGTAACGCTGGACCCGCTCGGTGTCAATCACGCTTATGGCGCCATTCTCCTCTATGGACCGGATATGTGTGCCTTATTGCTTCTCAGTTCAGTTCCCCTTGGCGAATCCTGTTGAAAGTTCCTCCCGCACCCTCGGCAGTCAGGCGTGGCGGAGCGCCAGACGCCAGGTCCAACAGTGATTCTCCTTCGGGTGGTCCCACATGTGTATTCTTCCACGGTACGGCTCCCCTCACGGTGAGCCCGTGTCTTTCCCTGGCAGAGACCTTCTGCCGTCTCTGCTGTGTATTGATCTCAACCCAGGCTGGCTGAGTCTACCTCAAGAGACTTCAATATGTAATACAGCCCTTGGCCAGTCCATATGTGTATCTCCACATGGAACCTTCTTATGCAGGATGTGGCTTCCGTAGCATTCCCCTACTTGGAGTATGCTTTCCCAGTGTTATCCAATATCCACTGTACGGAACAGCAGTGGCTGTCATCTCTACCTAAGCCCTGTCCTATCTTCCGTCCCAACTGGCGTGGGGGGTTAAGTGACATTCAAATATGTGAAGTAACCCCGAAGGGCCCTATTGCACATGGAAGTCTCTGTGATGGCTCAGGCTGCATCATTAGAGATGGCAGAACGTGGTCTGCCAGGGGAAACATGGCTCTAATAAGCATACCGTGGAATACACATATGGGATCCCGGCAGGGTCTCTCATATGGGCACTAGCCTCGCACCAGATTTCAAGAATTCATTGGCTGAAGGCCTGGCGCCGGACGCCGGAGTGCTGGAGGACTCAACAGGGTTTGCCTGGTTAAGGAACTCTCTGGAGAATTAGGCGTAAGGATGCCGCAAGCCGACTCTGAGCCGGCCCTCTCAGTGCCACTACCACTACCACTACCGCTCGGCTCCGAAGCGAAACGATGAATTGATGCGGTGCACCAGCTGCCTCTTATGCTCACGCTGTGATCAGCGGCAGCTGGATGCAATAATCGCATGCCAATGTCCATTGGCTCGTTTAGTTACACTCGAAGTGGATTGGTCTCTCTGGCAAGATCCCAATTTCGTCGGTCATCCGACGTGACTCAGAGTGACCGACTGAAAGGGGAACGAGGGTTACCTACGTAACCGAAACGATGTCATTCCAAAAATTTTAAATGTAATTTCGATCACTTGTCATTTACACCATAGAAGTCTATTAAATGACATACATAATTTGAGATGTGGAGGGAATGTTCATGAATTTATGAAGTGAAATTATGAAATTCATGATGGATGTACATACATATATGGCAGCCCTTGGACATTTTTAGTGGACAAATAAACTAGTGTTAAAAGTCCACAGGGCCAAAAGTGCTCTTAGTTTTAACAGCAAACACCCTTAGCTTGTAGCTTGGCAAGCTACAGCTTTCACAGTAGCTTCTTTAATAAAATATTTAACAGTTTTAACTGAGGAACCTTGGGCTCGAAAATAAAGTGAGCAGTTTGTGTAGATGCTAAGTGTTAATGCAGTTTATTGCATTAGCGGGAATTAGTGAAGGAAAAGAGGTATTTTTCCCTTCACTCAGCAATTTCTCACTGCATCCAGCAATTATAGGGCTTGGAAATGCGCCAACGTCATGGGAGCCCCAAAATATTTACTTTTGGAAACATATTTAGAAAGTTCTGGAATTTATTGCTATAACGAAATAAAGTTTCAGACACCAGTCAGTTGTAAACAAAAAATGCTCAAACAATGCTGTGTTTCAAAATTACCAATAAAAAATACCCAAGACGTAATTGCCCTCCCTTTAAAAATAACCCAACCATGCAAGTGTGACTTCAAATTTGTTTATAACGATGGGGGGAAAAAGTAATCTAATGTGACTAACTGCTCCACAAAGTTGCATCGACCAGCAAGTAAAATTAAAATCACACAAACGCTCCCATAATGCATCTGTGTTCCTTTCGCTCTCCTTTCAAAAATGCAGAAATGAGTCACTGTAGTGTAAAAGGAATGAATTATAAGAGCCAGAGGCTCATTAGCAGCTTTATTGCATTTTAATATTAACAGATCCATGTGACACTCTGGAATCCTGGCCATCATCCAGACCGGATTGAAGTCTTTTGGGGAATGACCTATCCGATCACCGGACTTACATCTGGAGACCTCATGACGACTTACGAGAAGCCTACATGTCAGTGCCACGCATGTGAATTATTAGTGAGATGCCTCTTATTAAAGAATGCATAACTTGTTTGGATGGAGTTACCTCGTTTTTGCTTTAACAGGCTTTGAAAATGAATAGCATGATTGTGTGAAAACGTTTTGGTTAGTAGAAAAGTTCCAGTCACTCAGGCTCTGCTCCAAAACTTAGTGTGCTGCCTTTTATTCTACTGTCCACAATGCCAGACACCTTCTAAGGAAGCATCACCCAAAACAAAAAAACGATCTGGAACAATCTATGACCTAAAACACAACTAGTTCAGTAGAATTTGGTGTTAGCATATGACAAGCTAACAATGTCATATTCTACAAAGCATATAAATCCACAAAACATCCACACAATAATCTGATATTGAAGGAATAGTGTACACTACCATTCAAAGGTTTGGGGTTAGTATTATTTATTTGTTTGTTTGATTGTTTTAAAGACAGAAAATAATACTTTTACTCATCAAGGATCTATTAAATTGTTCAAAAGTGACAGTAAAGACATTTATAATTGTACAAAATAAATTATATTTCATGAATTTTCTGTTCATCAAAAAATCCTGACAAAAAAGTATCAGAATGTCCACAAAAATATTAAGAAGCACAACTGTTTTAACACTGACAATAATAAGCATATTAGAATGATTTCTGAAGGATCATGTGACACTGAAGACTGGAATAATGATGCTGAAAATTCAGCATTGCATCACAGGAATAAATTACTTTATTATTATTTTAAAATATATTTGAATAGGAATCAGTTATTTTAAATTGTAATAATATTTCACAATTTTACTGTTTTTACTGTATTTTTAAAATAAAAAATAAAGCATTGGAGAGCATAAGGCAGTTTTTAAAAACATAAAAAATCTTACCAACCCTAAACTTTTGAATGGCAGTGTATATTTATAATTAACTTGTCCTGTGTCATCCATCTCACATGGGGTCATCATAATGCATTTTTCCACATGTGATGTTGCCAAAGGTATCTTAGAAGTCAGTATAGTCACGCTTCCTATGCTTTGGAACAGCCTTTGCGTGGGAAGTGTGCTCATGATGCCTTAAAATGCTGCCTGTGCAGCCAACTAGGCTTTGGAACGGCACCGTAATCAAAGTCGTTGGAGCATTTTGCTGTAAGACAAAGGAATTTTTGGATGAGGAAAAATCTTTGGCAGCCACCAAACACAACACACTGCAGAATCTTCCCAAAACCAATATAAAACTCAAGGCGAGAACAAAGTGCCACAGAAATAGCCTTGTGTTCCTCAGGCTGGAATGTTTAAAAGCAACATTCATCCGTACCGTGTGCAGAAATAAAAATTAGCTGTCTTAATTATTTGGGGTGTGGTTGTCACATAAAACGCTTCTGTTATTCGATATTTTTAAACAGACGTGATTTCAGCAATGGCGTCCTGCCTAAAAACCCAATACTTGCCCAACAGACAGAAACACAAACTGAGTATTTGGGTAATAATCTTAAATAAATGACAACTAGCTATTTACAAGCAAGAGCCACAGCATGAAGTGTGTTATTTCTCACAAATGGGCTGAGATTCCCTCACACGCTTTAAAGGGAATCAATAACTCTATCTTCAGTCCCAGAATGCAAACAATCTGTCTGCTGGCATTCACATAAATTAAGCAGGCAAATAAAGCTGCCAATGCTTGCACTAACTGAAGACCACAGGGAATGTAAGACTGCTTAAAACACATAAGAGTTTATGGCTTTAGAGTGTTTCTGAACCTTGAGGATTATTTGATTTGATATAGCAATAAACATTCAAATTTAAGAAAAAGGGAGAAAAAGTCTACTGACTCATTTAAATGCATAGTCTCATGTTGAGCGGCACAGTTAAATGAAGCGAAAACTAAATTGTGATATGGCTTAGTGTGATTGTTAAATCAGCTTAAATTAAATTAGCTGGGATTTAATTAAATAAATATATGTGTGCTGTTTGTTTCAGAGCATCGTGTGGCACTGTGTTCATTTACATGTGAGCAGCTCATGGTCCAGTGTTTTCAGTGTCTCATAGCAGCTTGGTTTGCAGTTAATGCTGCTCCACAAGAACTGCTCATTTCTGCATCTGCTCTGAGTTTAGATTGTATTTAGTCATGCAACATGCGCCACCCATCTTCCCAAACTTGTAATGAAAAGCACTTATAAACTGGCTGCTGACAACAAAAGAAAACCTTAAAGGGCTCCCTGAGGTCTTAATGCTAAAAATAGACATTTAGTTAGTTATTTAGTTAGTAAGTTAGTTAGTTAGTTAAAATGTAAAAACAGTTACACTGAAATGTCACAATAATAATATCTCTTATTTGTGTAATATTTAACAATAATAATAATCATAATTACAACAACAACAATAAAAATATTCTGCTTCTTCTTCTTATTATTATTATTATAAAATTAATATAGTTGTTTTCTTAAATACTCATTATTTATAAGTATTTTGTTTATTGTTTCTATAGTAGTAGTAGTAGTATTATTAGCATTTATTATTATTATTATTATTATTATTACTATTAACATATTATTATTATTATTATTATTATTATTATTATTATTATATAAAAATAACTTTTGTTGGCCAAATTGTGAAGTCCTACAAACAAGGAACTTTAAAACAAAACAAAACAATAACATAAAATACAATTATATAATTAGAATTATACCAAAACAGCCATAATTGAGAAAAAAGTTGCTGGATATAGCTGACGGTCATTTAAAACAATTGTGAAATATTAAATGTTTCACTACTTCCATCTTATCCCACTCACTTTCAGCGTTAAAACTGAAGCTTCGCGCTGGAATTCACACTCTGCTCGTAAACAGTAAGCTCTGCCTACTTTAATTTTATTGGGCATCATTTTGAGATTGACAAACACTGTTAGACCACTGAGGCAGACCAGTCTAAAACTTGTCTTCCTCAATGTCTATGGTGGTTACAGTCCTGGGTTGATCCAATGCTGCTGTGACTGGCTGCTCGGGATGCTCCAGTAAACAGAGCAACAGTCTAAAAACAACATCAGTGTAGCACCAACAAAGGAGAATGTGCTCGTGTATGCGTGTACCTACGTTCTTCGGGTGACACATGGGGCAAAGCCTGGCCTCGGACCAGACGACAAGTGGAACCATCTCCAGCGCAAACGCCACAGTTGTCCTCTTTAGCGTTGCTTCCAAGCTGTCTGTCACAGCCAACGTCCTGTTGGAAAAAACAGAGGCATAACTCAGAAAAAGACAAAATGGCAAACTTGACTTAGACTCCAGCTTAGACTCATTATCCATAACAGTATTTTGAAATAAACAGTTTCCTGATTCATCCCTCCAGCTGCAACACTAGTTTGAGAGGCAACTGATTTTGCGGGAAACAGACCTGTGGGACCTCAACCAACAAATCATGCTTCCTCCATAACAGAATAGAAACTGACAATAAAATGACATGGATTGAGAAACTGGCCAGCACAAGGCTCCAAACTACAATGTTTAAACTCTAACAAGCATAAAAATTCACAGAGAGCCAACATATAAAACATGCAAGAATACTGAATCTTTTTTTCATAAGTTTTCACCCCCTGCACACATGTTCCTCAATATTTACCCAGAAATCTGTGCTTCTGACAGTGATGTTCTGCTAGGAATCTGCCATCTGCACCAGAAAAGCTGCCCAGTTTTAAGGCAAAATTCTGTTTACACTAGCGGGGCAATAGGGAAAGCAGCCAGAGAAAGCAAACAGCACGACTTTACCCGGTAGCTCTGGTAAACAAGCACAAGTAAACAGACAAGCTTCATTTACGCCAATTTACCTAATACTCACGGGGAATGAGGTCAAATTAGGTGCAATGCAAGAGAAGTTTCATCAACATTGTCGAATTCAGTTACCCTGCAGCACTGCATTGAATACTGATGATTGTATCTGATTTGGTTTGAGTATATTGTGTTTCTTTGCTGTGGGCCAAATAGAAAACAGAGAGGCTACATCTACTGAAAATATTAAGAAAGTTCACCCAAGAATGAAACTTCTGTCATCATTTACGTACTATCATGTTGTTCCAAAACCTGTATGACTTTGAGTTTTCGGTGGAACAGAAAAGCAAAGTTCAGCTGAATGTGCCAGAAGCTCTTGTCAACAAAATGAAATGGGGATGCATACTTTTGAGCTCTACAAATGCACAAAACATCTCCATAAGAGTATGATTTGTGCACTATATTCCAAGTCTTCCAAGCCATATGATATCATTGTGTAAGGAATAGACAAACACATATAAATTTAAGCTGTAATTTGGTTAAAATATTGCCCTCAAATCTTATTAAGACATATATTTAAATTTATACTTGTTCAGTTACATAACATGAAAGAGCAAATGGACGTCAAACCTGGCAGAACATGCCTTTTATGCACCATTTTTGAATATATTCAGAACCACAAAAGTGATTTTTAAAGATTTTAAGTGAATTATGAGTTGTTCCAGACTGTCCACAACAACTGTTTGTTGTTTTTTTTTTGTTTTTGTTTCTCCTTTTTGTCCTTTTTGGGGCTTAATAGCATTCATCACCTTTCATCCTTCACAATATTTCCTTTTGTGTTCCCTGTTGGAAAATAGAGCCATATGAGGGTAAATAATGACACATTTCTGTCAATTTTTGGGTGAAGTATTCAGCGCATCACACATACCCAAGAAACTTTAAAAACAATACAAAGCTATTCTAGCTCTTGCTGCGCTGGAAAGCTATTTGCAAAATGAATGCAAAATTAGTGCTAAACAAACTATTTTATGTATGCAAGTAATTATGTTAGTTTCCAAGCAATTGGAGACCCTGTTTTTGGAAATCCTGTGTTTAACGTCCTAAACTGAAGCCAAGGTCAAATGGAAACTCAATTCCTTGTCTTTCTGTCGATTCAGGCCTCTTTCTCTATTTCGCTCACACAAAGACACAGAACTGAGGTTAATCTGGCAGAATCATGACCTAAATATACCCCAAATCCCCACATATGTAACACTGAAAAAGAGAGACAGTTTTCCGATGTTTATGGTCATTATTTCATTATCTTTCCATTTTAGCTGCAAGTTTTTTATATTTTTAAGAAATGTGAGCTGCGCTGTTAGAAATATCCAGAATGGAAAACCTGTTGGCGTCAGTACCACCAAACAATAACATTAAGCTTTTGGACACACAATAAAAAAGACTGATACTATGGCAGAAGCAGATGGTTTGGTAACTTCAGTGGATGGAGACTTGATCCATAAATATTCAGAAAAAGAATTGGATAAAACTGTAAAGCTTATTCTCATTGTGCTAATATTACTGTAATGCATGTCAGAATAAGGCTGAAAAGGTCAGGAATTCTGCCTCGTAAATACTGAGCGGGTTTGGCTTCAGAAGAGCGTTTTTCACCTCATCAACAAGCTTAGACTGAACTTTAAAGGACAGATGTATTAACCTAAGCGCTGTAAATGCTCACTTAAGTAGGTTTATGTATAAATAACTTTTTCAGATTTAAGTTTTTAACTTTCGGCTTTCTGGGAGTTTTGCCATCTCGCACTGCGTTCAAGTGCACCTGGTAAGCTCCCACTTCCGTTAGACAGTCGTTTTTACAATATTTCACAAATCCAAGCCAGAAACAAAGTACAAAAACAGCCAACCAAGCAAATAAACAATAGATGATCTGAAAAAAGTTCTTCTTTCTCTCATACCGGATAAGCATTACTATATACACTTGCAAAACTATCAAACAATGATTATTTATACGGTATCTAGCAAGATCATGATTTTGCATGAAACAAATCAGGAACAAATCATTGTGCTTCGTCATTACAGTAAAGACCTTAAATAGACAACTGTGTAGGACTAGGCTGTATGATAATATATATTGTGGTGACAATATAAAGTGTCTATCGATAAAGATTTTGCTATATAGTGTGTGTATGTATATGTATATATATATATATATATGTGTGTGTGTATATATATATATATATATATATATATATATATATATATATATATATCGCAGTATGTAAACTGCCTAAAGTGATTGAAGTGACTGAAAGAAATATGCATAAATGATAAAAAAGCTTTAATAATAAGAAATGCATATTTAATTGATATAGTGACATTACTTTATTATAATTATTTTATTATAATTATTTATTTTATGATAATAAATATTATTTATTATTGTGAAATTTTATTATTCAGTTAAACGCTACTGTTAAATAGACCTACTGTTTACTTCTGACTGCATTTGTCCTGTTGTTTGGATCTTATTTTAAATAACAAAACAAGAAAATAAATAAAATAACTATATTGTGATATATATATATATATATATTATTATCATGAAATGACTCACATCATAAAATTCAAGTTTTTGGTCATATCACCCACCCCTACACTGTAAAAAAAAAAAAAAATAATAATAATAATAATAAATTGATAAATAAATTAATTAATTACAAATAAAATAAAGTAAAAATTGTACAATTAAAATAAATAAATAAAAATAAAATGCATTTCAAAAATTAATGTTTAATTCAATGTGTCACTTGTTGTTCCTTTGTAACTGTTTGTGAAAATTACTACCGATTTCTGAGTGAAAACTATTTCTACACCAAATAAACCGAGTATAGAAAACCTCTAATGCTCGCTATGGCACCCCTTATGGCAACTCTTTTAATGTAATGCACTGATACTCCAAACTCAAAGGGTGCATCACTATCAGCTTACATAGCTTAAGTTTATTGACGTTCACCTGACAAATCCCACTGATGCACATATCCAGAGAATCCGCTTTGCACCGAGTGCCATCCAACACTTTGGGCGCCAATTCCACCACCAGGCTTTTCCCCCGGGCTTGACATCGGAGGGCACAGGGTGAAATAGGGTCGTATGTCACAGGTATCCACTCGTAGGTTTGTCCTTGGTACTTGATGTCGTTGTGGGCAGAGCATTGTTGAGCCCTGAAGTCACCTGACTCTGGAGGACAGTCCTGATTGGAAGAAAGACGCAGTAAAGAAAAATTTGGCAACTATCAAATATTTTTTTTTATCTTTAGGCACATTTCTTACGAACTGCAGTCCATTACTGAACACAAATTACACGCTGAAATCATAGTTAGTAACAAAGTCGATTACATTATATGTTTTAGGTAATATAATCAAACTACTTTTAGATTACTTTTAGATTATTTTTGACCCAATTTGTTTATCACATTGATTTCAACAGGATAATCCTGTACCATATTGATATTAAAACAAATAAATTATTTAATTTAAAATATTTAATTTTATTTAAAATATATTATTCAACATTTAAAATAAAATAAATTATTTATATTCCACAAAACTGGAAGATTTTCTGAACATATATATATATATATATATATATATATATATATATATATATATATATATATATATATATATATAAGGATTAGAAAGGAAAATCATAGGAAGAAAAATTTTAAATGTAACAGAAGAATTAGGAAGAATCATGAACATAAATTATTAATAATGTACTGCCATTTTGTGTATGTAGTCTGATTATGAGTATTTTAAAATGTTATATAATCTAATAACAAGTGTTTAATTTGTTAATCTGATTACATAATCTAATTACATATAATGAGTTACTACTCAGCACAATCTTTGTCTATAATATAGAAACACTGACATTTAATTGGCCCAAAAATAACAGCTGACCTGACAATGACACTGGAAATATTATTTTCTATGCGGCGAGATTAAATCGTGATCATGTGTGTAACATCATAAAGCTTATGCAGATGACTGGGTGCATTAACGAATGGTGACAGTGTAATTGAACTGTGGCAGGCCTCCATGTTTTGAAAAACAATATTTCCTATGTCATCTCCTGTGCACTGCAGAAAACCACAATTCTTCCTCTGCAGCTCGGGGCTCTGAACTCATTTAATCATTCGATCGGCTCTGAAGCCCCCATGTGCAAAGATCATCAGTGATGCCCGTGACTGAAGCGTCTCCATCGGATAGAGCGATTACAAATCACAAGTCTTCAACGTCAGAATGAGTAATGGAAATAAAAAGAACAATTCAACAATGGACCTCATCAACAGCAATTATAAAGTCTGACAGGGAAGACCAAGCATCAGTTCTCACTGTTTTGACGGAAATGGGATAAATGTTATGCTGGGAATCTTTCCCAGATGGCTCTGATTGGAATTGTGGGTGAAGGAGGAATGCGATTCCAGATGAAACCACTTCAATTGTAGAAAAACACTTGCTTTTTATTAAAATGGTCCTTGCGACACATGGGCATCTAACAGCTCTCAAAATGAGTTTGTCGAGTAGTTGGGAACTGTTGACTGAAGCAGAGGGCACCATTCTGGTTCCATAACAATTCCATTATTTTTATTTAATTTCGAGCTGTTAGACCAAGAAGTCTGTGAGTCATTTGAACAACTCATCAAAGAATCAATAAAACAACTGGCTTATAAGAGTTATTTGTCCACAAATCAGACTACACTGATCATTTCTAATGCAATGAAAAGACCCAGCTGAAAAGAAGGATTCATTTACAAACCAGCCATTGCTAGTAGAAAATATAATTCACTTGCATTATAAAAAAGAATGTAAAATGAAAATCATTTGGTATCGTTACATTTTTTTTTTATTCAAACTGGTTGTAAGAACCAGTTTCTCATTCCCACCCTCAAAGGCACATAAAGGAGAAAAACACACATGAAATGGATCTTATAGAATTATCTCTATTTCACGCTACTTTCTTTTTACAGAGCCCCTTAAGGGACATGGTGATGTAAAAAAATATATTTGAATTTCTTTGCATTCTCTCACAAAACTATTGCGTTCCCCCGAGAAACTTTGCATTTGCTCACAAATGTTTGTGATAGAAAACTATTAACTGTTAAAAAATAAAACTAAAATTAACTGTTATATTCATTATTAAGGAACGTAAATTTTCTCTAGGGAACGCAATACTTTTGCGAGAGAATGCAAATGTTTTGCGAAAATGCAATGTTTCTCGGGGGAACGCAATAGTTTTGTGAGAGAAGGTAAAGTTTCTCTGGGGAATGCTAATGTTTTACTAGAAAATGCAAATGTTTTGCGAGAGAACAAAAAGTTTCTTGAGGGAATGCAACACTTTTGTGAGAGAATGCAAAGTTTCATGTGAGAACATTGCAAGTAGACGCAATTTTTACAATTTTTCCTCCCATCTATTTTTTTCCATCCCTATAACCTTCATCAGTTCAACCTTTCAAATGTTTATGTTCATATATATTTTACAGCGTTCACCAATATTATCACTTATTTTTGATAAAATTACATAGTATTATACTACAAACCGCCTGCGCCACACTATGTAGGCTACTGTATTCCATATGCTATTTTGAAAAATAGTTCAAAATACACTGCATATTATGCAATATGTATAGAAAATAGTAAAAGATTTTGCTAACATTTTAGTTTACAGACCAATTCTCACTATTAGCTAGTTGCTTAATAGAATGCATATTACTAGCATTTTGGTTATTTATTAGTACTTATAAAGCACATTTTAATGCCTTATTCTGTATGACCATATTTCAGATCCCTTAATCCGATTCAATACCTAAACTTAACAACTACTGCTGTGAGTGCTGTTACACTTTTACTGGTAACAGGATGAATGACCAAATTAGTACAAATATCTAATAAATCAACATCCAATGTATGAGGGATTTGTATAATTTTATGAACAACAAGCGCTCTGTGTAAACCTGCTTCTGCAGACACAGATTGCTGGTGGTCCTCATAACATTGACTTACTGTGTTGCTGCATGTTCTGTAGCGGATGTTCCTGCCCTCACAGTTCCTGTGGAACAAACACAAAACAACAAAATCAGATATGTTACAAAGTCATTGTTCTTCTTTGTGGTGCAGCCCCTCCATCTTTTGTCTCAATATTACAGTACACTATCAAGGGGAAAGGAACATCCTACTATTTATCCCTACAGTAATGATTTTCAGACCTGCTCTTGATTATTCTCTCTTTAAACCGTTTACTCATTTGTGAGGCTCTTTGTCTGTTTCTTGAGAACATAAAATGAATGCATGCTATATCGAAAAATAAATTCCCTCGACAAAAAGCATTATTTTCCACCGTGAAATATTTTACACTTAGACTGCCAGTCAAGTAATAACAACAATGCTGTCAATCCGGTATAAGTGCATTAAAAAAACAAAAAAAAAACAGGAAATGTTTTGCCATTTGTGATTTTTTTTTTTTTTTCCAAAAAACATGAATCCAGCTACAGCTGTACGAAATATGCAGCAATGTGTTTTGAGAAGAGGATGTTTAGAGAAAGAAATAGAGAGAAAACCAGAAAGAAGGACAACAGGATATTGACTTTCTAAATGTCCTATTACCTCAGCCTAAAAAACATTAGCCTATCATATTTCAGCTTATTAATTCCACTCAGAAGAGCAGCAGTCACCCTAAACAGAAAAGGTTCACATCACAAGACTTCTGAAGGGTGGGAGGAAGATGCAACCAGACTGTTATTAAGATCACAGTTTTTCTCTGCAATCATTCTGCCCTTGAGCAAAATGATTTAGGATGAAACTCTAGTTTTTATTTACTGAATACTGCATAGTATGCACTGCCTATTGCAAACTACATACAATTTTTTTTTTTAAAGCGATTATTCCACATTGCTACATTGTTGTCACACAACCACACTAAATTTTCTGCATATATAATTCAACAAGAGGTATCCAATTATCATAGTGGAAATAAAATGGCTATTTTTCATTTTTATTCCAAGTTTGTGCAAAAAAAATATTTGAACATTTGGCAGTCAGATCAAATAATGAGATCAAGTACTGCAACCTACAATAATTCATAATTCAACAAGTATGCACTGCATTCTTAAGGCTGCCTCAAGGGGCAGAATAGTGTTATTTGGTCAAACTGTCTTTTTCTATGGTCAGTCTTCTCTTTCAGGTCAACTACAGCCTGGCCTGTCTCCACTCTAAACCATCGATGTCTGTTATTTCTACTCCAGTGCTCTTTAACAGGTGCTCTGGCCTATGTGCAAGCGATATTGCTCGGATGCTACGATTCAGAAAGAGCGTCTTTGTTCGCTGACCACATAATCAGCTGTGGAATCACTTCCAGATCTTCCTGTAATCAGCAGAACGCAATCACAACACAAGCTGGCCCGCCGCTGCAGCTCTTCTAAAGTTCTACTGACAATAAACAAAAGGAGGAAGAGAGCCGAGGTTATTCCAGTAGCACACAGCAAACTCATGATGGTCTGTTTAATATTGCAAAGACTATCTGTGCAAGACATTTTTCTGTGGATGAAATGGCATCGAATTTCAATATGGTTATTGATTTGGGAAAAAAGATTTTTATTTGCAAGAATCCCTAAACTACAGTTTCTACAGAAAATCAGCAGTACATGAGGCAAGAGACAAAAGCTTGACTTAATAAATGTTTCTTGAGCAGCAAATCAGCATATTAGAATGATTTCTGAAGGATCATGTGACACTGAAGACTGGAGTAATGATGCTGAAAATTCAGCTTTGACATCACAGGAATAAATTACATTTTACAATATATTCAAATAGAAAACAGTTATTTTAAATTGTAAATATATTTCATAATCTTGATGTTTTTCTTGTATTTTTTGATCAAATAAATCCAGCCATGGAGAGCATAAAAGTTTAAAAACATCCAAAAATCTTGGCCTCAAACTTTTGAAGGGTATTTTACATTTATCCATTCACATGTAGCAGACGCCATTATTCAAAGTGACTTGAAACCCTTCTGCATTTTTGTTTGAATATTCTTGTAAAAAAACTAATCTTCACACAGGAACCATTTAATTGCAAATCATTGAGAACAATTTTACGTTGAGGATCAGCAGAAGCATTTCCAGTGAGACCCGAAGCATGGCGTAATTGGCCCTTTCTCTTGTTTTCAGTCGGATCTAACCGGTCAATTAGCTTTAAATGAGTTCCATTTTCTATGTGCATTGCTTTAGCTTTTGGCATCTACCGTCCAGCAATGAAGTAATGGGCAGTGTGCTTCAAAAACACAATTGTGTCCAACACAATAAAAAAAACAGATATCTATCCCAGTATTAATGTGCATAAACAATTCTAAATAAGTCATTCATTGGGTGATTTCCACTGCTGTGCTAGAAAAACATTGCTCTGTTTGTTTCAGTGAGGTTCGATACACCTAGAGAAAGCTATCCATTAGCATTCCCATTAATTTCAATGGCAGTTAGTCAGTCGAAAGTATGTTAATTTCCCTCTCAGGTTTGGAGCCAATCGCCTGAGTCGTAAATAGCATGTGACTAATTACACCAGAGCAGTAGGAAAATAACATCATGGCAGCGTTGATTGGCTAATGGGACTCAACACCAAAACTTTTACTAACAACTGAGCTATGATGTCAAGTCCATTTCTATGAAGTCCATTTAACATTTCTAAGAGTCCTCCAAAAAAAAGTTGCCAGTAAATCAGCTACTTTATTGAAATACAAGCTATTTAGATAAGGTATGTGTTGCTTGCAAAAATTGCATTTCATTACAATATTAATGAAAAAAGTCAATGCTTTTTACCTGCATATTGGTGTAGTTACAACATCTACCAGCAGAGGCTAATGGGTCTAAATCTTGATTTAAGTGGTATGACAAAAAAAACAAGCAAGGATCTACTTATACCACAATGTCACTGAAGAGTGGAATTGCCTCCAACATATTAACCAGTGCAAGAAATCTGGCCATTTTTCAAATTAGTAAGAGAGAGAGTTGAGAACTTGGAAAAAAAAAACAAAAAAAAACAGACACTTTCTAAAACTTGCAACATTGCTTAAGCCAGTGTTTACTGTAAACCCTAATACTCAAAATAATTAACTGGTTTGAGTAGGGCAATCTTAAATTAAACAAATTACTTCAAACAAATCAACTTTGATGAATATTTATAACTTTCTTTTTCTTTTGAGTTCATAAAACTGACAAATTTTAAGTACTCTGAATTGTTTCATTGCTTTGAGTTTAATGTACTTGTTTCTTCTAATTTAGACGAACTTAAATTTTATTGAAACTGGCAACTGGCTGGCATTTCTATTTTCCAGCATGCTTTGCCATGGCACTCGAAAGGCATAGTAAATACTAAAATATGTATGTTTGTAAGTATGTATTATTTATTTATTTATTTTATATATATTCTTGTGCAAAATTAATGTTAAGTGAGAGATTTAGTAGTGTTTAATGATTTGTTATGCTAATTTAGAGTTGAGTTTCCACTGCTAAAAAATAGTGAGTTGAGATTATATTATAATTTTAAGTTAAAAATGAGTTAGTTTACTCAAATATTTCAAGAGCAATTAACATGTATGAGTGCAAGATAATAAAATAATCTTAAATAAACATTCGCTTTAAACTTTGAGGTAACTGATTACCTCGTTTTTTGTTTTGTTTTGTTTTGTTTTTACTTTTGCCTACGTATTTGAGTTTATAGTGTCGCTGTGTTTGGCTAGTCAAACAAACAGCAATATTTTCGCCTGGTTAAACTTTTGAGGAGAAACATCTGATGAATATCTAAGCATATTAAGCTGGGATAAGAAAGTATTTTAACATTAAAAAACAGACTTCGCCTTTACGAAGTTTATGAAGTTAGCAAACTTTACTTTTTAGTCAGCAAAAGCCCTATTTGGACGGGACTAGTATTCTAAACTACGTTTGAGTTTCGATTCTTATCACCTGACGTCTGCGATTTTCATGTACCAATTCAGACGGGACTAAAAATCTCTGTGTTTATTACAGAGGTGGGAGGGTCTGTTTTGTACATCTGGGCGTTTCAGAGATCACGCGCTCTGTATGCGTGCATTGCGTATAGTCATTCGGATTGATTACCATTAGTATAACAGTTTTACTACAAATACCATGGTGAAGCTATATGGCTAGTATAGCAAAACCATGTTAATGTGTGGTTACTTTAGTTTTACTTTAGTTATTTATTTGTAGTAAACCCGTGTTTAATTTTCATAAAGGTAGGCTTACATATGTAATTAAAACATTATGTAATTGAGTGCAGAAATGAATGTGAGTAATTTTGCTGATATTACAATAGCCAGTCTTAACAGTTTACGTGATCTGGCTCTTGATTTTATTATTGTTATTGTTTTTTTGCAAATATATCAAACGTGTGTGCGGTAAGAGCGTCTACGGTAATTCACGTTGGCCAAAACACACAAGGAAATGCGTTGTGAAAAAAAAATATCACCGACAATCACAGACATCACATTCGGATGGGATTAGTTTTCTCAGAGGATCACTGAGTTTGCTGAAAAACAGTAGGTAATTTGCTCTGGAATTTTTACAGAGGTTGTGTGAGAAAAACACAGACATGGCAGATTCGGACGGGATTAAAATCACCAAGTACGTCTGTGAAACACAAATTTCTCTAACGACCCCCTGTAAAACTAGTCCCGTCCGAATAGGGCTAAAGTTTATGTTTTAATGTTCAAGAAACTAAAATTGGCTATAAACAAAACAAGCCAATTAGCATTTCAAGACTAATATTATACCCAGAAAACACATTTTGCTGTATCCATGAATGATTCAATTCTCTTGGCTTCATTTTAATGACAACGACTTCCCTGTAATATATTCTAAATCATGTAAATTATGCACATGCATAATTAATGGTATGTGTACTTACAGTACATTATTATTTGAGCAACAAAACTTTTTTCTTCACTTTAGAAGGAGAAAGTGAGGCAGAAATAGAAGTGGAATTAAAGGAGGGAGAAAGACAGACTGTTAAATCCAAAGTGTCTGTCATGTTTTCCATTCTTTCTGGAAATGAAGCACTTCTCGGTCCTTTCTGAGGTCAGCCATAACTATGAGCGGCCTGACATCACAATGACAGATATCTGCTGTTGACGACTGAAATCAACTGTGGCGCTGTCATATAGAGTACAAATATAGATATTTGACAGGATTTTTTTTACTGTGCTCTTGTCTGTGAAGACAGATAACAAATAACTTAGCCAAAAGACATCTGTCTCCAAACAGGAAAGTGAATTTAGTTCTCAGAAAAGCAACATTTGTTTGCAGGAGCTGTTTGTTTTGATATACTGCAATACAATTCAATGATTTTAAAGTGGGACTGAAATGTCCAAATACTTTTTGAAGCACCTGCACACTGCGCAAAAAAAAAAAAAATCCTGTCAGATCTGATTGCCAGTGATTCACCTTAAAAAAACTAGGGTGACATTGTTTCAGGTATTATGGGATGACAAATTGCTGCCAGTATATTATATATTTTATAACTGTATAGTGTCAGCTGATATGTCAATATTACAGTGGCCGAGAGAGCTCAATGTGCTGCAAATAGAAAAATACCTGCAAATTAAGAAAACAGCTTCATCAATTTGAGAACACACGCACTACAAATACTCACTACACAACCAAACAAAGAAACACGCTCATGTTGTGTTGTGAGCATTTGCAGCGCGTTTCTTTGTTTGGTTGTGTTGTGAGCATTTGCAGCACCTGCTGTCAAACTGATGAAGATGTTTTCTTGATTTGCTGGTGCTTTTTCTATTTGCATGTGTTTTCTGAAGTTGCAGCACGTTGAACTCTCTGTCAACTTAAGTAAAACCATTATTTTGACTTTTTAAGGTTGACTTTATGCTCAAGGTAAGTTCATTCAACAAGAAATTTACTGTAAATTAACAATTTTAAGGGTAACAACGTTTTTAAAGTTGACTCAACAATTTTTTTTTTACAATGAGGGATTTTTGGGAATGTCCTTTTACTGTTTTTCACTGTAAGCTATAATGTAATTCATAGTTTTCAAAAATTGGCAGTATTTTACTGAAAATTACATATAATGCAATAATCAGCAATTTACAGTTTTTCATCATGGTTTTAACAGTTTTTTCTGTAAAAATAACAAACATGTTTTACAGTATCAGGGTAACATGTACAGGGTAATATGTGATGTCAAAAGAAAATGTAAAAGTAAACCTAAGCAATTACGTTACTTTGACTCTTTTTAAAGTTTGGCTCTACGCTCAAGGTAAGTTAATTCAACAAGAAATGTATTATCAAATTAATTAAATTTTAAGGGTAACAAAGTTTATGTTGACTCAACCAACCCGATCTCACAGCAATTCAGACATATTTTACGAGGTAGCTAATTCGTACGAATTTGTACGACCTCACTTCTACAAATTCATATGATTTATGCTAAATCGTGTGTATTTTACAAGTTGCAATAATTCCCTAAACCTACCCGTCACTAGGGTCTAGACAAATCGTACAAAATCGTAAGAGTGAGGTCTTACAAATTCATATGATTTAGCCACCTCATTAAATACGTAAAAATTGGTCGTGAGATAGCGTTGGACTCAACATGTTTTTTTTATATAGTGAGGGACTTCTGGGAATGTTCTTTTACAGTTTTTCACTTATTATAGGGTAATACACTTATAGGATAATTCATAGTATTTACTTGCAAAAACCATATATGTGACAGTATTTTACAGAACTGTTTTTTTAAGGGTAAAAATTACAGAAATTTTTTACAGTGTAGATTTAAATCAGGTGGGTGCAGTTTTGTGGATTTTTGTGACTTTGGATCCCCCTATAGTTAAGTGGTTGGAAATCATTGTTGTAAATATATCACTGTCTTAATTACAGTGTAATTCTGTACACGTGCATATGTTGCTGTCCTAAAGCAATCTGCTGTTTTCACAGAATTTTGTACATGCTCACCAAACTTACAAACTGCCAGTGGCTTTAAAGAAAGGGTTAGTGTTTTAGTGCATTCATGAAGATATGAATGCAAGAGTGTGCGTTCGCTCACCCTCCGTTGAGACACCTGCGTAGAGAATATGAGGCTCCGCCTCCACAGGTGCGAGAACAGTCACTCCACGTGCCCCAGGCGTCCCAACCGGTGTCCCTCTCCTCATCTGAGCGGGTAGTTCTTGAGGACTGCAAGACACAAAAACACCAACATTTACTGAAGTGTACTGCTTTTTTATGCTACAACACTTTCTCAAATCCCAGTTTAAAATGCAGAATCCATTCTGCATTAGAGGGTGACACGGGAGTGGATTTTCAAACCTCTCCAGTCCCACTCCCACAAAAAAAAATCTCGTCCCGTCTAAATCCCATGAAAAAACTGGGGGAAAATCCCGTCCCGTTCCAATCCCGGAAGAATGACTCCCATTCCCTCCCACTCCCGTGTTTATTTTTTTTATTATTATTATTATTTTTTTTTTTGTACAGTAAAAATACAGTACAGATCTATGGAAGCCCGTTTCCGCCACTGAATAAAAAAATTAAAAAGGTAATTGCGACTTTTTATCTCACAATTCAGATTTTTTTTCTCAGAATTGCGTGACATAAACTCGCAATTCCGAGTTATAAAGTCATAATTGTGAGTTATAAAGTCGCAATTCTGAGAAATAAAGTCAGAACTGCGAGATATAACTCACAATTCTGACTTTTTTTCTCAGAATTGCGTGATATAAACTCGCAATTGTGAGTTATAAAGTCATAATTGTGAGATATAATGTCGCAATTCTGAGAAATAAAGTCAGAACTGCGAGATATAACTCACAATTCTGACTTTTTTTTCTCAGAATTGTGAGATATAAACTCGCAATTCTGAGAACATATCTGTCTTTTTTTCCCCCTCAAAACTGGACTTTATAACTCGCAATTGCGAGTTTATATCTCACAATTCTGTGAAAAAAATTCAGAATTGTGAGATAAAAAGTAGCAATAACCTTTTTCTTTTATTTTTTATTCAGTGGCGGAAACATGCTTCCATACAGATCACAGCGTGCCCACCTTAGTTGAATAAAAATCCAAAATGTAGTTTTTTTTTATATTGAACTGAAAGCCAGCTTAAACAATGCACAGTGTGCATTGCACATTAAATTTCATGTAAATCATCCATGCTAACACACGTTTTCTATTTGAATTTTTTTTTCATTTGAAAGTAGACATTTCACTCTCTATGATATATTTTTCATAGATGGAGTTTCGAAGTTTCTCGCTCAAGTTCACAGAGACCTAGACGGCAGAAAACGCATCCTGTTTGCTTTAATTACTTCACAGAAGCGCAATGTTTCGTTGTTATTCTGAGTGCACACAAATAAACTTAGAGTCTTTACAGATTTAGAAGATGTATTAGGCTACTTTTATCTGTATGACCAAAAATTACGGAGATTTTAAGAGCAAGTGAGCGCACCAGCGCCTGTCCTGTAGCGAGCGCGCTATTCAGCTTCCACTCTCCACACAAACACTTCAATAGCGCACATTTCTCTAGGTTAACATCATATTGAGCGGCCATGTAAAGTTGCTACTACATACATCTTTCAGATGAAAAGTCATATTTGAGGTCGATGAATGATAGGTGAGCGTTTGGATGTCCTGCCCAAGTGTATTACCACATAGACCAGCCGTTAACAATCTGTCCGTCACAGACTGCGTCATTCACAACCAGCCACACCAAAGCAAACAGGAAGGAGAGCATGAGACAGGACAACTAGAATTGCATTCAAAATTAACATATACAGTTTATAGTTTATTTATATAAAAGGTATATTTGTGTATAAAGTTGGGTATCATTACTATTCCCGGTCCCGCCCACTCCCGCTGACATTTTTTCCTGTCCCGTCCCAATCACGTGATTCATAGCGATTTTGTTTCCCATCCCGCGGGATTCCCGTGACCTGTGGGATTCCCGAAAAAATGTCAGCCTCTATTCTGCACTGCAGTCGATTTTTCTGATGTTAGATGCTGATCTGTTGACAAGAAAAAAAATATTTTCAATGGCTATCGTCAAATGTTTGGTTACCAACATTCTTCAAAATATCTTCTTTGTTGTTCTGTGTTCAACCGAAGAAACTCATACAAGTTTGGAATATCTTGAGGGTGAGTAAACGAAGACAGAATTTTAATTTTTGGGTAAACTGTCCCTTTAAGACCCGTTCACACCAAGGACCACACTACAAATAGAATGATAAAGACACAGAGGAACGATATTGTTGGAATCACTTTCAGAATTATTTATTCCAGCAGATGAGTGATAAAAAAAAATCAACAGCCAATCAAAATCACTCAATTTTAAACAGTTTGAGCATTTAAAGTGGCAGACGACAAAACTCACATACCAACAGACAATAACATTTTCATTTAAGCATGAGCCTCAGTTTTGTTGTCTGCCACTTTAAATGCTCGAACTCTTACAATTCTAATGGATTCTGATTGGCTGTCAATGTTTTTATCTCTCATCAGAAAAAAATAAAATAAAATTCTGTGCTGTTATCATTATAGTTTTTACTTTTAAATTTAGAACTTTTAAATCAAAAAATGTTTTTCTAAATTCTAAATCTTTTTAAATCTTCAGATTTTTTTTTTTTTTTTTTTATATATCTTCATCATTATAGTTATCGTCTTTGGTTTGAACAGGTCTTAAGCAGTTCAATGATGCCCTCTACTTCTAGATCTCAGATTTCTCGTTTTGCCCTGAAAAGTCATATCACTCTCAATTGTGAATGTTATTGCTGGACCAACTTTTTTTCTTTTTTTTTTTTACAAGAAAAACTCTAATTCATTCTCCAGTATTATTTATGTTTGGTCATCTGCCTATCCATTGAGCTCCTTTACTCTTCCCACCAGTAAATCCCTCTTGGACACGGGCTACACACTGACCTTGAACATTAGCCGGGCTCCCAGCGCTCCGGAATACTTCTGCTTGATTTCTTTACCAACTCAAACTCTCCTGTGTGTTGATACAATTTATAGAGCAAAATATACTCACGTCTAGCTCTGACCGCCTTTTTATTTGGTGTCAAATCAATTGAAGCTCACATTTACCAAACACAACCTCCAATGTGTCTGATCCCGAAAGCAATCGAGACTGTAATTAAGCAATAAGACTTAATAGACTTGCGTTGCGTCTAAGAACAACCCTGTTCTGAAATCTCATTCACATAAGATTTAAAAATGACACGTCAAGATTGACATCATTGATTCCATTGGTTCATAAACATAGTGGTGTTTAAAAAAAAGCATAATGAAAGACATTCAAGTGCTGAGGTGGAGGGCAAAATTTTCAGTAAATAACAACTAGTTTTCTTCAAATTTCAGGCTGTCCGTCACCCATAGCTATCATGTGGTTTTCTTTCAATATAGTGCACAAATTACTATAATTACTTTTATGGCTTTTATAGTCATTTCTGGTCAATTTTTGGAGATTAAAGGAGTAGTTCACTTCCAGAATTAAAATTTTCTTATAATTTACTCACTCCCATGTCATCCAAGATGTTCATGTCTTTCCTTCTTCAGTTGAAAAGAAACAATGTTTTTGAGGAAAACATTCCAGGATTTTTCTCCATATAGTGGACTTTAATGGTGGCCAACAGGTTTAAGGTCCAAATTGCAGTTTCAATGCAGCTTCAAAGGGCTCTACACGATCCCAGCTGAGGAAGAGGGGTCTTATCTAGCAAAACGATTGGCCATTTTCTAAGAAAAATACAAATTTATATACTTTTTAACCACAAATGCTCGTCTTCTTTCACTAGTTCAACCTCACGCATTACGTAATCATGCAAGTGTGACGTAGGCGGAAATACTGATACACTGTTTACAAAGCGAACATGCGAAAAAAGTCAAATGGCCTTTACAGAAAAAAAGGTAAAACAACAATGTCGGATGATTCTAAAGTTGGAGGAGAAAATGAAAGGGAGTTTCTCTCCCTACCCTACCTTTTTAAACCAAAATACAGAGATGAAGAACTAACCATGCATGACTTTTTCAACGTGACTACGTAATGCGTAAAGACAGGCATGCGCATTGCAGAGCTAGTGCAAGACGAGCATTTGAATGAATGAATGAATGAATGAATGAATGAATGATGCATTTATATAGCGCTTTATTGTGTATTGCTGTACACCCAAAGCGCTTTACAATCATGTGGGGGGTCTCTCCTCAACCACCACCACCATTTGTGGTTAAAAAGTATATACATTTTTATTTTTCTTGGAAAATGACCGATTTTTTCTCTAGATAAGACCTGGTCTCATGATAAAAATGTACCTCTGGGAACTTTTTCACAAGATGCAAAATACATACCAATAAGTACATTTCACTGTAGTTTACAACAGAAATGATTGTAATCATTTTCATACACAGTTATGATTACAGCTCCATATGTTTTGATTTCCAGACATAATAAGCTTGCTCGGTAGCTCAGCTGGCACAGAATTGGACTTTGGATGTGGAATCCTTGGGTACGAATCTCATCAAAAACATGACTCACGATGAAAGAGCTGAAAGATGAGAGATCGAAAAACAAGCTAAAACGGCATGATTGCATTTTTACGTCACATTTGCTTTTGTTCATACTATCAGGTATGTTTAGGTGTAGTGCAAATGGTACATTATTTTAAAACATCACAGAGCATTAGACTTTTAGCGCCACTCAACGGACATTTCAAGTCAGAACTACGGTGACACGTACAAAACCAACGTCACATAAAACGTACAATATGTACGTTCATCTGTTCTGGGGAAAAAAATGAACACTCTTTTAGCGCCACCCAGTGGACATTTCACATCGAATATGTCAGGAAACGTACATGGCGGTACGTATTTCACAACTTGCGAAAAAGTTCCCAGAGGTACGTTTTCACCATGAGACCAGGTTGCCCTTATTCCTCGGCTGCATTGAAACTGCAGTTTGGACCTTCAACCCGTTGGCCACCATTAAAGTCCACTATATGGAGGAAAATCCTGTAATGTTTTCCTCAAAAACCATAATTTATTTTCGACTGAAGAAAGAAAGACGTGAACATCTTGGATGACATGGGGATAAGTAAATTATCAGGATATTTTCATTCTGGAAGTGAACTACTCCTTTAAACTGCTGTTACATACAAAAAAAAAAAATGTTCTGAAGATCCTTGAAATATTATTTGTATATTTATTTTTTGCTTTCACAGAAAACATAAAAAAATGAATATGGCAGGAAAATAAATAATGGCAGAAATAATTTTTTTTTGCCCATTTTTTATAAACTATTATACTCACCAAAAAGAGTGTACATTAAAAATGAATTAATTTAAAAAAAAAGAATATGGTACAAAATTATTACAATTTAAAATTACTGTTTTCTATTTGAATATATTTTAAAAATGTAATTTATTCCGGTGATGCAAAGCTGAACTTTCAGTATCATACTCCAGTCTTCAGTGTCACGTGATCTTTCATAAATCATTCTAATATGCTGATTTGCTGCTCAAGAAACATTTATTAATATTATTATCAATGTTAAAAACAGTTGTACTGCTTTATATATTTGTTTTTAGGATTCTTTGATGAATAAAAAGTTCAAAATAACAGCATTTATTTGAAATAGAAATCTTTAGTAACATTACACGTCTTAACTGACACTGTTGATCAGTTTAATGCATTCTTGCTGCAGAAAAGTATGAATTTCTTTCAAATAAATAAATAAATATCTTACTGACCCCAGACTTGTGAACAGTAGTGTACCTCTATTTTAACAAGGCTCCTCTGATGGATAATGTGCAGTTGTTCTGTGGGAAAGGCCAGTTTCTTTCGACATTCTACAAATTCTTGCTCATTTTCGTTTGGAAAATGTAACATCTCTGCTTGTACAGTTCTATTACCATGAATGTGTGTGTGTAGAAGCTTTCTTAATTTCACATGTTGGACCGCAGTCCTAGTTAAACAGCCCATCAGTAGATGCCAATGAAAACAGACTAGCAGCGGTGGGCTTTGACTAGCTAGCCTCTCAGCGCTGATGGGATGTCAGCATTTACAATGATCTAACGGCGATCCATTTCCCTGAAGACTGAACTTTCCAGTCAAGAGAGATGCTGTAAATTGCCATCAGATTAGATTTCAAATCCCTATTGTTTTAAAAGTTACTAGCGCAGGTTCTTCCTCTATAAGACTTCCTGACTTCTTTATGGTTTCTCGCCAGGCTCACCAGGTACAAAAGCAGCCAGTTTACTCCTGTCTCCTCTTATTACAAATCCCTGACCTGAAAATGGGACCTGAAGAGCTCACATCAATGCTTTGGAGGAGAAATCAACACTCATTTGGTGTCTACACTGAAGCTGAGGACTCTATTGGCTAATGCTAGCTAGAGGTTAGCTTAGTTCAGGTTTCATTAGCCATGGTTGTCAAGTCCTGTGTATAAACAATGGTACTCAAACAGACATTACATAGCGATATAAATATTTCATTTTGTGCTACAGTTTAGTGAGAGACACCTTTAAATGTACTTACATTTAATTAAATAAAATTTTACTTAATAGAGCACACCACCTATATATAGTGTTGTTAGTAAACAAAAATGTAAAAAAAAAATTACAATCATTGAAATACAGATAATATAAATATTAGATGAGCACCTTAAAATTAAAAAATGTTGCCTTTACAAATAATTTAAGTCAGTAAGTTAAAGTAATCAAATAAAGTAAAACTGGAATAAAAATAAATTAAAGGTATATTAGGTTAGGTTAGGTTACTTTATTCATACCCGCAGGTAAATTTGTCTTGCAGTAAAATGACAGTGACAACCATCCATAACACAAAATTCAAAACACATTTAAAAACATTATGGCACATGACATAAATGCTCCAAAAACTCCCCCATCCTACAGCTTATTTAGCACAGTTATCTGGTTTAGAGAATTTCTTGCTTTTAATGATGTTTGACCAAACCATACGATCAAAGAAAAAGACAAAACTGATTAAATAAAAGCATGATAAAACATGATCGTTAACGTTCTGTCAATATGAAAGTGTGATAATTTCCTCAAGCAATACAAGCGCTGGTGACCTTTTTTACAAACAGCTGCACAATTAGCTTCGAAATTCAATTTTTCATCAATAATAGTCCCAAGGTATTTATAAGATTGCACATACAATTTTTTATCGCAACAAATGTGTGACTCAGAAAGCCCACAATATTCAGTGGGTTCTCAAGTGTGTCGTTTAATAGGCTCAGGAGCGTCCAATAAACGACACACCAGAGATCCCAGCAAAAATCTGAGAAAATAAGAGCAAAAGATGGCAGACTGCACTGGCAGCCGCACACAGACGTTCTGTTCAGCATCTCCACAGCATCTCCGACGCCTACAAAGAGACGGACAGAGGTGGCGTTTCACAACACTGGCTAATGCAGCTCAGCAGAGCAAAACCAAACACCTCTCTCAGATTTCTGATCTAGCACACAGTCACCTAGACTTTGTTTACATCATGATTTCATATAGACTTAATATTCTGTCTCTGAATTCAGATGCACTACACACCCTCAGTGTAGCCTGTCATTATTCAGTTCAGCTAAATACTGTACATTCAACAGATTTAAATGAACCCCTTTTATGTTTCTGGTGTTTGTTTTAATGAAGTGAAAGAAATTTGTGTAACGAAGTTTGCGAGGCCAAAACATTTCTGTAAATGCTGGGTTTACTGAAAGCTATGGCAGCGTGTGGGAATTTCTCCATATTATTTCTTGTGTCCAACACCTGCCTGCAATCATTCAGTTGTGTGAGAGCTGTTTATGTATTGTTCTGTATTGTTTTAATGAAGTGAAAATTGCTAAATAAACAGAATCTGAATGTTTAGTTTGTGTTTCCCAATCATTATGACAATTTAGCATTTTGAGTGCAAGGACATGGAGTCTGACTGGGCCTCAACATACACTAAATCACTTCTTAAAAAATAATAATGGTGATTGATAAGGCATCTATTTCTCATGCGAAGTCATACATCAAGTTTAAAACTTAGAGTAGAGAGGAATTTTGTTAAATTCCCTAACCTGAAATTGTAAACTTTGCTGCATAACTTGTTGGACGCTGTTTTTGCTACAGACATGAATGATGACAAACTTACAATGAAGGAGGGACTCAAGCCATATGTAGAAACCAGGATATCAGAGGGGTGGAACTTGGAAACCATCCAGAGCACCCAAGCAACTGTTTAGCAACACATTAAAAGCCCTTCTGAAATAATTTAATTAAAATTAAATATTCTATTAAAATCCTCCTAAATTCATTGTTTTTTTAACCCATTAGATGAAAAACTTTTTTTCGGTTAGCAACACTTCTAATTTTCATTTAAGTACTAAAATGGCTAAAACTAAAAATGATAAAATCAAGTTCATTTTCATATTTTCAAATATGGATAAAAAAGCAAGAAAAAAATTCAATCAAAACTGAAAATTAAATTAAAATCATCCTAAATGTATCATTCTAGTTTCTTGACCCAGTGCATTTTACTTTTATTATTATTATTATTATTATTATTAAGAAAAAAAATTAATTTAATTAAAATTAAAAATTCTATTAAAATCATCCTAAATTCATCGTTTTTTTTAACCCATTAGATGAAAAACTTTTTTCAGTTAGCAACATTTCTAATTTTCATTTAAGTACTAAAATGGCTAAAACTAAAAATGAGAAAATCAAGTTCATTTTCATATTTTCAAATTGAAAAAAATTCAATCAAAACTGAAAATTAAATTAAAATCATCCTAAATGTATCATTCTAGTTTCTTGACCCAATGCATTTTACTTACTATTATTATTATTATTATTACTATTATTATCAATAATAATAATAAATATAATAAAAAATGTTAATTGAAATAAAGCTGAAATTAAATAAACTATACATTTTAGCTAAAAAAAGCTAAAAAAATAGAATTGCTGTCTTGGCAAATAACTACAATTAGTTGAAGTACTAAAATGGTTAAAACTAAAACTGAAATAAAAAAAAAAATTATACAATTTATTTTAGAAAATCAAGTTCATTTTGCAAATACAGGTATCTTAACAATGACCTATAAATGGTACTAAGAAAAAAATCAAGAAATCAATCAATTAAAACTAAAAAATTGTTTCTAATTATTTTACATTCATCATTCTGTTTACTTAACCCAATGCATTTCACGCCTTATTTAAATATTTTTATTTTATTTTATTATTTTTAAGGGGGAAAATAAATATAAACATTAGATAAACATTTAAAAAGCTGCATGAAATTTCTAAACTGCTAAAGGAGAATGCAATTAAAAATCTATTAAAATTCAAAATTCAATTAAAATCATCCTACATTCATCATTCTGTTTTCTTAACCTAATGCATTTTTGCAGAGGGATGCATTTTGTGATCGAACTGGGAATTCAACTTCCAGGTCGGTGCAATGCACTTCCTAGCAACAGTGAAGGCAATGTTTGTATATTTTATTTTGTGGTTGTGTCTGAGATTAAAATCAGTGCAATTTCCTAAGAGACAACGCTCTGAGTCCATTGGAAATGGAGTGTCCAATATTTTGGCCACTGTACTTCTAAGCTCTTGCCAACATTTTTAGCTTTACTGCACCCAACTGTAGAACTCAATGTGCTTTCTTCCAAGCCAATATTTCTCTAGTACTTCTGGATTATAACTATGCAGCTTTTATGCTGTGTAATACGGTTAGTATATAATCCAGCTGAGTCTAAACCTAAACTTGATTCAAATAATGGCTTTGATCCAAGTGCAGTAGCCAAACAGCAAGGTAACTCAGTTTTTTTCTAACAAAGCCAGTGTCACTGCATTGTTCAGAAAAAAGCATTTGGTCTATAGAGATATACACTTCATATTCCAATGTCTCTCGCGATTTGTCAACACCAGGAACTGAGTGAGCTGAAAGTATATTTTGGACAAGAGCGCTCCAGAATATTGTGCGACCTCAAATAACTCCTCTATACTTGTCAGTTTAGGTAAAGCCTGTGATTGCCAGGACTGCTCCTTGGGAAAAATCTTCGTTGTAACAAATAACGCGCTTGTTAGATAGATCATGTTTGTTTGTCACTTACATTCTCTCCTCCAGGAGTACTTTCAAACAAAGATGCAACAAATCACTGTTTGTGTAGCCAAATAGTCACTAGATGAATTACTATAATCAGTTTAATGGATCAGTTTATGGCAAGGACAAAAATACTCTACAGTGGAGGCTTTTCGGCCAATATTGCAACATTAGTTTAAATGGTAGCATGAGGTTTATGATGCAGAGCTTTCACCCAATTTAAAAGACACATAAATGTTGAATTTAGCAAAAAGAAATATCACATACTTGCAAACTCATGAAAAGTGAAAAAGATGAGATGGCCTAAACAGTAAAATCTTACATTGGATCATATTTTAATGAATGTAAATGCAATAAAATATTAATAAAATGAATGAATAATCTCTCAAAATGACCAAAAATTTGGAGAACTTGGCAGTAAATGTAACGTTAGAAAAATGCAAGTCTTACATGCCCACTGTGTACTTTTGAATTATGAATTAAAGGAAGATTATATGGTATTAATGAATCAGAGCCTGTTCTCTGCCAGACGCAGAGTTCCTGAGCGCCTCTGCTAGTGCTGCTGTACTCAGGAATACCAAAAAAATAAGACATCAGGACTGACTTTTGAATGCAATCCTTGTAAATATACCACTACACAGCATTAAATCAAATTTTGAATCATTAATCAAATTTAAATCAAATCAAAAGCTCCCTCCACCCACATATTTTGGACTCAAAGTTGTAATTTTTGCGGAAAGGCATCAAGTGTGCAGCACAGACTTTAAGACTCGACATGCAGGACTTTGAAATGTGCCTAAAAACTATTTTAAATACTAGCACTAGACTGTCCCTGAATGAACACATGAAGTTTAGCCTGTAATAATACGTTTTGGGTGATCCCTCAGTTAACAATGGCATGATAACAAGAAAAATATATGTTGTTTTTATAAATAACTCTCATTATGGTAATGAATTTTGAACTTTGGATTATCTTCTGTATAAAATTTCAGCATAAAAACATTGATCTTATTTTTAACTGTAGCTACCATAAATATTTAAAAATTTAAAAAGCTCTCATATTTTTAACACTATTCTGTTTTTAATTTGAATTCATAGCTATTCGAACACTAAGAACACTAACTAAACTGTAATAAAATTACAGTTTCCATGTGTTCAAGAGAATAAAATCGTCCTGGGAAAATGAAGCAAAGTATCAATGATAAAAATAAAAGTTGCCTGTGGTTCTTTTTTCCTATAACAAATGGCAGACACAACACAATGATTAGTTCTGGTTAGTTCAGACATCCAATCTTGTGTTGAGGCAAAGTCACATGACTTTTTTGATGTGCATCAAGGAATTTATTCGGTAAATGTTTCCATTGTATCTTATTATCAGATTAAAAAAAAAAAAAAACTTAAAACAATGAAATAAATAATTTCCACATTAGTTTTTTTATGAACATTTTAGTATTTATGTGCATATTGACATTTCCATCCAGCATTTTTTATACGATATCTCAAAATTCACATAAAAATAGGTGAATAGCAATAAACCTACTGAAGCTGGATAATGATGGTATTGTCTTGTTCCAGTTGCTTTATAGATGAATTTTGGATGTGCCTTTTTTTTGATATTCACATCATTAATTGTTTTACTTTCCTGTTTATTACTGTGAAGCAGCTTTACAACAATCTCTATAGTATAAAGTGCTATAAAAATGGTGATTTGACAATTTCAGCTTATCAATAGCAATTAGCTTTCGTATTCTTTCGTAAACTGACTAGCTCCATACTTGGAAAGGGACTTAAAAACATTCATGAGTTTTGCAAAATGTGCTCATTTTGTAAATAAAATAATTTCCCTCTCTTCAAGGAGGGCAGTATAACTTGTCTATCTTCATCAGTTGCCTTCCCACAGTAAACATCTTTAGCACAAACATAACAAATCTGATTTGAAAAATGGAGCCGTGTTTTTGCCTAAAGCATATTGTTGTCTCAGAGAAAAAAAAATCCAAATTTCAGTTTACCTCAATTTGTGCCAAAACAAATTACACAAATGTACGGGAAAAATACCGCTAAATGTAAACACCTCCTAACAGTAGCTTATCCTGATAGTCTATCATGACCAAACGTTCACCCAAAATATACAAGCAAATTACTCAAAATGGGGAGGTGGTTTTACGATAAGTTGCTGATTTACTTGGGTAAGCTGTTTCCTGTAGCACAACTTGTAGAATACAGCAGCAATTAGCATGGATATGGTTTTGCACAAGTTTATAAATGCTTCTGGCTCAACAATCTTGATTTTTGTGAGTTGCTGCACTACGAAATGATCACAATTCATAATGCTATGCAATATTGCAAAAATCCACAGACATATTTGTTTAGAACTGTTTTGGACTATTTTCATTTGTAAACGGTGTTTGATCTGTGCATATTTCTCTCCTGGTTCAGACAAGACAACTTTTTCACTGGAGAAAGCAATATTATGGATAGAGGACTCAAATTTTAGCCTGAAGCAATTGTTTAATGTTAAAAATGTCTTAATGATGGATTGTTTCTTACAAACATGCAACATTTTCAATTTATAAGACATTAATTGATGGACTGGAGTGGTGTGGTGTGGATTACTATTGTGATGTTTTTATCAGCTGTTTGGACTCTCATTCTGACGGCACCCATTCGCTGATCCATTGGTGAGCAAGTGATGTTATGCTAAATTTCTCCAAATCTGTTCTGATGAAGAAACAAACTCATCTACATCTTGGATGGTCAGAGGGTGAACTATTTCTCATTTTTGGGTGAACTATTCTTTTAACAGAACCACGTTTGCAAAAATTTTGGCCAGCACACTTGCATAAAGTGAGCATCTGACCTATGTCGCTTTGGATAAAAGCATCTCCCAAATGCATAAACATAAACGTCCTATATAGCCACAGACACACATACACTCAAACACACAGTGGCTGGCCTGGTTGGACAGTGAGTGGGTGTGAGAAGGTGATAAGCGTCCCTTCGGCTAGAGACTCTCCAGTGGGACCTGACCTCCTCCAAGTCTCCCACAGACCACCAGTGGAATTCGCTCATCAATCATATCTCTCCTAGCTCCAGATGCATGTGCATGTGGGGGCGATGGATGGATCAACAGGTCCATGAGATTCTCGTCAAACTTTGGATGGAAAGCAGCGGCGGTCGGGGACTCGGCTAAACAACACTTTAACATCTGGGTGAGCTGGCTGCCGAACACAAACCGAGTGAGCGGGGGGGCAGGAGAAGTTTGGAGGGGAGTTTAAAGGAATAGTTGACCCCAAAACGAAAAATCTGTCATTATCTACTCACCAACATGTCGTTCAAATTCACTTGATTTTTTTTTTTTTTGTGGAACACAAAAGGGCTTTTCACACTTGCAATTTTAAATTTGCCAAGCTAAAAAAAAAAAACAGTTTAAAGGGGTCCTATTATGCTTTTTTACTTTTCCAGCTTCAGTTAGTGTGCAATGCTGCTGTTTGAATATAAAAGACATCTGCAAGGTTACAAAACTCAAAGTCCTCTCTAGGGCTGTTGCGATAACAGATTTTACACTACATAGATATTGTGGCCAAAAGAATTCACGATAACGAAATATCATAATATCTAGAGAAATCTTGAAAAATTTTGTTAAAAAATTAAACAAACATAAATAATATAAAGTATATATATACACATAATTCATTATACAGACACTTCATATTTAATTTTAATGGTTTGTTAATTACATTTACAATTCTTTCAATAAAACATTTGCAATGGGTTTGTAAAAGCTGTATTTATGCATGTTTTTGCGTGAGTTTTTGTTGTTTTTACACAGTTTTGACCAGCAGGTGTCCCCAGCGTGTGGTGTTTCAAGCAATTCGAAACAGTCAATCATTTTGCGTAGCAAATGGTTCAACTGATTCAAAGCTTCGAAAAGGTTTGTTTCAGTTCATGAGAATAACTACATTCTTTATTCCAAACTACTAATGTCAACTATTAGCGTCAACAAAATTATAACGTCAATTGAGTGTTTGAAATAATAGTTTATGACAATAACAAAATTTTTATTCCAAACTATTAACGTCAACTATTAGTGTCAACAGGGCCGTGCACAGACCTTTTGAGGGGCATGTGCTGAAACTGAAAAAGCGTATTTTTTTTTTCACTTAAAGACTTTAAGATTTATTCTCTATTAAAAACCATAATAATAATTTTACCATAATAATAATAATAAAGAATTTTTTAGCTATTCTGTTTGGTTTTATAAGCTAATTTGTATTATTTGGTGTTTATATAGCCTATGCCATTGAGAAAAGGAGAAGGTAATTAAGCAATGAGTCAAATATTTTTGCCAAACTATTCTGAAATATAATTTAATAATTATGGCCAACACAATTCCAGCCAAAATGGGAATTATAAGAAACTATACTGTCACTATAGCATATCCATGTATACGCCTACCTGGCAAAAACTTGAAACTGTGGAAGACCAGGGATGTTTGTCTCATGAAGGTCTAAAATAAGCCAGCAATGAAAAAAAATTAATAAAATTGGCATGAATCTGGTCCATGGACTTCCATTAGTTCGCCACCAGAGGTCGCTTAGTCATCGCATTGACTCTCACACCACACAGACTGTCACACATTACCCCGGACTTCATTTCTCAGCAGCCATTTCCCTGATCACACGCTCACACCTGAGACTCATTACACAATCACACACACTACATAAGCCATGGACTTTCTCAGTTACACGGCCGTGTATTGATCTGCGTATAGCACTCCCCTAGCGCTAGCTGCCTTACCGTGCCATTCCGTGTTTCCCTAGTCCGAGTCTGCCATTCCGTGTAACCTTAGTCTTTGTATTGCCTTGCCTGTTTTTTTTCGTGTTCTGATCCTAGCCCGTGTTTCCTGGATTTACCCCTTTGCCTAGCCGTTCGGACTCTGTTTGCCCCTGCCTGGATTATTGCTGTGTACCTGGATTATCTCTCTTTGCCTCGCCCTGTTGGATACTGTTCGCCGATCGAAGACCCACGCTTGTCCTAGGAATACTCTTTGTCTTGCCTGTGTTATACCTGTTTGCCACTGTCCGACCCTGCCTGTGTTTTGACCATGTTTCATAATAAAAGCCTGCAGATGGATCCGCATGCCTCACGTCTCGTTGTTCCCATTACAAAAATATTGTGAAAAGTACAGTTGCACTGAAAAGTTTGAATTGTACCAGAGCTCTCCCCTCCTAATACTATTTACAATATTACATTCTGCATGATAAAATATAAAGATTTCACAGTGATCTGATTCCGTAATATTTTTTTATTTAGTTACTAAAACATTACTTAAAACCATGTTTTAGTACGTTTATACATGTGAAGACGAGCGGAGAGTAGGCTTATAGAATTACTAGATTAAGAAATTAGTTAGCTAGCGAATACGTGCATATTAACAGCGTAAACATGAACCATGCGACCATATATTATTAAATGTTAATAAATTAAGTGTATCAGCAATAATAAATCAAAGAATTTTTTTTTTTAGAAATAGCATATATTTTACCTAGGTGACGAGGATCACTCAGTCGCTTTGTGTCAAACTCAACTGCAAGTTACGGGGTTTTTGACCAGCGAATGTGTGCAAATGTGCATTTTGTCCGTCATTAAAACGGCGGCATCGTATTATGTTTTCATCAACAGATTAAAAAGTTTGTTGTAGCTATATGGGCGCTCAGTTTTTCCTGTTGTAAATACATTCGGCCAAAATCTCATTTTATAAAAGAGATGAAATGCTACTGTATGCACAGGCTATTTAAGTGCGTTGGCTATGACTAGATGGCAAATGCTAGCCCTCTCTCTCCAGTCTCACACGTCTCAGACCTCAAATATATAAAATATGAGCCTTAATTTAGACATAGTGATTTTTGCGTAAAGAAAACGCTGTACTTATTCAAACAAGATCTTTATTTACCCTTTCAAGACATCGTTCAGCTGCTGTGGTCGTGGAACTTCAGCTCATTCAGTCCAGATAGAGGGGGTGGAGTTATGAGATTTTACTGACACTTTGAGTGGATCCAACAAGATTTAGTCACAAACTGTTTTTAATACCTCTCACTGGCTAAATATTTGTAAAACAGGCAGACAAACATAAAGGGTGACCAATAGCATTGATTTATTGAAGGGAAAAAAAAAACCCGCCACCACAAAAAAGGGCATTTCGGAGTGTAAGGGAAAAGGGCATGTGCTCTGCACAGGTTGAGCCCTAACTGTGCACGTGCCTGGGTGTCAACAAACTTATAACATCAATTGAGTGTTTGAAAAAACTTGTTTCTGTGAACTGAAGTGGCTTCTTATCACAGAATATATCACAACACCCTTAATTAACATAATGACGGACTGATCTTAACTGATTTGAGCATTATTTCTCACAAGACAGACAGGAGCAGCAAACTGCTGCAGGTTGCAAGACCAGAAAACCAAAGTAGGCTGATTTAAACTCTCTTTTGTATCTTTTTTTTAATGTTTCACACTGTTCATACAGTGCTTCACACTTGGAAAGTAATAACCTTAGTAATTATACATGTTTCATGATTTCACGCTGTGCTGCAGAAACAAGCATATTCAAACTTATGGCTCCATCGTCCTGAACTACATGGGTTTTTGGTAAAATGCCTGAAATAAGTTCTGTGGTGAGCACAAGTTCAAGATATTTTCACGTTTTATTCTACAACATAAAATACATCAGTAATATCCTCTTGTGGTTTTTTTTAAAGCTTTTACTTGTCTTAAAAAATGCAATTGCTATCAAATGGCTAAATGGAACTACAGAGGTTATCACAGAGTTTATTTTCTACAATAATCCAATAGCCAATGGAAAAAAACATATTGGCTTTTTGTCGAGGCATCCAAGTTGATGCGAACTTCCAGGGTTGGCCTACAAAATTATGTAATCACTGAAGCACTCTATTTGTAAACTGAGATATTATTTGCATATTTATGAGGCCAATAATCTCAAGCTGTATTTTTCCAATCAATGCTATTTAATAAATTACGTGTGAAATGTTGCTTTAAAAGTGACATTAGCCAAGGGTTTAAAAAGACGATAACCCAGAGATAAGCTCAGTGTGAGAATCCCTAAAAGGAGATCCAAGAGGCTCTTTTTAATGCAAAAAAGCAGATGTCAAGATCCAAAATTACCATAAAAGTGTCGATTAGATACATGCACCAATATGGACCTCAGTCACAGTTCCAAGTCTTTTGAAGCCATTTGATTACTTTATGTGAAGAACAGAAAAGTCATTAAATCGCAGAATTGTCCTGTTTGGATGAACTTTTCATTTCAGGAATAAAAGTGTTAACAAAACATGGAAAGTTTTCAAGAAAGCCAATTGCTAAATGTGGATCGAACCCTCTGTTATCAAAATCTTTATCGGTGGGAATGAAATCATTCCAATAATCTCAAAGCACACACTCTTCCAAGTCACCCTGCTAAAATCTCTTTCCGCTTTTTTGACTCTCTTTTTCAGACGTTTGTTTGCAATTTCATCCAGGGGGCTGGTTACTCTAACAAGCTGTGACAAACACAATTGCGTTCTGCTAGTGATGTGAAGATCAAAGTTGTCAGGGAAGTGAGCCATATGGCCAACACATATACGGCCTCAAACTCTCAACATAATCAGCCACTGTCTGATCTTCTGCATGAGACAGAAATTGAAGCCAAATGTTTAGAGGTGTTCGGCAAAAGCGTGAAATTTTCCTAATGCAATGCACAATGTTTCATATTCTCTGCTTAATAGATTTGTCTATATTATAGTGCTTCCTGAACGGTGCAAGTTTATAATCAACAAGAACTAGTTGAACTTGCTGTTAAAGCTCTGTTTTTGACACTATAACTCTATTACAAAACCTTCTAAGACATCTTTAACCAAAATTCAAACACAACTTTGAATGCATATTTTATGCATAAGACAATCCCAGAATGCACTGTGATTATACTTTTGCTAAACATTTCTAATTCAAATAAATGCTGCTCTTTTGAACTTTGTATTCATCAAAGAATCCTGAAAAAATTATTTTGGTTTCCCTAAAAAAAATATGAAGCAGCAGAACTGTTTTCAACATTAAAAATAATAATAATAATAATAAATGTTTATCGAGCAGCAAATCAGCATATAAGAATGATTTCTGAAGGATCATGAAGACTGGAGTAATGATGCTGAAATTCAGCTTTGCATGAATAAATAAATACTTTTTTTTTTTTTAAATATATTCAAGTAGAAAACAGTTATTTTATAATGAAATAATATTTCACAGTATTACTGTTTTTGATGAATTTTTGAACAAATAAATGCAACCTTGGCATAAAAGACATTAAAAAAAATTTAATGAATCTGTTATCTTGTTTGTGCCTGTAAAGGTCCAATCTGAAATCATCACTGGACACTTAGATAAGATGGTTGCAACAGCTATACACAATCAGAAAAAGCAGAAAACAGAACTATTGAGGTTTGTGAGAAAATAAAAGCATTGGCAGCAGATGTATTGTTGACGAGAGAAGATAAAATGATAAGGTGTCTGCAGCTTTATCCTCTTGTAATTACAGGATGCTTGAAATGAGAAATACCAGACAGGCTGATCCCGTTCTCCTGTGCACCGCGTGTCTCTGACGGCCTGTTCTCAGCATCGCTGTGAGACTGCAGAGGTGATACACGTCTCATAGCGAGAGACACAGAGACAGACCGGATGAAAGACAGACAAGCAGAGAGAAACAAAGCCAGAGATAAAAACTAAACTCCCAGACTCTATATCTCTGTTCCACACCCTAGTGAGCTGCCTATAGCCGTCTACTGCCTACTAGGGTTGTGCCGATAGACGATAGTATCGTGTATTGACGATAGTCAGAGATATCGCCTGTGGCTGATGCCTTTGATGTTAGCAAGATGATTATTATTATTATTATTATTATTATCATCAGGCTAGTAATACTACAAATACTAGTTTATTTGTTGCATTATATTTCTTTTTTTCTGCGTTTTTACAGTGTTGCGCTGTTATAACCAATCACACGATTATGCTGAGCTTATGAATGCAATGACCAATCAGAGGCGTTCAGATGAGTCATTCACTAAACAGTCAGCGGAGTTCCGTTGTTCAGCGCGCGCTGACTGAATTCTGACTCGCGAATTCTCTCATCATAAACAACAAGGTGCAGATGTACGTGCGATGTATGGATAAGAGATTTATTCATCATGCAGTGTAGTTTTACTTATTATAACGGGAGTGTTTTTAAAGTGCATAAACTCACGCTAGACTGAGCTTGTGATGATGTTCTTTGGTAATGTAATGTTCTTTGCTTGTTTTCTGTAGCTGCTTTTTGAATAACTGAGGAAATGTAAGCATTATAATTAGTAACTTACGATGTATCTATTAATTTGTTATCATGTTAAAAACAAATTCAGTCATATTAAAAACATTAGGCTGCTTTTAGCCTTACGTTGGAGTTGGTTCACTTTCCGGCAATGAAACTAAGTAAATAAATAATTAAATAAATTAGCATGATAATATCGTGTATCGGCGATATTTATATTTATATGTATATAATTATATTTATTTTTTAGCTGTCTTAAATCATCCACCATCTTAGGTGGATTTGTTTTTAAATCAATGCAATGCAATAATTTAAGAAATACCACACTTCCCCCACCCCCCATGTTTTAAACAGTAAACCTCTGTTGTGAAGCACTTTATTTGCCAATAAATAAATAAATAAATAAATAAAAGGAATTGTTACATTTTCATTTTATGAATTTTTAAAATATTAATGATTTTTTTGTGTGTGTGTGTGTGTGTGTTTTATTTGACTACCACTGCTTTTGTAAAATTTGTAAAATTAATGAAATAATTGAATTTCAGGGGAAAAAAACATTTCAAAAAGGACATTTCAAGATTACATCTTGGACAGTATTTTTTAATAATTTTAATGCATTATGGGATTCTCAATTTTGGACTAGTAATAAAAACGATTCATCTCTAGGTTTTTGCATTTGTTGCTTGCATTATTAATGACCTTTAATTCCTCTATAGACAGAAGAATTTAAAAAAAAATGTTAAAAAAATAATAATAATTAAATGAATGAATTTAAAAAAAATTAAACGAATGACAAATTTCACTCCGAAATTGCTATTAAAATTCACAAATAATCACAAAGAAATGGCAAGTAGCACACTGAATTAAACATTAAATTTTCAAGTACAGAAAGACTGAAATAGTATTTTCTTGTAAATGTACTCTAACAATCTTTGTTTTATTTACTACTTTGAAAAGTCATTTTTACAGTGCATCCAAGAAGAACATTATCTGGCCTTATTTGCTTCAGTCTTACGTTCTTCAGTTCAGGGCTTCCGACCAAACAGCACATACGAGGCATAGTTTTAGTTTAGTGAAGGTCGTCTCATGTTTTCATTAAGGTGAGAGCAAAACCACAAAATAGGAATCTTCATCGAAGACCTAGCACATTAATGCAGTGCTGCATATGGGAGAGCATATGCTATCAACAGGAGCTTAAATTAGCTCACCTCAGCTCTTAATATTAATTGGCTGATTAATATGGAATTGGGCCTACAACTAGACAGCTGCAGTATATAATACAGCAAACATAATATACTTCATATGTAACATTATTAGAGAGCCAGACACTCTCTAGGCCTAGAATATACAGTATCTCACAAAAGTGAGTACACCCCTCACATTTCAGCAACTATTTTATTATAACTTCTCAAGGGACAATACTATAAAAAATGAAACTTGGATATATTTTAGAGTAGTCAATGTGCAACATGTATAGCAGTGTAGATTTACCTTGCTCTGAAAATAACTCAACACACAGCCATTATTGTTAAACAACAAAAGTGAGTACACCCTAAGTGAACATTTCAAAACTGTGTCCAAAGTGTCAATATTTTGTGTGAGCACCACTGTTATCTAGCATTGCCTCAATCCTCCTGGGCTTGGATTCATCAGAGCTGCACAGTTTGTTGCTGGAATCCTCTTCCACTGCTCCATAATGACATCACGGAGCTGCTGGATGTTAGACACATGACGCTTCTCCACCTTCCGCTTGAGGATGCCCCACATGTGGTTAATAGGGTTCAGGTCTGGAGACACACTTGGCCACTCCATCACCTTCACCTTCACCTTCAGCTTCATCAGCAAGGCAGTTGTCATCTTGGCCGTGTGTTTGGGGTCATTGTCATGTTGGAAAACCCAGTTTCTGAAGGGAGGGCATCATGTTCTGCTTCAGAATGTCACAGTACATGATGGCATCCATGTTTCCCTCAATGAACCGCAGCTCCCCAGTACCAGCAGCACTCATGCAGCCCCAGACCATGATGCTACCACCACCATGCTTGACTGTAGGCAAGGCACAATTTTCTTGGTACTCCTCACCAGGGTGTCGCCACACATGCTGGACACCATCTGAGCCAGACAAGTTTATCTGAGTCTCATCAGACCACAGGACATGGTTCCAGTAATTCATACTCTTGGACAGGTTGTCTTCAGCAAACTGTTTGCAGGCTTTCTTTTGAGCCAGCTTCAGAAGAGGCTTCCTTCTGGGACGACGGCCATGCAAACCGACTTGTTGCAGTGTGTGGCGTATGGTCTGAGCACTGACAAGCTGACCTTTCACTTCTGCAACCTCTAAAGCAATGCTGGCAGCACTCATGCGTATGTTTTTTGAAGCCAGCTTCTGCACCTGACGCAGACCACGAGGACCTAACTTCTTTGATCGACCCTTGTGAGGCCTGTCTTGGAAAACCTCTGTGTGACACTGGCCACTGTACTGTAAATCAGTTTCAGGTTGTTACTGATCTTCTTATAGCCTAGGCCATCTTTGTGGAGAGCAACAATTCTAATTCTCAAATCCTCAGAGAGTTCTTTGCCATGAGGTGCCATGTTGAACATCCAGTGGTCAGTATGAGAGAATTGTACTCAAAGCACCAAATTTTAACTGCTCTAATACAAGATACACAAATTTGTGTAGTCCTGTCAAGCAGACAAAAACATGAACATGATGAATTAGGACATGTGGCTTTGCATGGTTAAACGATGTATAGCTGTTATCACTTAGGGTGTACTCACTTTTGTTGCCAGCTATTTTGACAATAATGGCTATATGTTGAGTTATTTTCAGAGCACAGTAAATCTAAACTGCTATATATGTTACACATTGACTACTCTAAAATATATCCAAGTTTCATATTTATAGTATTGTCCCTTGAGAAGATATAATAAAATAGTTGCTGAAATGTGAGGGGTGTACTCTTGTGAGATACTGTACATGGACTGTCTATTCAAGAAAACTGAAAACCAAAATCATCGAATTCAACTTAAGTTGCTTTGGATAAAAGCATATGCCAAATGCATAAATGTAAATAATACAAGATTTTCACATTTTCTAATGAAAATATAAGTGGTGCATGCCTGTGTAAAACTCACCGCCACAACGTAAGTGTGTTCTGGGTGGTTTCCAGATCATTTCTATGTGGTTATGAAGGTGTTCTGAGAAGTTGCTAGTATGATGGTATGCAGTTGCCAGGGTGTTCTGGGTGGTTTCTAAGTGGTTAAGTCAAAAGAGCCCACACACAGGTCTTAGTGATTTTGTTATGTAAGTCTGTGTGATTTTTCGATCAGTTCTAGTGTTCGGCAGGCAAAAATTGCATGCAAAAAAAGAACAGTCCGACAATCCATAATTCGCTCAGGTCTGTTGCACAAACAGTGCAGGAAAAGTCATACAACAAAGTTTAATACTTAGTATGTGAGGTTTAAATTACCCCTAATTAACAAAAATGTAAGATTTAAATGAATAATTTTAAACTAAAACACCAACCACAATACTATAACATATGAATTTATATTAATAACAATAAAAAGAAGAAAAAAAAAACATTTGTTTACCTGCATACCATGTGACCATTAACCAACATTAGAAAAACATGAACATGCAAATGTGATGTTAAATTGTTACAATCTCAATTGGAATGTCAATATTTTGGCTGACAAATTTGTAGGGCCCTATGATTTCTACAATGCTGAAAACCCAAAAGGAATCAAAAAATTAAATTTACAGTATAGCATAAAAATGTCATGGAATTTGGCATGTTTTGGAAGAATAAATCAAAAGTAGGGCAATTGTTTGGCAAAAAAATAATAATAAGAAGAAGAAGAATTGTTACATATTCATTTGATTAATTGTCAATTATTTATAATTATTTTTTAATTTTTAAAATTATCAAAGTTTTATGAATTCTATTGATTAGACATTTTTTTTTTAATAAATGAAGAATACTGAATACTGTGGTGATGTACAAATTTTTGACTGTTGAACAACAGCAAAAAAGCTGAATTGCAAAAAAAGAATAAATAAATTAATTAATTAATTAATTAAATGAAACCAGAAAATCCTGAAAAATTTAAATGGAAAACATGCAATTTAAAATAAAACAATTTATGAAAAAAAAAAAAAAAAAAAAAAAAAAAAAAAAAAAAAAAAAATATATATATATATATATATATATATATATATATATTTCTTAGCACCCTAAAAAGTACTTTTTTTGTTTAAAAAGTACTTTTTTAAAAGTACTTTTTAGGGTGCTAAGAAATATATACATATACATATATATATATATATATATATATATATATATACATACATATATATATACATACATACATACATACATACATACATACATATATATATTTCTTAGCACCCTAAAAAGTACTTTTTTTGTTTAAAGGGGTCCTATTATGCTCTTTAACAAAGGCTTGATTTTGTTTTGGGGGTGTACTAGAACATACTTTCATGCTTGGTGGTTTGAAAATCGCATTATTTTTCACATAATTTACATTATTACAATACCTTTCTCCCCAGCCTGGCACAAACGACTCGCTTAGTTCCAGGTCTGATGAAGGCCCGCCTTCCGAAAAACGAAATGTGTTGTGATTGGTTAGCTGTCCCAGTGCGTTGTGATTGGCGAACAGCTTAGACGGCGTTTCAGTATTGCCCTGGCCCTTGCCAAAACAGCAAGTTCGTCAGTATTGCCATAAAAATTCAGACTCCGAGAATACTGAACAAGAGGATCGCGCAGAACCTTTGCACGCACGGATATTGCAAGACATAAAGTGGTAACGTTGTTGTTTTTTTTTGGCTAAATCACGTTTTAGATAGGATGTCAACAACAGCTTGAAAATAACTGCATTTACTATGTACAGATAAGTGCAACGGTAATATGTATTATGTTTATTGTTCTTTAATTCTAACATTATAACATGAACTGCAGTGAAACTGTTATACAGTTGAATTTATTTATACCATAGTCCCACAGAGTTACACTATTTGTGGCGGCATATATATGCAAATTCAGTCTCTGCCAGCGGGAGGCGCTGTTGGAGCGGGAGAGAGCGAGGATTCCCCGGTAACGCTGTATACAAAGCAGAGCTCCACACACAAATGCTGCTTTATCAGACATTACATGCAAGATGAAATGAAAATGACATCCAAAATTTTCTGAAGACAGTTGGTTTCCATCAGAAATACAGTGATATAAAAACACCCGCACTGGGTTTCGATTTTGAAACGTGTAGTGTTGAACCAAGCGTTCTCCCCACCTGCCAACCATTCGAATTTCCGAAGGCGGGATTTATTTTAATGATATTCTAATGGACCACTTTGTGATGTCACAAATACAGGAAAACAACTTTGTAGTCCAAACGAGCCGTTCGTTGTAGTTCCTTTTTAGGGATTTTTTATAAACGAAATATCTCCCTTTGGAGTGGACTTTGAGATTTGTAACTTTGTAGATCTTTTTTTATGCCCAAACATACACACTACACACTGACTAAAATTCAAAAAGTGAAAAAGCATAATAGGACCCCTTTAACTTTTGTTTTAGTGTACAAAATTGTTTTTAAATTGAAATAATTTCAATTAATTAGATATGCTTGTAGCAAATTAGCTGAAAAGGGAAATGTATATAAATAATTACAATTAATTATGATTAATTACAATTATTTATATCAGCTGCCAGTAATAACTGTAGCAGAATTAAATTGCCATCAACTAATCTATTCATTCAGCGAACATTCAGTGTAAGTTCATATCAACTCTAAGAAAAGATATTTTCGTGGCCACAGAAAATACTTTCCTAAGTATGAATGCATTAGAGCATGTAGTAAGGATCAAAATCGTAAAGGGATATTATCTACAAGCAGATTCAGAAACTCATGTAATTTGTGCACAAGAGTTTTATTAACTAAACACTAACACCAACTAGTCTAACAAACAAACAAACATACATACACTCACGCGTACATACAAAAGGGGAGCTAAAGTGGATGAATGAAGCCAACAGAGAAACCAGAGAATGCAGTTATGGAAAGAGTCAGTTAACCACATGAGTAAAACCATCAGCACCGTTTATAACGGGGTCTATAACTTATACTAAACCTCTGTTTCGTTTAGTTAAATGTACGATACTTGCATTGCCTTTGTCGTTGACGAATGTCCGGATGCAGTCTCGGATGAAAGTCTTGATGGTTTCAAGGTTTTGGACTCGCGATCATGTTCTTCCGGGTTGAAGAGTGATGAGTTCCAAAGATGTCCTGACTCGATGGTGATTGGGAGTTTCTTCCCAGGTAGAAAGTGAAAAAGAGCTAAGAAAGAGATCTGCTGAGATCCGAGGATCTTTGGTTGAATGGAAAGTCAAGGCCACAAGGCCTGGCGCAAAACTTAAGGGTTGCTGAGGAGCTCACATCCTCCTCATCCTCGTAGAATCTAAAAGAACCGCAGACTGGAAGGCGGGTCACTGATGTGAGAGCTTTATCTGCTAGAGTCCAAGCAATGGTGTCTTGAACTTTTGGAGGGAAAGTTTACGACTCTTTGTCTCCAAGCATGGTAATTTGTGTATGTAACTGGATCAGAAGTTGATATACAAACTAGTAAAGATTCTTAGAACACTGATATGTTGCATAGGTATCAACATATAATATAAACTCTCAATTGATAGACACCAAACATGGTATAAGTGAGGTGATATTCACTAGTGATCTATCATAAGCATGCATAAAACAGTATACAATACACAAGAACATATACAAGAACAGTAATAATATACACAATGACCCGAAAGATGTGTGTGTTCATTCAAAGAAAGGTTTTTCTATGAATTAATTAGAGAAGAGTCCATTTTTATGGCATAATGTCTTTCCTAAGGTTCAAAGATGGTGAGAGGGAGAACTCTCAACATGCCATTAGGTCATAAAGTTTATCTGGTCTGGCTGAAGTGTCCTGGTTGTCATGGTAACCGGGGGCCTGGAGTCATTCACAGACATACTGGCACCCAGTATGTGTATTGGGTGAGGGGTCTGTGATTATTTGTTAATCTAATGACTAATTGGGGGGGGGGGGGGGGGGGGGGGGGGGGGGCTGGGGGGTTTGGAGAAAAAATAAAATGCATTTCAAAGGGCCCTAAACTTGGGAATCCCTGTAAAAGACCCTTACGTAAATGTGGTTTTACATTTACTGTATTTACTGTAAGTTCTGATTGCAGAATGTGGTGATGGGAACCAAATCAAAATAAATGGCAGAAAAAGATTGGTAAAGACGAATGCAAATTTAAATGTTTTCTTTTTTTCCCTCTTGATTTCATTAGTCTGACTCTAGGAAAAATCAGGAATTCTCATTAGGATCCGTGCATAATAAGAAGTCCTAATGGTGCAGTTTATATCTTGTCCAAAAGGACTGAGTGATTGAGTCTTGCCGTGATTAGCATGATCCACGACAGCTCGGGGAATTGAGGTCAGAGAAATCAAGATTTCCAGATTAGACCAATTCTTCTGACCTATTTGGCCCGAAACATTTGCGATCAAAGACAGCCGTGACGCGTTCCCAAAAGGAAAGAATTCAAACGCAACGTGAAATTCCTGCAACGTTAACAGCTAACGTTAGCAGGTGCTAACTGTCCTGACGATGTCACCGAGGGATAAAACCGCAGAGATCTGCATTCATCATAATGTGAAAAAGATATAAACCAATCGCATCGCCAAATCATGCCTGAAATGAAAGCGGATCCTGAAAAAGTCGGGCCCTGCAGTAACGAAATGCTAAAAATGAGAAAACTTCTTTGCTTCTTGGTCTGCAAGAATCTGGATAATGCTCCAAGAATGCTCATCAAACCGTTCAGACTGGGAGGTCTGTTTTGATTAAACGATTTCTTCCTATCCAACGCAAGGTTAAATAAAGCTGGAAGGGTTTCCAAACTAATAACTCTTTATCATGGACAAGATCAGTGTGATGAAAAAGCTAAACAAGAAAAACCTCATTCTTCTACCCCTGCCGACATTCCCTCTAGGATATCACTTACAACCGCACACTCACATATGAGAAAACACAAGACGAGCCCCATCAGATTCAACACAACCGCTCTCTAATAGAGCAGACATCCAGCGCCATCGTGCCGGTGCCAACGCGAGATGGCAGATATGAAAATAAAGCTGTGGCAAAGCATAAATTCACAGTTCATAGACCTCAAATGTTCTTACCGTCGCTGAAACGCATCCCCTGAAGAGCGCATTCGAGTTATGATGTTCCACCTCAATGCATCTTCACTCATCTTGAGCAAGGTAGTAGAATAAGGTAATATTAAGTAATAAAAGACACTTTTCTGTCACTCAAAAGCACATTAATTCAGAACAGACGTGTAAAGGAACACCACACAGTTGGTTCTGACACACACACAAAAACATGGTTTAAAAGAATATTTCCCCCAAAAAAATGACATTTCTGTCAACATTTATTCATCCTCATGTTGTTCCAAACCTACAGTATATGCTATTATTTGCTTTCATTTGGGGATGTTTCTGAAGAATCCTCAGAAAGACAACAAAGAATTTCTGGGAAAAAAATTGCAATATTGTAATAAACAAACAAATAAATAAATTTGTATTAATTTAATTGATTATAAATGATTTTTGATTATTAAAATATAATTAAGCCAGAAAAAAAAACAATCAGAAAATAAGGATTATGAAAAAATAATGGGCCTAAAACTTTAGATAAACTGTTGTTAAATTGTAAAGGAATAGTGTCACGGTGCACACAAGGGAAGCAAGGAGACGAAAAGTAAACTTCAAAACAGGGAAAAACAAGGCAGGGAAAGACACAGGACAGAATATCGACGTTAATACCAGACGCTAGACTTAGGGAAACACAGGACTTAAATAATCAAACTAAAGGAGATAATTAACAAGCACAGCTGTTACTAATAGAACTGAATGGAACCAAACGAGAACAGGAACAGGAAAAACCAAATAAGGGCATACAGGAGGATGGGGAGCACATGAGACAGAAAACAGAACAAGACAGGACAAAGGTCTGACAAATAGGGCACTAAAAAAAAAAAAATAAATAAATAAATAAATAAATAAATAAAAATTCTGTCATTATTTATTCACCCTCATGTTGTTCCAAACTCATATGCTGTTTCTGAAAAATCCTCTGAATTAATGAATAAATAAATAAACAAACAAACATTGTTTTTGATTATTAATTTAATAAAACCAAAACGTAAAAAGGAAAACATGGAATTTTGAAAAACGATAACATTTCATAGGGTCGTACTATTATTTTTAAAAATCTAATAAATTTTTGATGTTTTATGATTTCAAAAGAAAAAAAAACTGAATTTGTGAAAAAAAAATAGATTGGATTTCATATGGCCCTAAAATTTTGTTAAACTGTTAAGAAATTGTTGTTAAATTGTAAAGGAATAGTTCACCTCAAAATGAAATTTCTGTCATAATTTATTCACCCTGATCTTCTTTAAAATCTATATGCTGTTTTTTCTTTCTAATGAAAATATTTCTGAAGAATCCTCACACAGCTCTTATCAGCAATGACAATTCAAAATATCAACCTCCAATTTTTTTTTTTAAATAAATAAATAAAATAAATAAAATTAATTAGTTAGTTAGTTTAAAACTCATTGAACAATTCAGTTCAATTCAATGAAGTCCCACCACCATGGAGTAAATAATTATATATTTCAAATAAATGACTGTCATTGTAGGCTGCTTATAAAAGAATGTTTCATTTTAGTAAGTGTTTTAAGATTTAATTTCCATTTCATGCCGACTTTACTTCAAATTAAGAATAGTTTAATGCTTTACAAGCCACAGTTTCAAAGTAGCTTCACATCATATCACCAATTCAGTGGCTGAGCATATATTTCAGCAAACTCTGATGAGTAATTACACTTAGCATGTACTAAAATGGTAGGAAATAATGAGACAAATGAAACCGCTATAGCTGATTAGTTCCGGTGAATAAAATCTCATGCTTTCCATCACCATTACCCTTCAATGAAAGCACCTTATTAAACTCATCTTTGAGATTCCTCGCTTGGCTCAAAAGCACCCAATGGAAAACATCTTGCAGTTTCAATATTTACATTGGCAAATGTGCGCTTGCTTCATCTGCTCTCTAATATAGGGCTCATTCACGTACATTTAGATTTCAAACTCAGTGTTTCAGAGGAGGTATACAAAAAGTCACGGCTTGGACTCGGATCCAAAAGATGGAATATATCAGCATGTTCAAGTGTTTGACACGTTTTAAAGTAAGGTCCTCACCCTCGGTGTGCACTCATGTGAGCCGAGCTGAACGGCTGTTTATAATTCATTCCCCATGCTAGTGATTCTCCAATGGTCAGTTATGACTCGAAAATAGGTCATAGATCTGTTTCTGATTGGATGTTGACTGCAGAAAGAAACGATGCTGAATGCAAACAACAATGTTTCATGAACTTCATAGCAAAAATGCAAAATAAACAGGCTTAACTTCTATATAACTTCCGTTTACATTTTTGCAGCTGTATTTGGCATAAAACCTGATATGTGGATTACCAATATTTGATTGTGACATTATTTAACATTTGTTACCATATGCTGCCTGAAGCAAAACCAGATGAGAATTACTGCTATGTATTATGGGAGGCTTTCTGAGCAGCAGGCTCGCAATGGGAATTATGGGATTGACAGCAGAGCAAGTGGAACGAGAGATGCTCAACTTAACGCAACTGAGAGATGAAAAAGTAAACTGTATGCAACTGCATTTGCGCATAGAAATAACACAATTATTGGCTGCATATTATTAGCAATCATAGACCACACTAAAGACAACCATACTCACATCTTGGGCCAGTTTTCAGTAGGTTTTTTCAGCAACAATGGGCAAATACAGCTAAAGATTTCCAAAAAAAAAAAAAAAAACCTCAGTCCATCCAAGATGTAGATGAGTTTGTTTCTTAATCAGAACAGATTTGGAGAAATGTAGCATTACATCACTTGCTCACCAATAGATCCTCTGCAGTGAATGGGTGCCGTCAGAACGAGAGTCCAAACAGCTGATAAAAACATCACAATAATCCACAAGTATTCTACACCACTCCAGTCCATCAGTTAATGTCCTGTGCAGTGAAAAGCTGCATTTTTGTAATAAACAAATCCATAATTTGGATGGTTTTAACTTTAAACCAGTTCCTCTATTCATAACATTGCTTACTTCAGTGCAAAAGTTGTCTTGCCTGAATCAGGAGATAAATATGCACAGATCAAGCAACATTTACAAGTGGAAACAGTCCAGAACGGTTCTAAACAAATATGTGGGTGGATTTTGATCTTATTTTGGATTATGGACTCCAATATATATTTTCGACAGAATTGATGGTTTGATGTTAAAAAAACTTTAAGAATGGATTTCTTTTTCGTGTTGATGGATTTCTTCCTTTCTTTCTTCTTTTTTTCTAAACACACAGCTTTTCACTTCACAAGATGTTTAACTGATGGACTGGAGTGGTGTGGATTATTGTGATGTTTTTATCAGCTGTTGGGACTCTCATTCTGATGGCACCCATTCACTGCAGAGGATCCATTGGTGAGCAAGTGATGTAATGCTAAATTACTCCAAATCTGTTCTGATGAAGAAACAAACTCGTTTCAGGGTAAGTATATTTCCAGCAAATTTCAATTTTTGGATGAGCTATTCCTCTAATTAATCAATGGTTCTTGCATATGTGAAACATATAAAGTGGTAAGGTCTAGTTGCAAGCGAACATACTGACATGTTGAGTGCTAGTGCTTTCCATCATGTCCTGTCCTCTCTCTGCCGTCGCTATAAACCCATTTTTATTTCTGTAAGTATTGAATCACAACATAACGCTGGTCGTTTCAGAAGGGTAGCCACAGAAACATTAAACTGAGCGAGACTACTAAATTGCACCAACAGCTGGTGCTTCACTGTCTGTTTACAGAAATTCCTAAAATATGAGTATTACTTTAGTCAATGATCCATTTATACTTGAAAGTGGTGACACGGGTTAAGTAAGAGGGACAGCACAGAACCAGATGTTATATTGTCCTGAATTGACCAAGTGACCTGCACACTGTGTCAATATCAATTTCACCCCAAGCGATCTCATGAACTTGTCGTTTGAAGAGCAATTTCTCTGCTGGAGCAGTCATATGAGGAAAAGCATGCCATAAAACATCAGTGAAAAAGCAAAAACATCATATCCAGCTGAATACATAAATTACAAGTAGGGCTGTGCAATTAATCGCATGCGATTGTTACGCGCATCTAGTTTGTTAGTGAACTACGGCTCTGTGTAAATGCCGCTCCATCTGAGAGCAGGAGATAACGATTTAATACCAATTATGGAACCCGCTTTACTGATGAGATGCGTGTGACAATCGCATGCGATTAATTGCACAGCCCTAATTACAAGTCAATTAATGAGCTAACTTTACCCTGCTTTTAAAACAAATCCATTTATCTGTGCAGAAAGTTGCACTCTCAAATCCAGAGACACCATACTACATCAAGCTAAACACACCAGTGATCATTAATCCTGCGGATCCAAACATTTGCTCAGCGCTTGGCCCTTCCTCTGCCTGCTGTGAAAGAGTTTAGTGATACTAATTCCCATGCTGCTAATTAATCCTCGTGTAATTTTGGAAGTGAGAGCAAAAATGTAAACGAGATGAGATGAATATGAGTCTGCCGTGAATCATTTGGCAAGAAAAATGAACTAAGCCTCCATCTACCCCAAACTCGCAGCTTGGAAAATTCATTATGAACATTATTTTTCGAAGTCTAGAGGAGAGTAAAAAATGACGGCCTGCCACAAACAGCTAATGTGCACTTGCTAATACAAAATAATTCTAGATATTTGTGTATACATAAAATAATAAATAATACTAAATAAAAATACTATAAATACATAAAATCATAAACACTTCCTAATGCAAAATTATTATTATATAGGTGCATCTCAATAAATTAGAATGTCGTGGAAAAGTTCATTTATTTCAGTAATTCAACTCAAATTGTGAAACTCGTGTATTAAATAAATTCAATGCACACAGACTGAAGTAGTTTAAGTCTTTGGTTCTTTTAATTGTGATGATTTTGGCTCACATTTAACAAAAACCCACCAATTCACTATCTCAACAAATTAGAATATGGTGACATGCCAATCAGCTAATCAACTCAAAACACCTGCAAAGGTTTCCTGAGCCTTCAAAATGGTCTCTCAGTTTGGTTCACTAGGCTACACAATCATGGAGAAGACTGCTGATCTGACAGTTGTCCAGAAGACAATCATTGACACCCTTCACAAGGAGGGTGAGCCACAAACATTCATTGCCAAAGAAGCTGGCAGTTCACAGAGTGCTGTATCCAAGCATGTTAACAGAAAGTTGAGTGGAAGGAAAAAGTGTGGAAGAAAAAGATGCACAACCAACCGAGAGAACCGTAGCCTTATGAGGATTGTCAAGCAAAATCGATTCAAGAATTTGGGTGAACTTCACAAGGAATGGACTGAGGCTGGGGTCAAGGCATCAAGAGCCACCACACACAGACGTGTCAAGGAATTTGGCTACAGTTTTCGTATTCCTCTTGCTAAGCCACTCCTGAACCACAGACAACGTCAGAGGCGTCTTACCTGGGCTAAGGAGAAGAAGAACTGGACTGTTGCCCAGTGGTCCAAAGTCCTCTTTTGGAAACCAAGGTCCTAGAGTCTGGAGGAAGGGTGGAGAAGCTCATAGCCCAAGTTGCTTGAAGTCCAGTGTTAAGTTTCCACAGTCTGTGATGATTTGGGGTGCAATATCATCTGCTGGTGTTGGTCCATTGTGTTTTTTGAAAATCAAAGTCACTGCACCCGTTTACCAAGAAACTCTGGAGCACTTCATGCTTCCTTCTGCTGACCAGCTTTTTAAAGATCCTGATTTCATTTTCCAGCTTGATTTGGCACCTGCCCACACTGCCAAAAGCACCAAAAGTTGGTTAAATGACCATGATGTTGGTGTGCTTGACTGGCCAGCAAACTCACTAGACCTGAACCTCATAGAGAATCTATGGGGTATTGTCAAGAGGAAAATGAGAAACAAGAGACCAAAAAATGCAGATGAGCTGAAGGCCACTGTCAAAGAAACCTGGGCTTCCATACCACCTCAGCAGTGCCACAAACTGATCACCTCCATGCCACACCGAATTGAGGCAGTAATTAAAGCAAAAGGAGCCCCTACCAAGTATTGAGTACATATACAGTAAATGAACATACTTTCCAGAAGGCCAACAATTCACTAAAAATGTTTTTTTTTTATTGGTCTTATGAAGTATTCTAATTTGTTGAGATAGTGAATTGGTGGGTTTTTGTTAAATGTGAGCCAAAATCATCACAATTAAAAGAACCAAACACTTAAACTACTTCAGTCTGTGTGCATTGAATTTATTTAATACACAAGTTTCTCAATTTGAGTTGAACTACTAAAATAAATGAACTTTTCCACGACATTCTAATTTATTGAGATGCACCTGTATAGCTGCATTTTGCACTACTGTTTGCAAGTGTGTGTGTGTGTGTGTGTGTGTATGTATGTGTGTGTATGTATGTGTATGTGTATGTGTATATATATATATATATATATATATGAAAAAAATATATATATGAAAAAGCAAACTTAAAAACTTGAAATATATATGTATATATTGAATATTAAAATCAATGTGGTTACTTTCTGATCATCTGAAAAACAGCTCCATGTGGAGGCCATTTATTTCCTTATGTTGGACATTCAGTAAAGTCTAATGACACAATTTTTAACACATTGCATTCTTGAATAATTGCTGAACCGAAATGTATGGAAATGGCAATGGATCTTTATATAAACTTTCATTTTTCTGTGCTTCTCAGTTCCTGAATAAGGTAGATCGGGTCGGACAGAGTGCAAATCGCAGCATTTGGCTGATCTCCAAACCACACAGCGCTGAAAAGCATCTCAATTAAAACAATGAATAGCCAACACACGCTCTCCTTCATCGTGTCAGGCCCTCAACACTGAGCTAATGACAGAGGTCGCTGGATAATCAGCCATAATTAATGCAAGCCAAGCTTAATGGGACTGTTTTTCCTGACACCTAACCATGCCTGCAGAGAAGTCTGAAAAACAATGAACAAAGATTTATGACTATTAAGAACAAGCCAATAAACCACCACATCTTTTTTAGATAACTTGACTTTAATATTTCTTAATTATTGTTAATAGTTGTTAGATTATTAATGACGGGTCTGAAAAAATGCATTTAAAGGGATAGTTTACAGCAAAATTAAAGTTCTATCATCATTTAAGATGTTCCAAACCTAAGTGTAATTCATCTGCAGAACAAAAAAGAAGATATTTTGTAGAATGTTGGTAATCAAACAGTTGACGGTATATAATTTTTTCTATGGAAGTCAATGGCTACCGTCAACTTTTTGGTTACCAACATTCTACAAAATATCTTCTTTTGTGTTCTGCAGAAGAATTAAACTCATACAGGTTTGGAACAACTTGAGGCTGAGTTAATGATGACAAAATTTCATTTTTGGATGAACTATCCCTTTAACTCTGCCAAAAGCCCTAAATTAAAAATAATAATGCAAACTGGTAGATTTATTTAAATATGCAGTAATATATATATAATAGTATATGCTATTTAAGGGGGTCTAAACATTTCTACTGCCATACTTGAACTTTGCTGTATTCACAAATCTAAAACAATACAATGGGAATCTGAAACTGGATACGGCTCAATTTCCAACTTCAATGTAAATCTATGGGATCTGTAAATCTGATCGCTTAGAAAAGTAATAGCACAACGAAAAAGAAAAAATATTTATATATGATTTGAGGTATCATTCACGTGAAGTTACATGCCAAAATTTGCCAAAATCTTTAACCCCAAGTAATATTCATCTCAAGCAATAGTAGTGATGCTTGCCGTAGCGAACCCCAATAATTATCACGTCACCCAGAATCAGACTCGTAACGGGAAGTAAAACACAGGGTTGGGAGGGTCGCCTTCAGTCCCCTGCTGGCTTTACCCCATGGGCCAAATACATTAGCTTCTCACCCACTGCATTTCATGTTTCTCCATGCCAAAAGCCCAGTCTTATGCAAATCCGAGCCAAAAACAGCTCAACGGCAGCAGCAAACGATGATATGACCTCAACTGGCACATATCCTCAGCCTTGTTGCCTTTTATTAAATACAAGCAGAAAATTAGGCTACATTTCCCCAGTGATGTGGTATCCTTATGTCACTTCGCAAGGACATTAGGCCTGTTATTTTTCTTCTTAGGTGCTAAAGGCAGGGGGATGTCGAGGGAGAGAGAGATTTCTGGGCAATGGGGGGTGGGGAGGGGTTATTTGGCAGCTGGTTTGTATCTAAAGCAACATGCAGTGTATAAAATAACTCTAAAGCTTGGATCTGTGGCTACCACCGTTAAGGGGTATTTTAGGACTAGAGGGGACATATCAGGTGGTAGATGTTGACATATGAACTGATAAGCATTGCTATGGACTAGGGGTGTGAGATATTTCTCATCTATGATAATATCGTGATTGTTGTTTTAATGATGTGCAAGCTGATATTATCAAGCATGTCACTCAATTTGCAAAAAACAAACAAAAAGCATTCACTGCAAGATGAAGCCAATTAGAATACATTTAGAATGGCCCTACGGTATAATTCAAGTTATGAAAGCAAAAAGTATCCCTTTTGGAGTTTTGGTTTTTTATATTTATAAGATGATCTAGTTAAGTACTATCACACAAGAAAGAGTACCGTCTTCCAAAATATCAGGCATGAGTGTGATCATGAATGTGATATTGATCTTATACAACAGTTCAACAAACACTGAGTTTGAAAAATGTACTTTTAAGACAATATTGTCTGTTTTTTTTTTTCTGTTTCGCCAATGAAAATAGTTCCAAACAAATCATTTGTGCATCTCAGAGAAATACCACAGTGTTTCGTTCCTTAATGAATCTGTTTTTCAACAAAACATTTGAGTCAGTGATTCGATGAACCATTCATAAAGACAGCAACTGGCTGCATCCGAAATCGCACACTTCCCTACTATATAGTAGGCAAAAATAGTATGTGACAAAAGAAGAATGTCCAAATTCACAGTACTCATAAAAGAGTAGGCAAAAAGTACCCAGATGACCTATTACTTCTGGTGTGATTCTGAAGTGTGCATACAAAAATTCATTATGAACATTATTTCAGCCTCTTGCTTCATTTCTAAATGAACCATCATGAACCGTGATTTTTAAACAAATCATTTGGGTGAATGATTCAATGAATCATTCATTAAGGACTTTTTTATTAAGGACAGTTTTAGTGTCATATTTATTTATCCATGACAGACCTAAACCAGCCAAAGTGTCAGCGCACAGTCCCACTCAGCAAAATATTGTTCAACTATCGTTATCGAAAAAAATCCCCTAAAATATTGAGATATTAATTTTTGTCAAAATTGCACACCCTTTTATGGACCCTTTTCATATTTTCAGAGTTCTCAGAAATGCAGTCGGCATAATTAAATGGCAATACAAGTAAATGAAAACATTACAAATGTGTTACAAAATACGTTACACAAATATAATACAATAAAAAAGAAAAGAAATACAGCAACTATGATTATACAAGATGTTTTGCATTTACATACGATAAAAAAAGAAAAAAAACTTTTTTTCTGGTAAAATCTTACTAAACGTCCTTAAGTGAGCTTATTGTATAAAAATGTTCACTTTTTCTCTAGATTTAAAATAACAGTCTATGAAAAGGGTCTATCACTATTGTTCACTCTAGCAAACCACAAACCACTTTAAGTCTTTTTGAAAGTAATAAACTTTGGCACATAACCCATCTCTAATGAGCTTAAGAAGTGCTATTTTTTTCTAAGCAATAAAACTCTCTATTGTCATCTGCTAGACAATGAAAGTCAGCCATTTTTAGGGACCAGAATACCACAGATATTTTGGCATGTACTCTTTTGACTCGGGCCAGTAAGCAACCACACAAAATACTGTAAAAACCGCATAGCAAGACCTTAGCAACCAACTAGAACACTCTACAATCATAATAGCAAGTTTTGGATGGCAAGTATCACTCATGTTACTACTAACAGTAGACTGCCGTCCTAGAATTCACAGCTCCTCTGACAAACTTGGGTCACCCCCCAAGAAAAACGATGGAGCAAGGCTACAGTTGTTTTTATGGACACAGACTGTTTAAGAGACTTCAGGCTTTACCCTGCGCTTGTTTCTGCACCTTAGCAACGCTCACTGGCAACCACAGTTGAGTTTTGATGAGGATAAAAAGGAGTACACAGTCAGTCACTGGTGGATGGTCTTTGGCTGGGTCTCAGGGGCTGATCTAAGGGACAATAAGCCCTTTTTGTTAGTAATGCTGTTGGCTTTGGAACTAAAACTGCATCTGGTCAAGGGGAAGTTACTGCCTGACAACATCTGCTCGGCCTCAAAGACACTCTCCGTACGCTGACTTTCATTCTCACAGACTGTCCTCCCAACACCGTGAGAGCAAACCAATGCTTTATAATCAAGCTTCTTCAATGGTTCTTTGCAATGTCTGGAGACCTGCATTCTGTTCCAATCTGTTGCACTCCATCTAGCTTTTAAAATGCAAGAAACACTATGCGAACAGCCCCTAACAGATTAAAAAGCAACAACTATGAAGCATGAAACATTTGACTTGTAAAGTAGGGGTCCCTTAACAAACAGTTTGGGAATCACTGGAACTCAGAAAAGTTCTCCTATGGAATCATATGAACTTAAAAATAGGAACTTAAAGGGACATTCTGTCATCATTTTATCATTATGTGGTTTCAAACCTATTATTAAGAACTTGAGATCTTTTGAAGAACTTTGGGAACCCAACATTATTGGAGCAAATATGACTTTCATTGTATGGACAATAAAAACACACACATTTCTCATTTCTCAAAATATTCCCTTTCATGTTCCACAGAAGACATGATTCTGAAACTGATTCCCAAAGCCTTGTGAATATTCTGATATTATGAGTGAAATGAGGTAGATGCAACCAATTACATTAATATGATGAAAGTACTTATAGAATAGTAATGTTATGTTTGAGTTCAGATATATTATTATTCTATACACAAATAAATCCATTGATTTCTTCAACAGACATTAGAAATAGCAAACACTATTCAACTACTAAAATATGTCTAATATATTTTATATAATAAAAATATCTAATATTTAATACGTCATTGAACAACCAAATGACAAACATACACATTTACTCATAAATTTAGATGCTGGCATGTGGAAAGATTACAGAGCAAATACCATTAATCAAAAATCATTAAATATTAAATAGAAAATATAATTAATGAAATATCAATCAAATTTATAAAATTTCAACCATTAAAATTATAAATATATTTTAATATAAATATTGTATAAAATAAACTTACATATAAAAAATATAAATTTATATAAATAATACAGAATAAATCATTAAAAAAAATCAACAATTATATAATATTTAAAATAATGACAATAATTTAATTATTAAATAACTTAATAATATCATAAGTTTGAATTGAGGCAGATGCAACTACAATATGTTTTATTACATTATTATGACAAAATTTACTAATAGAATAAGACATTTTAGTGCCGTGTTTAAAAAAAAAATCTAAAATTAAGAAAAATACAGACATTTAAAATAATCTTTTGTAATAAATAATCTCATAATAGGACTTCCACAATAATAAGTCAAAGTTTTGAGAATAAACTCATAACATTATGAGAAAGCAAAGTTATGAGATTAAATAAACATTGTGAACATAAAATCAAAGGTTCTAAAACCTTTCTAAAAAGTGCTTGCTGTTCTAAAACAATGTTGTAATTAGAATTATATTATTATATAGACATTTTTGAAAATGAGTTATGTTGAATAAATTTTAGTGGTCCAGAACAGAAGTTGCTAGAGTGACAGTTATGTGAGTGAGTTGGCTATGGCATTATAGAAACTTCTGAAGGTCCCCACTGGCGTAAGAGGAGTCATGATTCATTCTGCTCTTCACAAAGGCTTCACTACGGATATACAAAAAATACCACAGGGAATAACCAAGCAATCAGTGAATGGAAGATAACACTGACAAGATGATGCCCAATGCTGCTCAAACTTCACAGACGCTTGCATGTGGGTTTTGAAGAGAAAATTAAGGGTTGCTAGCACAACCAAATACATATGTCAAGAATTTAGAAGGAGTCTGTGTAAAGAGGAGGTGGTTTTGAGAATACACAGATTCTGATGGCTCATCGTTACCACGCTTGAACTAGACCAGAACATCTTTCCTGCATTAGAGACTTTCCAGCACTTATCATGAAGAGGAACTGATATCATAAATAAAGTATGTTAACATGCTGTCAGAGTGAGTGGATGTTCTGTTTGATATGCGATTAAATTGTTTTCTCTTCGTGTTTTAAACATTAAACCATCATTTCCTATTTATTCAGAATCTAAGATTTACACACATACACACATCTGCTTTTTGAATATATATCAACAACTTAGTCTTTGTGAAAACATACAGTACTTGACAGTATCGCTGGTGCTAATCATTTTGAGGCTCTATACACAAACAGATACTTCCAGCGAATCCAATGACTTCTTCAACAGACATTAGGAATAACAAACACTCTCCAACTGCTAAAATACGTCAAATCGTCCTTGGACAGACAAATGTCAAACATACACAGTCACTCAAACACACTCAAACATACTGGTATGTGGAAAGAACACAAAGCAAACGCCATTAATCAAATATCATTAAATATTAAATATCATAGAGAAAATATAATTAACTAAATATCAATAATTAAAATGAATATTTTCAAATAAATATTTTTTCTAAAATAAGTGTATATATAAAATAAAATTAAAATAATTAATAAATAAACTTACTATGCAGTCACTCAGACATTCAAGATACAGGTATGTGGAAAGAATATAAAGCAAATGGCATTAATCAAATATCATACATCTAAGTATATATCATACATCAAATAAAATAAAATTATTAATGAAATTCAGAATATCAATAATCATATATCAATACCATAGAAAAATACAATTAATATCATTCAAAATATAATGAACTATCATTACATATTAAATATATTGTATAGCAATAATTAAAGTTATACATATTTTTATATATAAATATTTTATAAAATAAGTATGTAAAGCAATAAGCAATAGCATTAGCAAGTTAGCATCATAAACACATTTACCTTATTGGTGAGAAGCACATGGTAAATAAAAAAGGTCTAAAAAGATTCCACTTGGCTTAAACCTAATTGTTAACATTTTGAGTAAAATAACACAACAAACAGGTCTACAGTGCTTCTTCTTTTGCTCAATACTGATTTACACTCTTACTGCATATCGCCACCTATTGGGCTGTTGCGCAATCAAGCTACCCATTGGTAACCCCAAAAACTCTTCGAAAACCTAACAAACTCTTCGAAATCCCAACATAACAGAACATTAAACTCCAACAACTCTCCCTCTTTTCTCAGCTTGCTCAAAAAGACAATAGCAGCTAATTTCAACATTTACTCTCCCCATCCAGTCTCACGCAAAGCATGCTGGGAACTAGATATCCCCTGCCCTGTTTCAGCAATGCCACGTTAACACTACTGGAAATCACTGAAGAAGTCTCAACACAAATGGATTGAGTAAACATCTGTTTTGCAAATGTAAATGGACTGCGATTGTGTGTCATTAAGCAGCGAAATCATTTTTTAAGCATGTCATCTCATGCAGTATATAGGAATATACACAACCGTCCCACATGATCCGTGGCATTTTAACTCTAACAAGATATAAAATCTCTTAAGTTACATTCGTTTCGCTTCGCCGAAACAGGAAGAATGACAGGTTGAAGTGAACCATAAGCGAACAGGAAGTCAGAAGAACAGAGGCACAGCCAGCAGTGTGTGTGTGTGTGTTGGCAGTCCTTCACTTCCAGCCATTTTTCGTCCAGCCCCACAATTTAACAGCGCACTAATACAGATGTGCAGGCCTCTGCTTGTAAATCTCCCCGAATCAGGAAATACAACACAACTGGAAATTTCAGCAGAACGTATTACGGCCGTATCAGCTTGCACAGCAACCGCTGAACCCTCGCGACTGTCAGGTCTGGGAACTCAGAAACGAGAGGACCACAGTGATCTGTCGAAATATGTACAGCTCTACACCTCCCTATGGGCGCAACGGATCCCTGTTAATGCTCAGATTTAGTTTGCAACATAAAATGTTTCAGATTTAAGAATCAGCTCGCTTGTCAGTGTGTAAAATCTGCTCAGATACTACACTCTTACACTTTTTACATGGATTAATGACTACACCAAACAAACCTGCATAAAACCAGCATGAACCATGAAAACCAGTAAGGATATGCTTATATATTGTGTGAAAAAATAAATAAATAAATAAATTAACAAGCATTTGTCAGGCATGTGATGAGCTTAGGGGAAAAAAAAGAGTATTTGAAAAATAACAAAATAATAAAAAATAAAATGCAATAAAATAAAATAAACAATAAAAAATGTATTTTCTTAATTGCCTGGCCAGGATTTCAAAATTGCCTAAAATGTTCAGGTTTTGGTTTTATTTGGCTTTGTTTTCCTACTGACATGCTCTATACAGTCCTCATACATTAAGTATTTTTTTTTAAATGAGTATTTGAGTACTGAGTATGAGCTAAAAAATTTAATTAAATTAAAATTGACTTACAGTCATCATACATATATGTATGCACATTTGCATTGCTGTTTTCTGTAGATCCCACCTTCTCACACGCCATGATTGGTCGATTATGTACAATGCCTGCACGCTATTGGTCAAACTACTTTTCAATCACTACCTTCAGCAAGTATGAAAACAATAGGAAAACAAAGCCAAAACCCAGACATTTTAGGCAATTTAGAAATCCAAGTCAGGACATGTCCAGGAAAAAGGTCACCCTACAATAATAATTTTATTACAATAATAACACTGAAAACATGCTGAAAACATTGGATCATAGATGGTGGCACTAGGTCTTGCAGTGTTGTCAGAAGCAATCCTTGCATGAAATAATTGTATTTCAAAACAGCATTTTGCTCTTTGTTTAGTAATTGTTTAAGATTATTTCATGATTCATGTGGGTCATACTTGTAAGGTCAGACAGAAAATACAGAAAAATCACATTCCTGATTTATAATTAAACCATTAACTCATATAACAGTCCCTCCAGGATTTTTCTGCATTTTTTTCTGATTTTTGCGGCCTAAAATGACTGATTTTGCAGCGGCTTTTCTCAAAATTTGCGGTGATATTTGCGGCATTTCTTATTGTTTTGCAGTGAAAATATACCACAGACAACATTCTTCTAACATTGTTATGACTTTTCTGACTTCGAGAACCATACGGCACCAGACTAATATTTGAGGACACCAGCACAAGTGCCATTAAGTTCTACAGAAGGTGGCACCAGCACCTGACAGTAAAGCACTCACCCTAATCGCACATGTACATCTCGGAGATGTCTATTTGATGTCTGCATTTACATATGCAAGATGTATTTTTTAGGGCATTTGCTCATCTGCAATACGTCTCCAAGAAGATTCCTGTCAGATGTCAAATAGAGATTTATTAGAATACATGTAAAACTACTTCTGAGATGTTTATCAGATTACAAGACAGATGTTTCCCAGATCTTTAGCAGACGTCTTACAGATTTACTTGTGCTGTCTGGGTAGTTGAGATGCAGATAAAATTAACTTTTATTACTGTCATTTATAATGTCTAAATATAATTTAATAAATACAAAAAAGTATATATTAGGGAGTGGAAATGGCTAATAAGCCTATAAGTCTCTGCAGCCATATAGTGGTAATTTAATGTCTTTTTTTATTTTTAAATAAGTGTTTGCTTTCCTACATTATGAAACTTACTTTTATAAATGGAGGCAACATGAAGGATGAACAAATAATGTAAATCACATTAAAAATAACTTTCAAATTTGGTTACTTAAAGCTTTGAAGTGCTGGGAAAAGTTGTGTGAAGCATTTAAAAACAATTGAAGACATTAGACCATTTCTGCCACAAGTTGTTCCTGTAGTTATGTTAAATCCATGGTGAATGGTGGAGATTTGTGTTTACTGAAAGATGTTTTTCCTGGTTTCCACATCAGTGGCGTTTGTTCTGATATCCGTAGCTTTAACAAAATTCTGAATGCTTCTCACAAGATTTGACAGAGATGTTACTGATTCTGCGGTGAATTCGACTACTTTCTTCACTGTATCTCCCAGCGCTGTGTATAACAGTGTCGCGTGATCGAGGCCCGAGCAGATAAACGGTCTGCGCCGCGTAGCGTGGATTAGTTCCGCTTTCGGTTCGTTTGTCCAATGCAGCTCTAGTAAATCAGTCATGATGAGAACGCAAGGCGGTTCATTCCATTTTTGTAATTAAGAAACAACTTTTCTTTCACTGAATGCGCGTTGCGATGATGTCACAGGACACGTCTAAGCCCAAAATCTGCGGAAAATTTGCGGCAATTACGAAAATTTGCGAGCTCTTGCGAAAATTACGGAGTTTGCTTGATTTTGCGATAAGAGATCGCAGAATCACGAAATCCTGGAGGGACTGATATAAGGTGATTTAACAGACACTTTTAACTAAAGCTACTGTATACTTATCACGAAGTAGGCTCAAACCTGTAAACTTTTGCATGCCAGTTTAGATTTTTAACCACTACATCATCTCATAAATGTTATTAAAGGTGGAGACTTGATAAAAATCCCATAGAAGGCATAATTATGTATTGAATTTTATTTTTCTTTCATGCAAGTAGAGGACCCAGCAAAACTGTCAAAACAAAACTTTGTTCAGCCAAGTTCAAACTCTGCCATATACATAAACACTTCAAGTGACTATTAGAACTTGGATTTCAAAACACATTTGATGAGACCAAAGTCTAATGAAAGACACGGACACATGCCATGTTTGTCCTAGATTCCTGTCTGGTCACCGCCGCAACCAGTGCCAACCTAACTAAACACACATTGCCTGATCTGGATGATATAAGACTGCTTGTAGTGCAGCCCTGACCTGGCTCTGTTCAAAAATCTCACAAGCTGCCTACGTAGACAGAATTTTAAGAGATTATAAACACTCACTAGATCAGTGCCATTATTGTTAACTAAAACTATTAAAAATCAGTTTGGCAACTAGCTAAAATGACTAAAACTAAAATTTAAATAAAAATAAAGCTAAAAAACAAAACTAATAATGATGAAAATAGCACATAAAACAATTACTAAAACTTCAACTTAAATTAAAATTTAAAAATGTAAAGATAAATTTAGAATTTTAATAAATACTATAATAGTATATGTCAATAATGCTAAAATAACATTGCTCTAGATATGAAGGCTGTTCCAAAATGAAAAATATTCTAGAATAACTACTTTTGGCCAAATTCTAAAATGTATCCTTTGCAGAAAACGCAATCCCACAATCCACTGTAAAAAAGCTTAATGAAAAAATTTTTTTTTTTTTAATTTTCAAAAAAAATTCAAGATGATGACAAAATGTGAGAGAAAAATAAATATACTTAAAATGTAAAATCAATAAAAATCAATACAAAAATTAAATTAGTGCTGGGCAATGATTAATCGCAATTAATCGCATCCACAATAAAAGTTTTTGTTTATATATGTGTGTGTACTGTGTATATTTATTATGTATATATGAAGACACACACATACAGGATATATTTTCAAAATATTTACATGTATTTACATATTTTTCTGAAATATATACATGCATGTGCGTGTATTTATATATACATAATAAATATACACAGTACACATACATGTATTATTTAAACAAAAACTTTTATTTGGATGCAATTAATCACGATTAATCGTTGCCCAGCACTAATATAAATTCAGCTCATCCGCAAAATGCTAACAACAAATGTTAATTAATTAGTTACAAATAAGATGCCATTTTAGTTAAGATGCTGCCTTAGTCAGCTGTCTACGTAGGCTGTAGGTGGCTCACCAGGTTTTGGAAGAGAGCCCATTAATTCCCCAGCTCTTTTGTTTAACAGACCATCAGTTGTACTTCTACTTAAGGATGCCACAGTTTCTCACTACATCACAACAGATTGTACTGATTTATCGCCGTCTCTCTTTGCCAAATACATGGAGGCTTATGAGCACAGATGGGACACGTCCCAGGCTAAATTATTTGTACACTCTTGCTATTTAGCAGGGTGGACTTTGCAGTCTGAAAAAGGGTCTTAATAACTAATCGGAGAGCAAGCCAAGAGGCACGTCAGAAATCTGGCCGATGTACAGCAGATTCAGATAAGATAAAACAGGCAGGAAGAGATGGGCTCTCTCGCTCTCAGACGAGACAAAGGTGAACATCTGTCTGGAACAACACGTGTAACATTTGCTAGATACTTACAAATAGTGTCCAGTCACTGTGGGAAATCTAAGTAAAAACCTTTAAACCGTAAAAAACTTTAAACCTTAAAACCAGCTATTGTACCTTCAGCTTCTGAAGGTACAATAGCTGGTTTTAAGATGTCTAAGATGGTCATTAGTAGGTTGGTTCATCAGATGACTGAATACATAATTAGGACTGGTAAACCACTTGGTTTTATGTGGTTTCTAGCTCATTTGGTTGATCAGATGCGTAGATTACTTGCAAATTGTAGTCCATTGCTGATTTGTAATTAGTAATGTAATCCATTACATTACACTTTTCAGGCAATATAATCAGACTACTTTTTAATTACTTTTAGATTACTTTTGACCTAACTTGTTTATCACAATGATTTAAACAGGATAATCCAGTACCACATCGATATAAAAATACAAAGAGAAAGAAAATATATTACATTTGTTGTTATTAAAACATGAAGTGCATTAAACATTATATTGCATCAAAGTTTTCCAAACTGGGGTTTGTGAAATAACTAAAGGGTATTGTGAGTTTAATGAAAAGCTAGTAATTAATTGAATCATAAAAATGTAAAATTATTATACCTGTTTAACTGCATGTCATGTGACTGTGTGAATGGTATGTAATCATGTAAGTAAGAAAAAAAGCTAACTGTAGTTTGATTACAAGTATTTTAAAATGTAATAGAATCTTATTACAAGTACTTAATTTTTGGAACCTGATTACATAATCCAGGTTACATGTAATCAGTTACTAACCAGCACTGCTGATAGCATGATAATGACTAGTAAACCACTTTGGTGATCTGATAAATCACCTAAAACCAACTTGTACCAGCTAAAAATTATCTTAGACTATCAATAAACAAAATATAATATAAAAACATACAATAAATATATTTAACATAGTATTTACACAATATCATGGTATAAGTAATTTGCTGGTCCAAATCAGTTTAGATGATTGATCTGATGGGCAGATTGCATGATTAAGACTGATAAACCACTTTAGTGATCTGATCAATCACTTAAACCAACTTGTGCAAGTTAATAAACAACCTAGACCATCAAGAAGACCATTTATATTATAACAAACATACAATACAATTCAAATGTTAAACATATTAATAATAGTTTGTGTGTATACACAATATTATATTCCAATATAGTCTATTAGAGTCTAATTATAATCAACTAGCTAACAACTTAGACCATCAAGAAAACAATGTACAGTTTAATATACAATACAGTTAATATACATAGTATTTTTTTGTGTATGTAGTATATACAATAGTACGGTTTAAGAAGGTAATTAGCTGGTTAGATGGTTGATCAGATGAACTGATTGCATGATCAAGATGGGTAAACTACTTTGGCTGAGGGAGTGGAGACTCAGTTGAGCTGATTAACCACATTTCCAAACATTTTGAATGTGTCTGACCACCTTAAACTGGTCTGACCTGGTTTTTCTGGCAGGAAAAAAGGGAAATAATTATGTTCCTTTAAGCAAGCTTTGATCACGAAGTTAGCTGCTAGCTGGAAAGAAGGTAAAAGAGTGGCTCAAGTAAAAATAAACGTGAGGATGAGAGATTCATTTGTTCTGATTAAAAAGCTTTCCACTGGGTAGGAAAAGGCAGTGGTAAAGGAAGGAGTGAGAGGAATTGTGTATGCCGAAAGGAAAGCAGCAGATCAAGAAAGAGAGAAAACAGACAGAACAAACAAATGGACTAATAAATGCTTCTGCTATATTTGGCTTAATGGGTTACAGTGATAAATGTCTTGAACATCTCAGTTCAGATTAGACTCAAGTGAAGTCAGCATACGCAGATACAGATCAATCTCAGCAGCTCTCTGATCTGCAGTCGTGTCTACATGGTAAACCTCGTTCTGCAAAAAAGGTAGGGACCCAAAATATACTACAAAACAAAATAAATCAACAAATCACCAGCCTTAGATTTCTTGCTCAAAGATAGAAATAAACAACCCACTTCTATAACATATACAAACTCGACAGATAATGACTCTTCATGCTCTTAAAGCAACTGGGATGCTTCATGAGTTGAATTGCAATTCAACAATCTAATATAAATATAAATCATATTTATTCAAGATCTAAAAAACAGTTTTTATGCTAGTTACCAGGAGCCACAGCATCCCAATAACAGATGAGAAATGAAGCAAGTCGAGTTTTATCAATTGGAAATCAATGATTGCGAGACTGTGATACTTACACTGCTCCCCTAGAGGCAACAGCAGTAATTGAGGTTTGAGAGGTTGTTATTGAAAAGGTCTCTGAAGACTAACAAAAGTTGCATAATATGATTTAAGGCTAATATGAAAACTAAACTGAAACACATGGGATAAAGATCACATGCACCAGAGCACCACAAAACCTGATGAATCCAGCATCTTCTCAACTAATGCAGGAAACCTACCTATGAGATTTATATATATACTGTTTTTAATAGTTTTATAATTAATCTAATTCATCTAAAAATGGACAACCACAAGAGCAGGTGAATAAGAAATTCATGACACCACAATAATAAGAAGACATGGAAAAACAGCACTATGAACAGCATTAAAACGGACTGATAAAAACAGGTAAAAAGATAGATAGATAGATAGATAGATAGATAGATAGATAGATAGATAGATAGATAGATAGATAGATAGATAGAATAAAATTATGATAGATAGATAGATAGATAGATAGATAGATAGATAGATAGATAGATAGATAGATAGATAGAATAAAAGTATAATAGATAGATAGATAGATAGATAGATAGTTAGTTAGTTTGATGGATGGATAGATGTTATTATGTTAAATAGGATATGTTATTATATAAACATGCATTTGGTAAAAGATGCACAAAGGCAAACATTTAAATTTGAATAATGTGCAATAAATCCAGGAAAACTCATTAAGAAAGTAACACGTATTTGTTTTGATTTCATGTTCACTAAAGCTTGATATATCTAAAGGGGGTTTCCAACAAAATAAACATCACTTGGGTGCAGCATGGGTTCAACGAGCAAATGGAAAATTGTTAATGCTAAAGAGACAAATGAAATGGAACTGAAATTGTTGCACTGGAATTGTTGCACTTTGTTATGCCAAATTTATTATGTATTTGGTATCCATCTTTTTTATTGGACCTGTAGGAGAAAACAAACAGCCAAAAGCAGCAGGCTCTTTGTCCTAATTTTCTGAACATAAAATCCATGCATAACAAAAAAATATCTATTGCTGTTTTGCTCAATTAATCCAAACATATGAGCGTGTGCAACTGTTGCAGGTCAATTTCTCCTCACTGTAAATCATATTTAAAACAAATGAGACTACAAAGTGCGTATAAAGCTTTAATGCAATTAAAATGCATCAAACAGTGATGCCTAATGTAAAATCTGAACCCTAAAGTTTTAAAACCAGAGCCTGCCAGGAGACTTCTGGTAAAATCCTCACAGATTACACTGACACCAGCCTGTATCCACACAGCGTTACTATGGAAACCTCATATCCAAGCGGTGCCGCAGATGTATGAGGTTGCATTACTGTGAGTTAGACCCGGGTGTGCCTCACATGTCCTAAAAAGTGAAGCTGCGGGCTCTTTGATCGCCCCCTGGTGGCTGGCTGCAGTACAGGTCATAAACCCCGCCCTCTCCAAGTAAACGAATGGGACTTTCTGAAATATGGTTTTGGTCATTTAAGGTAGTTGTTATCACACTGATATATGTTCAATTGTTCGTTTTTGTGATAAGTTTGATTTTAGCTAGTAATTTGATGCTATAAAAACAGGGCGTGTCGTTATGGTTGATTGGGTCTGCGGGAGTTTGGGCGGGAGTTTGATTCCGCGGCTCCACCTCACGACACTACTGCGCAGACTCTGGCTCCAAACGAATCTCTACTGCGCAGACTCTGGCTCCAAACGAATCTCTACTGCGCAGACTCTGGCTCCAAATGACATCATTTTCTCAAGATGGCAACGGCCATGCTGAGATGAATTCGCTTCACTTTTCTATAGTGGAAGGAAGCGGAGACGTGTCGTCCATCTCTTTTTACAGTCTATGGTCAGACCTGATGGGAAACTAATCAAGGTGTAACTCCCGTAAGGTTAATGAACCCAGGTCCCTGTCAGTAATGAAGTGCTCTGTACATGTTCCACAGATTTCATGTGGGGAGCTCAGGCTGTGGTGTGTGAGGACAGAACGCTGTAGTCCTTGTGGGCTGGAGAACTGCCCGACTGCGGTGTCTTCACTGGGAAGCAGTCAACATCCGACCAGCCCATCACAGCTGGAGAACAGCAGTTGCGCTAGACATGCTCACTTCTCTTGTTGAGCATGTATCATTTTGTTTAATCATCTAAAACCCAGCTTTTAAAGGTTGACTGAACTAATGAATGTAGGAAAAGTTGACATTACATTAAATATTAATAAAGTCCATTCTTTGGCCATTTAGTTTGAGCAACAGCAAGAATAGTAAGAACTTACAATGTCAAGTTTGGTGCATTGTAAAAATTACTGTAAAAAGACTGTAAAAATGTTACAGCAAAAACCTGTTAATTGGTTGGTATCCAAAGTTGTGAATGTGCGCAAAATTATAATGTCGCATAAAACATTTGCGAAGAAGCACCGTTTCCATCCGACGAGTCAAAGAAAACAAAATCGTCACTTCCTGATAAACTGGCACTAAATATCACAAAGAAATATGAGAGAAGCCACTGAATATAAAAATTTTCATATATAATAAATGACTTATGCCTCAGAGCGAGCAGACGAAACAGTGAATGCGGTGTTTCCTTTCATGGATGCCTGCTGTTCGCAGTTGTGTAAGACAATAATACAGAATAATACAATAATACAGAAAAACTTCGACGACAGACTTTGCTCGGGCATTTCAGAATGACCATAACAACATTTCAGATGTTGTGGAACAAGATCGGTCTGCTGGTTAGTCAGGTTATGACATCCCATTGTGCAAAGTCACATGACTTTTTTGATGCACATGGAGGAATTTATTCAGCAAATGCGTATCCGTCTCCCATTATTTGCATTAACCCTTTTTCGCACAAGATAAAAACCACCTCAAGCGAGCATAAAAACTTTTTTGCGAATTAAGGGATTTTTTGTTGTTGTTGTTGTTGTTGTTGTTTCCATCATTAGTTTCTGATGCGATACTTCAAAACGCACATTAAAACAAGGTGATGGAAACATAGCTTATGTTAAAGGTACAAAAAATGCAGCAGTTTATTTATTTATTTATTTAGCAAAATAAAGTTTGTACTGTAAAATTTACAGGTTGCAACCAGTTTTGTTTTTGTTTTGTTCTGTTGTTTTTGGATCTACAAGTAAAAAAACATACATTTTGGTTTAATAGAACTTATTATATCGTGTTTGATGAAAGCACGAAGTTATTACAACAATTTTTACATTTTTACAATTTTTTAAAATTTTTCTCCATATTCCAATTTTTACATATTCCTCCACAAACTCATGAAGTTGGTTGCTTCAAGTTTTTGAGTTTTATCAGCTTCTGATTTTTTAAAGCATATGTTGCTACAGGCAAAACAAGGTGGGACGTGGGATAGTGCAAAGCATCATCTCTTTTTCTCAAGCTGGAGTAAAACACATCCTAATTTTCATCAGCAAAGGAAAACCACAGACACAGTGAAGACAATCTGCACATCATCAAGCAACACATCGGTTAGAAACAGATGCAGAGTTATGAAAATCCTCCCATCACGAAAGGATTCCCAGCCGTGTGTGGAGAAAAGGGTCTGTTAACCAAACTCTTTGGCTCTTTCATTGATGTGTGCATCTATCCTCAGCTCCGCCGCCTCATGTCGTCAATCAGCTAATCAGCTGCCCAAAGCAGGCAGATGAAGTCATGAGTAAACCATCAGTCCCTGCTGAAGAACAGCCTGCTACTGGCAGTAATAACATTAGCTTAGCAAATTAAAACCCCAAAATCATCACTGCAGCTCAACTGAGCAATTAAATAGTATATGTGCATTTCCAGAGGTAAATAGCAGTTTTTGCAAGGCAGCACAAACAAATGTAATATTAGTAATATTAAAATATTTGCAAAGAAGACTCTTGCAATCCAGTATGCAAAAAAGACAATGAAATTTGTTTTCTGTCAGTTTTGAATGTGAATCAACAACACAAAACCATCTTTGCATGTAAAAGTGGCTAAAGATAGTTAAATACATGTAAGGAAAACTATTGCAATCCAGTATGCAAATAAAAAGGCAATGAATTCAATGTAAATATCACAATGAGGTCATTGCTTTAGCCATTTTTAAATAAGGGAAAATTTACCAAAAAAAAAAATCAATAGCACATCTAAGACTGAAATTATCAACAAAACAAAATTGTGTTTGTTATTCAGTTCTAGCTGAATTCGCTGCAGAAGCTTAATACTTAATACTTGTGCAAAACTACATATTTTTCAAAATGGACCAGTCCTAAGAAAGCCCTGTATGATTAGGCTGGTTTCAGGTTGAGCTGACCTCGATTAGACGTGTTTCTTGGAAGCATGAGATGCATTTTTACTACATCTACATGGAGTGAAACAGAACAGACCGCAGTGAGCCTTGAGATCCATTTTTAAAAGTTAGACTATTTTTAACTCAACACAGCATCATACAAATGCAACGTTCATGGCGGTATGCTCAAAAACAGTGCAACATGCATAAAAACAGCCAAAGATGTCTTTAAATGAATCTACAGACACAACTTTTCCATCTAATGCTATTAGCATGTTAATTAGAGCATTTCAAATAATACAAAAAACATACCAAAATATTAATATATTCATTCATTCATTCATTCACTCTCACTCACTCACTCACTCACTCACTCACTCACTCATTCATTCATTCATTCATTTGTTCAGTCCTCCAAAATTATAATTGGTATTAATGGTACCATGCAAAAAAAAAAAAAAAAAAAAAACATGTTGTTCTAAATATCTGTAAACATAGTAATTAATATTTACAGTAGCTTGATATATAATAAACTTTTTAAAGATGGTTATGCATGATCAGTATCCAGTTTCATGATTTATGTTGTGTTAAAATATTAAAATGCATTACATTCTTTAAAGATGTAATCATGATTATTGTATTAGTTCAGATATATGCGTATATAATTCATAATGTTTCACATTTTATATATAAATAAAATGAAATAAAAATAATGTATTATTTTTTATTAAATTAAAAGCTATTGTTAACTAAAACTAAAACCATAAAAAAAAATTTCTTGAAATACAATAAACAATAATTGAATTAAATTAAAAAAGGCAACATTTCCGTTTAGTTTAAAGGGGTCCTATTATGCTCTTTTACAAAGTCTTGATTTTGTTTTGGGGGTGTACTAAAACATGCGCTCATGCTTGGTGGTTTGAAAATCACATTATTTTTCACATAATTTACATTATTACAATACCTTCCTCCCCAGCCTGGCACAAACGGCTCGATTAGTTCCGGGTTTGATGAAGGCCCGCCTTCCGAAAAACGAAATGTGTTGTGATTGGTTAGCTGTCCCAGTGCATTGTGATTGGCGAACAGCTTAGACGGCGTTTCAGTACTGCCCCGCCCCTTGCCAAAACAGCAAGTGATGTCAATTCAGACCCAGAGAATATTGAACAAGAGAATCGCGCAGAACCTGTGCACGCACGGATATTGAAAGACATATTAAAGTGGTAACGATATTGTTGTTGTTGTTTTTTGGCTAAATCATGTTTTAGATAGGATGTCAAAAACAGCTTAAAAATAACTGCATTTACTATGTACAGATAAGTGCAACGGTGATATGTATTATGTTTATTGTTTTTTAATTCTAACATTATAACATGAATTGCAGTGAAACTGTTATACAGTTGAATTTATTTATACCATAGTCCCACAGAGTTACTCTATTTGGTAAATATATGCAAATTCATTCTCTGCCAGCAGGAGGTGCTGTTGGAGCGAGCGAGAGCGAGATTTCCCCGGTAACGCTGTACACAAAGCAGAGCTCCGCTCACAAACGCTGCTTTATCAGACATTACATGCAAGATGAAATGAAAATGACATCCAAAATTTTCTGAAGACAGTCGGTTTCCTTCAGAAATACAGTGATATAAAAACACCCGCACCGGGTTTCAATTTTGAAACGTGCATTCGAATTTCCGGAGGTGGGATTTATTTTAATGATATTCTAATGGACCAATTTGTGATGTCACAAATACAGGAAAACAACTTTGTAGTCCAAATGAGCCGTTCGTTGTAGTTCTTGAAAAAGGATTTTTTTAAAACGAAATATCTCCCTTTGGAGTGGACTTTGAGATTCGTCACTTTATAGATCTGTTTATGCCCAAACATACACACTACACACTGACTAAAATTCAAAAAGTGACAAAGCATAATAGGACCCCTTTAAGCTGAAGCACTAATATAACTAAAACTAAATAAACAAAAACTAAAATTTTAAGAAAATTATAACGACTACATATATTTTTATATTTCAAAAATAATCATAAAAATAACAAAAACACAAATTTCTAAAACTTTAACTAAAATTAAACTAAACTAAAATTAAAACAGAAAATACCAAAATAAAATCTAATTCAAAATATTAAAAAAACTACTGACACTCAAATAGCAGTGACATATAAGACAGTACGATTATCTATAAACAGCTTTATAAAACATGATAATAGTGATAGTCAAATGATCTTCATATTACAAATTATTAGATGCTCTTTGATCTACAGTCTCTCTGAATACTAAGACATGACAGTGCAAACTAACCATAGAAGATTATGCAACTTAATACAGGCGACCTTAACAACAAATTCCACGACTAATGCATTCTAGAGCTACTGTCCTGATAGATATACAAAAAAAACTGTGAATATTCACCTCTGGCTCACCTTTATCCAGCTTGAAAGAGCTCTAAATCTGAGCCGATCTTTCCTTTAATATCATCAGGTCATGAAGGTCACCCCACAAACCCGTCAGAGAGCTTCTATCATTTAGCGGGAATGCCAGGTGGCCTTTTTAGCAGCATTATATCAGGAAGAAGTAGTTAAATAAGGAAAGGCGCATGGAAGCTCAGAGGCCCCCTGTTGCATGTACCTGCAGGGCCGCAGCAGCTGTGAAGCAGGCTTTTCATCTAAAAACGTCCCCTAATTAAGTTAAGTCTACCGAAGCCCTCCATGACATTCAGTTATTCTTATCCACCCCGCTCCCTGAGGCCCGACTGACCTATTCAACAAGCGGGCCGCTGTGGGTCTGCTCTGGCCAGATGCCGAGACCTCGTCGGGTAATGCTGGGGGAATTTCCACAGTCAACACGAATCCCAGCAGCGTTTCAGGAAGAGAGCGACACAACCGACAGATTAGACCAATCTTGTTATCAAAGATAAGGACGGATAGTGTGAGATCTCTTTAGTATCTCAAACATTTCTCCTTGAGATTAAATGGAAATCGAAGAGATTTGACTCTTTTAAGAAACAGGCCTCAGTAATCTTTCATGTAAAGTTTAAAAGAGATCAAACTGTGCTCACATTTGCCAAGATACCAAAGTCTGCAGTCAAAAAGTTAGAGGACTCAATATGAACTCAAATATGTCTCATCAGATTCTTCCAAAACCAAATGTGAGTTATCCACATTAACTTTATAGCACTATAATTTACTGTATGCTACTTTTCAAAAGTTTGGGGTCAGTTTTATTCAGTGAAGACGCATTAAATTGATTAAAATTGACAGTAAAGACATTTATTATGTTACAAAAGATTTTTATTTTAAATAAATGCTGTTCTTTGGAACTTTCTATTCATCAAAAAAAAAGTATTACAGTTTCCACAAAAATATGAAGCAGCACAACTGTTTTCAACATTGATAATAAGCATATCAGAATGATTTCTGAAGGATCATGTGACACTGATGACTCGAGTAATGAAAGTTCAGCTTTGCATCACAGAAACAAATTATATTTTACAATATATTCAAATAGCAAAGTTATCTAAAATGTTAATAATATTTCACAATATTGCTGTTTTTACTGTATTTTGGATCAAATAAATTCAGCCTTGGTGAGACCTATTTCAAAAACTTGTCAATAACTGTCTCAATTGTGTCTATTTAACTGCTAAATTGTTCAACATTAGTTAATGAAATTCATCAGACATGTCTCATGTAGCTACAAGCTTTGTCTTACAAGTTTCTCAACCTTTTCTAAGAAGTTCATAAACAATATGTTCATTCACAGTACATTAATTTTCATTTATACAACTTGAAACGTTAAAATTATTAGGCAAGGCATGCTTATTTACATATCAGAAAAATACAGAACAAATAAAACTAAAATACAGAACAAATAAAACTAAAGTAAGAATTAAAAAAAGAATAAATTTGTTCAAATAAAATATTCTATATTAATATAATATTCTATTTTAAAATGAATGTGAGGGACATAAAAGGTAAAAGTTTAAAAATAACAGTTTTATTATACTAGTGCTTAGTATATTAATGCTTAAAAATGCAATTTTTCCTAAAGAAGAAACAAAATTGGCACTTACAGTATATGAAACATATGTACTGTAACTTGTGACTCAATTAAGCATTTTAGGAATATCTAAACAATAAAATATAATTCTGGTTAGCTGGTTTACCATGTTATGATGAAGCAAATTTAGTAAAAGAAATAAAAAATTTGCATTTTTATTTCATTAATTGTGACGCTGAATGTTTTGCGACTTCCTGCAGAATAAGACAACATATCAGTGTTTAATACTACTTCCCATACGGATCTGTTATATATGACATGTATTGCCCTATATCTAGAGTGATATTGCCATATATGTTACCTGTAAAGCAATGCACAATTCAATTCATATACTGTATGCATCTTTATTAAAACAATGTATATACAAAAATCTGTATGTTTATGTGTCTTTATATATTTTTTAAAAATATATACATGTACATTTTTTTTATATACATGTCTATCAGTCTTTTATTTTTACTTATATAATAACAATTTATATTGATGGGTTTTAGGATGGATATATATGCACATGATATACTATATGTTCAAAAATGTATTACATGTAAATTAACTTTTTTTCCCCAGTTCTAATAGATTTCATATATTAATTCATATGGCACTATATCTCATCTATAGAGATGTAATACATGTACATATACAAAATGTGTATATTTGGGTTAGTGATCTGAACAAACCCCAAACCTTGACTATGCACCTTTATCATTCTGGTGAGTTTAGCATGGTATGATAAAGCATATTTAGTAAAGTAAAGCAAAAATGAGCACCAAAGAATTGCATTCTTTAATTCCGATGCTAAACTTTCTCCAACTTCCTGCAGAATAAACGAGCGACCTCAAACCGAACGGCTTGCTGTGGCGTGTTGCGCTATTACTTTTCCAAGCGATCAGATTTACAACACACTTGCGGCGTGGTGACAGTTTGAGCGTTGGTCTGAGCGCTGAAGGTTTATCTAACGGTGTGACGCTGGTATGTGTGTCTGTACGCATTAGTAGCAGTGTTTGCAGATCTGGTGGAATGTGCTCTGATTTGCCAAATAACACACTCTTCCACCCACCCGACAGCAAATATCCCAAGGGTGGGTTTCCCAGGTAACAACACTACAACATGGTTATCAGATTTACGATATCGCAAAACAATCCAAAAACACAAGTACACACACAGGATGAGAGTGCATGAGAAACAAAGGTAGCGAGAGGAGGAGGAAGAGGAGGAACGACATTGAACCCCACAGAGCACTCGAGAGCAAAAGCCCAATTGAAGTTTCTAATCAGAGTCTATGAGCTGCTGTTCTGCTTTATATTCAACAATATCACACGCAGCAGTGCAAACCAGAGGGGAGCATTTTCTAAGCACTGAAACAATTGTGAATGTGTGGGGGTTTTTATATTTTATCGTTTTTTTCTAAATAAATATTACAATATTATAGATAGATAGATAGACAGACAGATAGATAGATAGATAGATAGATAGATAGATAGATAGATAGATAGACAGACAGATAGATAGATAGATAGATAGATAGATAGATAGATAGATAGATAGATAGATAGATATTGGTACTATATTTGATCAAATTAATAATACAATATTTAAAAATTAACAACACAAAACTTACAAAATATTAACATTAATATTAAACAACAAAATAAGCGGTTTGCCCAACATCAACAGTGTATATTTTCTAGGAATAGCTTACACCCAATTATTTATTAAATTAATAAAATATATAATAATAATAATAATAATAATAATAATAATAATAATAATAAATAAATAAATAAATATCACATGTATATTATACAAAATAATAATTAAATTAAAACACAAAAACTCTCAAAATAATATGATGATATTAATATTAATATTAAATGACTAAATATGATGTCAGTTAGGTGGTTTGCCCAAACAGCTTGTGTATTTCATGAATATTTTAGTTAATCTTAGTCTAGTATAATAAAATTTAAATAAAATAAAATAAAATAAATCACATGTGCAAAGTATACAGTACATACACTACTCATAGTGTAGAAATGTCATACTGTAGCATGTTATCCTGAACACGACCCAAGAAACAAACACACAAACTTGCCAAAGTTGGTCTCCTGCTGTCATCTGCTATATCAGACTCAGAACTGATACTATGTTACTACTAAAGTTGAAAGAAAAAAGAAAAATATGATCTAAAGAAATGGGGTGCTGTATAAGCTGTATAATGTTTACTTTAATTTGGATTTGGACTGAATATCAAATGCTAGGTGCAGAATGACCGCATACACATATACAGTACCCTGATCCTGAGCGATTTACAGCCTTTGATCAGCGCGACACACTGACTCGACCAATCCAGAACAAACAACATGACCTCAGTAAAAACAGAAAACATCAGCCAAACAGATGACCTTTGGCTTTAACAGTCAACATGAAATCATAACTGATCCTACCTATTTTCCTAATACATGTTATTTATCGTGCATGACTCATCTGTGCATGTTATTCCAGAGAAACAAGATGTTTGTCTTTGTAATCCTTCATCAAAATGCCCAACTTTTCAGGCCAATGTCACCAAAACTGCTTAATTTTGAACCAGCAGGTCCTTACTGGACTGCAGACTCCATTAAGACTATTTAGTAGAAAATTAAAACAATTTTAAATACAAATATATTAAATATATTTTTATCTAAATTATTTTAAGTATATACTTAAATATATTTTAAGCATATAAAATATATAAAAAACACAAAATTATTCATATTAATATTAAATACAATGACAAAATAATAAGTAGTTTGTCTGGTGGGAGCAGTGCACATATTTTGGAAATTACATTTACATTTACATTTAGTCATTTAGCAGACGCTTTTATCCAAAGCGACTTACAATTGGGGAATACATAAAGCGATTCGTCTAGAAGAGGCAATCAGACAGAGGAAGTGCTTGTAACAACAAGTCTCAGGCATTGTTCAAATAAGTACAAGCTAGAAAGGAAAGGAATAAATAAAGAGAAAGAATTTTTTTTTTTTTTTTTTTTTTTAGGATGAAGTCAAGTAGTGCTGAAAGAGATGAGTTTTCAGTTGTTGCTTAAAGATTGGTAGGGATCCAGCATTCCGGATAGGGGTGGGAAGATCATTCCACCAGCCAGGAATGGTGAATGAGAATGTTCTGGAAAGTGATTTTGAGCCTCTCTGTGATGGTACCACGAGGCGTCGCTCACTAGCAGATCTCAGACTTCTGGAGGGGTGTAGATTCGTAATATTGAGTGGAAGTAGGCGGGTGCTGAGCCTGTGGTTGTTCTATATGCAAGCATCAGTGTCTTGAACTTGATCCGAGCTGCAACTGGTAGCCAGTGCAAGGAGATAAAGAGAGGTGTAACATGGGCTCTTTTGGGCTCATTGAAGACCAGACGTGCCGCTGCATTCTGAATCATTTGTAGAGGTTTGATTGTGTTTGATGGAAGTCCAGCCAGAAGAGCATTGCAGTAGTCCAGCCTAGAAATGACAAGGGCCTGGAAAAGAAGTTGTGCACCATGCTCTGTCAGAAAGGGCCTGATCTTTCTGATGTTGTGTAGTGCAAACCTGCAAGATCGAGCGGTCTTTGCAATGTGCTCTTTGAAGGTCAATTGGTCATCAAAGATTACACCGAGATTTCTGACCGAAGTTGATGGGGCAATTGTTGATGAACCTAACTGAATCGTGAAGTCATGCTGTAGGGTTGGAGTAGCAGGGAAGACAAGAAGCTCAGTCTTTGCCAGGTTGAGCTGTAGGTGATGTTCTTTCATCCATGACGAGATGTCTGCCAGGCAGCCTGAGATCCGTGCAGCTACTGTTGGATCATCTGGTTGAAAAGAGAGATAGAGCTGTGTGTCATCAGCGTAGCAATGGTAGGAGAAGCCATGTGCCTGTATGATGGGACCCAGTGATGTTGTGTATGTGGAGAAGAGGAGGGGTCCAAGAACCGATCCCTGAGGAACCCCAGTGACCAGTTGATGTGCTTTGGATACCTCCCCTCCCCAGGCCACCCTGAAAGACCTACCAGTGAGATAGGATTCAAACCAGCAAAGTGGAATCCCAGTGATGCCCAGAGATGAGAGGGTAGACAGGAGGAAATACCTTACACTCATTTATTAAATAAATAAAATAATACAATTAAAATAAATATGAATATATTAGACATATTTAATAAAAAATAATACAAAAATAATAAAAACAAAACTTTTAAAATATTAATGTTAACAATATAATATAATATAATATAATATAAAAGTAATTTGCCTGGTTGGAATAGCACACATATGTATTTATTAAATAAAATCATAAAATAAAAATTAATTAATAAATATAACAATAAAAGGAAACACTTTCAAAATATTAATATAAATAATATTATGAAAAATAATATGTGTATAATTATTATTATTAGTAGTAGTAGTAGTAGTAGTATTACTATTATTATATTATTACCAAAATCTTAGCAATTGAATTCAACTTAACTTCATTGCAACATATAGCGTCTACTTAAAATCTTAGAAATCAATTATTATGTTCATGTAAAAATGGCTACTTTTCACAATCCAGTCTATTCCAAAAAAAGGGCTTTTTATTCACATTACAGATGTAAAATGGTTTACAGGCCTCTCTTTGTACAGTTTAGTAGCATGGATTGTCTTGTTTAATTTTCCTTACGGTGTTGAATAAAGGATGAACCTGTGCTGGTGTGTGTGTGTGTGTGTGTGTGTGTGTGTGATAACAAGACACAAAGCAGGTGTATACACAGCTCCACTCTCAAACAAAGCCGGTGACGGGCAGTTCCCAGGAAGGGGTAACGTGGCGTAAAATCTATGCACAGCCTTTCTTTGTTGCGATTCAGGCCTAATCCATCTGAGCGCTCTGTAATAAAAGTTAGCGACTGGTTGTTGTGAGCGGGAACCAGCAAGCGGGCCGGAGTTCAGCTGGATAACACCAATAATGTAGCTATGGTTACTCAGTGCTGCCCAGCTCAATGAAAACCATTTGGTGTTCATTCATTTTTTATGCCTTTTGATGGCGTGGATCTGCAGGCATAACGGTACAGTCAGGACAGAAAAGACAAAAACATTGAATATTTATCAAATTTAGGACTTGAATAAATCTAAATGAATTTGGGTACCATGAACTTTACACACTCGCAGCTGCTCCTTGTTGTTTCTCCGTATGATCAGCACCTGAAGTGAGATATCTGGCTAAAATACTCAATTAAAAATGTGTTTTTAACCCTGTACTGACATATGAAATAATAGTCAGAAATATATATAATGTTTCTTAAATTTATTGAACCATTAGACAAATGATAAATGAAAATAAAAAAATAATAAATAAATATGCATTTTATGTTTTGATACATCAGGCTTTTACAGCTCATATTAAGATATAGAGAGAATAATCGAGGAGAGAGAAAAAAAGAGTTTTATTCAACTGAGGGACAAACTGAGCAAAAATATGCAACTTGGTGCAGATGTTGATATTAATATGGCCAAAACGTAAGATAAAATTCTTATTACTACCATAAAATGCCTATAAACATTTTTATGATCAAAGCTCTGTTGTTTTATTTCGGGGATAAAACATAATTCAATGCAATACAATGATGATTGAGTCATGAACAAATAAGCATTCCTCAAAAGCCTGATTGATCATATTTCATACTCATATTTTAACATGATTTTTCTAAAAAAAAAGAAAAAATGATGTGTGGATAATCATGCAAACCTAAGCTGCTTCAGTCTCGTAAATGTTAATTTTAAAATATTAATTACAGTGTAAAAGGTATTCTTTAAAAAGGCCTTTTACTAGCTAAAAAAGTATAAACTACCAATCAGAAGTTTTGCAAAGTTTTGATCATGTTGGTAATTTAGATGCCTTAGAAATACATGTATTAAAATGATACAGCAGGCTTTATATGGTTAACGACCTGAAGAAAATGCAAATCTGTAAATCACTTTTTTTAATTGCTCACCAAGGCTGCATTTATTTGATAAAAAATACAGTAAAAACAGCAATATTGTGAAAAAAAAAATCATGAAACTGCTTAAAACAACTGCGTTATATTTTAATGTATTCCAAAATGTAATTTATTCACGTAACGGGAAAGCTGAATAAAATGAAACATCTGCTGATGTGGTGCTGAAGAAACATTTCTTCTTCTTATCGATGTTGAAAATATTTTTGCAGAAACTGAAACATTTTTTTTTTATTTTTTTAGGATTCTTTCACTCTATTTGTATTGATACCTTAAAAAAAAAGACAAATTTTCAAAACAAAGTAAAGTACTGATACAATAGTTTAGTCATAACTACACTATATCAATAATGGAAAAATGTTAACTTTCTAATTGTTATTTTCAAGCGCTCAATCAGTCTCGGTTTGACCACTGGGGGGCCAGAGACTTACAAAACTCCACCTGTAAGTCTTTACTTTAATTGTAAATTCATATGTAAATGTTAAAGGAACCACACATCTGTTGTCTTATTTTATGCTATTTGCATTTGTTTCTCAAAATCAGGGGAAACTTAATAAAAGCCAGGAAGTGGGTTGTAACGCACCATGCAATATAAACTCATAAAACTAATATGACATGCACCAACTACACTTTTCCCATTACATCTTTTGGAAGAAGATGCAGTTCCCTGCTGACTCCACTTCTCCACAGATGATTTGTCCTTCTGATTGTCCTCACCCATAAAACGTCAGCGAATGAGACGTTCTCTGACCTCATTTGATTTAGCAGGTAATTGCTTTTGCGGAGTTGAATATTTTTTCTTGCATTCTAAGGTCTCTTTGTTCGTTTTGTTTTCAACAACTTAATTTAGACCAGCGTTTCATGCAAAGTCCTAATTGAGACACATAAAGCACAGAGGGAGGACAATATCTGATCTGTCCAGCATGTTAAGAATGTCTTAAAGAAGCCTCTGTTTGAGTTAAACCTTGTTGAACCTCTGCTCCACAACCCCAGAGACGACCCTGGCATCATCTATCCTTTTGTTATCTGTTCCTGTTTCTCAAACACTGGAATTCCTCTCAGAACAATAAATTCTTAGCGGCTCAATCTTCTCCCTCCTGGCGTCCTGCAAAGTAAACGCAACCGCTGCCCAAATTCAACGTAATTCCACCGCTGCGGTAAAGTTAAAGGGATAGTCCACCTATAAATGAAAATTTGCTGTTAATGTACTCACCCTTAGGGCATCCAAGATGCATTTGCTTTTTTTTCTTCAGTGGAACAGTAAAGAAGATTTTTTTGTTGAAACTGTTGATTGCAAGTCAATGGCTACCGTCACTTGGAGGGTCAAAAAAGCATATCAGGGAACACAAAATGAATACCCATGGCTTCTGATGATTTATTGAGGTCTTATGAAGCGAAACGAAGTCTGTGAAAGAAATTGAACATTATTTACAACATTATTATTATAATCCAGAGCCTCAGGCAATGGGGAAATCTGATACTTTTCCAAAAACTGGTTCTTTCAGACAGTTTGTTTCAATGAAGTGGTTTAAAAAAACTGATTCACCAGTTTGTTTACATAATCACGCAATGATAGGAAATAAAGTACGAGTGAGCATGCTGTAGGAACTATTCTCGTCCGCTGTGCCATTTATTTTTTTTAACACCATATATATGTTATTTTCTCATACACATGCTGTACATCTGCTTATCTCTCAGTATGAAAAAAATGTCTGTTTGCCATTTTGTAGTATAAAACAGACCATTTCGCACACAGCACGAGTTTGTAAGCATCATTACAGTGTAAATTAATGGACATGCAGTACCATAACTGAAAAAATAAATAAATAAATAAATACAGTAATATTCCCTCCACACTTTGGAAATGGTGGCCGTCTACACAAACACGCACACACATCAATGTATCTCCCACAGGAGAAGAGTTTCTTTGAGAGGGAACGGCGTCTCCTCAAAATTAAAGGTGAATAACGCAACATAATGCCAGCAGAGGTCGTTCATACTTAGGGTTGAGAATCGAAAATCAATTCCAATTCCAGAATCGGATACTTAAGATCAGGAATCAGATACTTGTTGAAAAATTTTAATTTCAATTCCACCTATCAATTCCTGTGTGCGCATCTTTTTTTTTTTTTTTTTTTTTTTTTTAGGTGGCGAAAAGGGGCTGTTAAAAATGTATTTGTCTTTGAATCATTCATTCAAGAGATTCGTTCAAAAATACTGATTCGTCCAGTAATGAAACAAGTAAATCTTGAGTGAGTCATTGAATCATTCCATTCATAAATTCCATAAGATTTTGTTTAGTTGTCTAATATTTTTTCTTCAGAATTGTGAGAAAACTACAACCTCCATTAAAAAAAAGTCTCAATTTATCCAGAATCGTGCAGCTCGATTTTGCAGACAAACAGCTCTTAATCAAGTCCAGTTTTTTTTTTTTTTTTTTTTTCATGGTATTCAGCAGCAATTAAATGTTTTGCAAAAAGAGACACAGAATAAATATGTTTGATATCTAAATGATTGACTTCATTTTTTTTTAACCACACTGAAATCGAAACTGGGAATCGATAAGAATAGGAATCGATAAGCAGAATTGGAATCAGAATTGGAATTGATCAAATTCCAAATGATACACAACCCTACTCATACTTCATTACAGAAATAATAAACAGTTCATTTTGCTGAAATACATAATACATGGAACATTTTTGACTCTATATTGATTATGTTGCTAAGGGTGTTGTGCAGTGATGCACTCAACTGTTTGTTGAATCCGTGCTTTATCGTGAATAAAACAGCTGTTGGCCAATCAGAATCAAGGACTGAAACTAACTGTTTTACAAACACAATTATATTATTAAAGCACCCAACAATGTTGTGAAATGTGGATGTTTTACATGTCTAAAGCATATACAGTGATTAAACTTGTCTACATCAACTTACCTAGCCTATTATATAATCAATGAGAAACCATAAAAATTTAAAAACTTAAAAACATAAAAACATGTCACCTGCTGATTGTCTATAGTACGAGTCAGATCAGTTTCCAATTCAGTGACTGTTAGAGGAACTGGAGCGCTGAATAAACTGGCAAAAACCAGCATCATATGATCGTATAGGCCAGTATCTTGGCTCATTTCAAGTTAGTGACTGTCAGGCATCTGAAAGTGTGTTTTGATGGAGTAACTTGTAGATCTGTGCTGCTCGAGCAGCAAACTATTTCAGATGGTTCAGTTCAGTCAGTCAGGTTCATCTGATTCACTCAAAAGAATCAGTTCAAAAGAATGATTCATTCACGAACCGGACATCACTCGAGGTTTGCCTGGGGCTCTGGATTACAGGTAATAGTGTTGTAAATAATGTTCAGTTTCTTGCACAGGCCAATCATTTCACTTCATAAGACCTCTATATATCATCAGGAGCCACGAGTATTAATTTTGTGTTCCCTGATACGCTTTTTTTTTTATTCTCAAAGTGCCAGTAGTCATTGACTTGCATTTTATAAATCACCAAGGACTACAGTTTCAGCTAAAAATCTTCTTTACTGTTCTACTGAAGGAAAAACCTCACATCTTGAACATCCATATTTTTATTATGGGGTGAACTATCCCTTCAATAGGGCACTGCCGTAATGTGTTAATGTTAAGCCATGACCAAAGAACGCCATGTCAGAGTACGTGAAATAAGGCTGCGAAATGAGGCAATTGTTAAATCGGCGCACTCTCAAAAGACAGGCAGACGAGATCCAGATGGCTGTTCTGTTCCAGGGGCCACACCTGTTGTCCGGGGGGTGAGACAGGAGACACACACAAACATAATGCGGTTCGCATATGTGTTCAAACGTGGCCACTGTGTTAAAAATATGACCTTGAGTGAACTTGAACACAGGGAATTGACACAACAGGTGTGCAGTTCGTGTGAGTCCCTTAAGTAGTCGATACAAGCTGATCTGAGAACAGCCACAGCCCACCACATAGCAGGAACGGCAAAACATACACACAACTTGAAGGTTTAATGACAAAAACAGCAAAATAACCCACATGAGGTGAATTAACTTGACTGTAAAAATACTCTAAATAGTTCTGTTCCAAAACCTAGTGAGCTCCCTACTTAGACAGCATTTTAAGGCATCATGTGTGTGCTGCAACCCAAGTTGGCTAAGTAAAATACCTTGTTTCTATCCTTAAAGAGATAATTCAACCAAAAACTTCACAGTTGCCAAAAACATCACAGTTGCTGGTAGCCATTGACTTCCTTAGTATTTGTTTTCCTACTGTGGAAAATAATGACTGCCATCAACTTTTTGGTTATCAACATTCTCCAGAATATTTTATTTCGTATTCAGCAGAAAAAAAAAAATAAATAAACTTATACAGGTAACAAGAGTCAGTAAATGACAGAATATACATTTTTGTATTTTAATATACTGCAGCACACTAATGAAAAAAATCATGCAAGACTGCAGATACTGCTGAAACAATATATAATAGTAATCTTATAAAATCTCAAATTGATTATTGTAGCCAAAATATGGGTGTGCTATGTGTTTTGCATATTTTTTTAATAGTATAGCATTGTTGGTTAGCAAAATGCTAATGCCAAACTACATCAAAACAAACTGAGCCTGCTGGAAAAAATGGCATCATTTACTTTGAAGCAATTTTCACTGAATTTCACAATTACAAAGAAACAGCTAGTAAAACATGAGTTAAAATGAAATTTTGAAGTAGAAAAACTGTATTTTCTTGCAAAACATATTTCAATAATGTTTTATTTACAACTTCGAAAAATCATTTTTTACAATATGTGCACATCACATGGGAAGTGTAATTTGTGTGACACCTGTGTAGTGCATTCCAAATCAGTCATTTAGTAAGTTTCATGATGTTAGCATACCTTCTTAGAAAGCAGCTGCCTGTGTCAATGTTATTTTTTGTTATTTATATACTATTATAGTATTCATTAATATTTTGAATTGTATTTTTTATTTGTTATTTTTGTTATTTGTTTCTGTCATCTTTTTTGTTTTTTGCTTAGTAATATTGCTATTTTGTTTTAATTTAATTTGATTTGTTGTAGTTAATTGAGTTATTCAACTTTTTATTTTATTTTAATTTCTAATTTGTTATTATTATTTTTTTAGTTTTATTTTAGCTTTAATTCAATTATTTAAAACTACCTTTTATAGATTTAGGCTTCATCCAAATTAAAAAAAAAAAAAAAAAAAAAACTATCCACACTAGCGATTTAATGCAATTTCCAAAGGTTCCTGTGTCCACATCTCTAAAAACACTTAAATCACCTTGCTGCACATGGGTAAAATGTCATAAATGCTCACTAACATGATACCGAGAGACAACTGTCAACATCTTTTGCTGCAGGACAGCAATTGTGAGTAAATATTCTGTCATCTTTGCAGGAATGTATTATGCATGCTGGTACAACCATAGATATATATGGGTACAATATGCATCACATGACTAAACATTCGTCATTGTTTTCAAATACCTCTGTTTCACAGTCCACACTAAAACTAAAAAAATGGCATTTTCAAATTTATCTTCTAAAGGCTCCATTTTCACTGGCCAAAAACAGCATCTCAGTATGGACAAAAGGTCAAAATGCAGAGAAAAACATGCTCTTTCAAACTCATCTGGATTAATGTTGATGTAGCCTTAGTTTTAGTTAACATTACCAATATTGGTGTGTGTAGTACACTACACTAGGTTTTTAAACAGAGCTTATACCTTCCTCTCTCTTCTGCATGTATGTGTGTATATGTGCGTGCTTTTCAAAGCCAAGTACACTCAATCCAACTTTCACTCCCTGCTCATAAGTCAGAACCTCAAAAAGGCCTGTTCCCCGAGCAAAAACATGCGCCCTACAATAACATCCAGCCATTTTGGCCCAGGTTAAATTCCAGAAGTTTTCCAGATTTGATTAATAGCGGTGGAGGGAAAGGCTGATACACACGCTCTTCCTGAATATCATCGATGGCAGCTGTAATGCTGGGCTTTCACGGTCGACTGCTCTACATGAAGTTACACAATTATGTCTCCTAAGTTAATATTACCGTCATGTGGTCAGCACACTGTGACCCTGTGTTTCTCTCCGAGAAAGAACAGCATTCAGCCACACTACAGGAATCCTTCACCCAAAAGTGGGTATTCTGTCATCATTTACGCCCCCCTCAAGTCATTTCAAACCCATAAGCTGTTATATTTACAACGGAACGCACTCCACACAGCTATTTTTCAATGGTGACTATAAATATCAAGCTCCGAAATGAACATAAAAACACCATAAATAAATCAAATTAAAACAAATGTATGATAGGACTCATTTGGATTACGAAATGGCTGTGAACAACTATTAATAAAGTACAATGCAATAACAAATTTGGGTTATAGTTACATTAGTTGCTCTTATTTTTGTGCTGGGGGCAGTTGAGGATGTAATATCTCAATTACATATTGCAAACTCTCAGAAAGGAATAAAAATATCTCACCGCTGCATTCTTACCTGAAGCGAGACGTGCCTGGCACGATTCCTCTACCAATACCAACATGTTTAATTTCCTCTCCATCTTGATTCTCGTCTTATCAACAGCTTGACACGTCGAGGTCTGAGGATAATTCTATCAGCGGTGTGACTGTGAAAGTGGCTTGGCAACAATGAATGAAATGTCTTTCACTAAAAACTTTTTCATTTCAGACAGGAGGTTTGGTGGTCACGTTGAAGTTCATGTTGAACTTTGTGAGGGTAGTTGAGGACACGTTTTTGCTTTGTATTTATCAAAGGCAAAGTTCAGTCAAAACAGAAGAATAATCTCAAACATGATTTTTGATGTAACAGTTGTGCTGCTTAATATTTTTGTGACTTTTTTTCAGGATTCTCTGATGAATTCAAAAGAACAGCATTTATTTAAAACAGAAATTTTTGTTCGATTATAAATGTCTTTTTTGATCAATTTAATGCATCCTCGCTGAATAAAAGTATTAATTCCTTTCAACAACAACAACAAAAAACGTCTACTGACCCAGACTTGTTCTTGTCAATGTTTCCAGCATCAACCTCATTACGCCCTTGTTTTATGTATCCACAGCACTAAATCCTTTGATAATAAAACATCTGCAGCTAATATCTGCCTACCACGTTGAACTTGATCGCATGCATTGCGATCTAATTTCAAATGTCAAGCATTAGCCTTGTCAGGCATTTTTGAGGATTAGGCAAATGGGACTTTACACAAGCCTCGACTGAAAGTGCTCAGGGTAAAACACTAGATGTCTCATATAACTAAGACAGTCTTGATTAGCATCCCAACTTTGACATTACCAACATCCTTTTTAGCATGAGGACCTGAAAGTCAAAAGAGGCATTTCAGAGATGCGAATTTATGGAAATGCTGCATTAAAAATAGATCAAGGGTGTCATTGCATAAAAAGGCGTTATGAGCATTAGCAGGCAGTGGGGTGATGAAATGTGTTTTTAGCAGTTGTAAAGAATTCAGGCTTTAATTAGAGACAATTAGGAGCAGCTCGGCATGTACATTCACACACACACACACACAAGAGTTGAGAGAAAGGTCTGTACTAAATACCAAAGTGCTGTGTAATCAAATGCTCCATTTACCTGTGTTTAAATGTGCAATATTATTGAATTGATAATGATTTACAAATATACAATCAAAGGGTCTACAGACTTTCTATAAACATTCAAGGCAAGGCAAGTTTATTTATATAACACATTTCATACACAGTGGTAATTCAAAGTGCTTTACATAAAAGGACGTTAAATAGTCATTAAAAAAAAAATAATCACAAGAATAAAAACAAGAAATTAAAAAAAAAAATAATAAAAACAAAATTATATAAAAATTGATTTAAAAACAATTTAAAACAGTTAAGAATAGAAAATGATTATACATAGTGCAATCAGTCCGGACGTAGCACTATGTATAATCATTAATCCTAAATATAACTGGAAGCCAGTGTAAGGACCTGAGGACTGGTGTGATATGCTCAGATTTTCTGGTTCTAGTCAGAATCCTGGCAGCAGCGTTCTGTATGAGCTGCAGCTGTCTAATGGTCTTCTTGGGAAGGTCGGTGAGGAGACCATTACAATAGTCCACCCTGCTGGTGATAAAGGCATGAACAAGTTTCTCCAAGTCTTGACTGGACACAAAACATCTAATTCTTGCAATGTTTTTGAGATGATAGTATGCTGATTTAGTTACTGCTTTGACATGACTACTGAAACTAAGGTCTGTCTCCAGAATCACCCCAAGATTTTTGACTTGATTTTTAGTTGTTTGACCCCTAGAGTCAAGGTATGCATTCACCTTGAGAACTTCATCTTTGTTTCCAAATGCAATGACTTCAGTTTTCTCCTTGTTTAACTGAAGAAAGTTCTGGCACATCCAACTGTTAACTTCATGCATTGGCAGAGGGAGTCAATGGGGCTATAGTCATTTGGAGATAAGGCTAGGTAAATCTGGGTATCATCAGCATAGCTGTGATAGGCAATTTGGTTCTTTCTCATTATTTGACATAGTGGGAGCATATACAGGCTAAACAAGAGCGGTGCAAGAATTGAGCCTTGTGGGACTCCGCATGTCATGGACGTCCACTTAGACTTATGCTCTCCTATACTCACATAATAACCTCTCCCTTCTAAGTATGACCTGAACCATTTGAGTACCATCCCAGAAAGCCCGACCCAGTTTTCCAGTCTCTCTAGAAGTATGTTATGATCGACAGTGTCAAACGCAGCACTAAAATCTAGTAGTACCAGCACTGATATTTTCCCAGAATCAGAATTGAACCGAATATCATTTATTATCTTAATAAGCACTGTCTCTGTACTGTGATGCCCTCGGAAACCAGATTGAAAATTGTCCAGGTATCCATTTGAGTTTAAGTAGTTGTTCAGCTGATTAAAAACTACCTTTTCAATAATCTTACCTATGAAAGGAAGATTTGATATTGGTCTATATTTGCTCAACATGGTGTTATCAAGATTGTGCTTTTTCAGAAGGGGCTTAACAACTGCAGTTTTCAGGGAGTTTGGAAAAGTCCCAGAAAGAAGTGAGGCGTTCACCACTTCTAAGAGATCTGCTTCTAAACAGTTAAGCACACTTTTGAAAAAAGATGTGGGAAGTGTGTCAAGACAGCAGGTTGACGATTTAAGGTGCTGTACTATGTCTTCCAAAATTTTGCTATCAGTTGCTTCAAAAACAGACATAGTCACCTTTAAATTTCAAGGAATTTTTTTGCACTTTTTATAAAACATACAAATGCAGAATCCAAGGTTTGTCTAGACAGACAGACAGACAGACAGACAGACAGACAGACAACAAACAGACAGACAGACAGACAGACAGACAGATAGATAGATAGATAGATAGATAGATAGATAGATAGATAGATAGATAGATAGATAGATAGATAGATAGACAGATGCCCACTACAGCTCATCTACACTTACAGACTCAACAGAAGCAGCCACTGAATGTGACTCATTTCTGCACAGTATGAAATAACTCTTTAATGATGGCCGTATATGAAGTGTGCATCACTTCTTTTGCAGTAAGGCACTGCATGTAACGAGACTCCAGATTATCACTAGGTGCATTCTGGGAATTGAGGGCTGTTTGGAAGTGATCCGAGAACCACAAGAGCATGACGCTAATAGAGGACCCACAATGCTTCTGTCCATCACATGGGATTATACTGTATTAAAACCAAGGAAGGAAATTAACTTTTTTGTGCCAGCCACACTGACTAGTAAATGCTCAATTTCACCAGCCATTGAGATATTTTACCAGTGATTTTGCAATTCAAATACATAAAAACCTCTATATGTATGAAATTGAAACAGTAACTCACTATTTATATTAAAATTATGTTAGACATGCACATCATGAGCTTTTCTCTTGCATGTGCATCACGATGAAATCAAAAGTGTGCAATAATGTTTCTAGGTAATGCATTTCAAGTCAAATGCCAACCCTGAGATGTTATGAGAAATTATGTTTTGTATTTGTATCAAATGCATCTTAATTTACATATCGGTGTGGGATGTTTAAAGTCAATTTAGCTTTTTAGATTGTTAATGACAGTAATCCATTAGAAAACTGGCATCATGCCCACACAGCCTAAAACAAAACAAAACAAAACACACCTACAGTGGCCCCAAAAAATATCTGGACACTTAAAGGGACCAGTGTTTTGGACACCATTGTTCTTCTGTTCCACAGAAAAAAGAAAGCCATCAAGTCTTAGAGATAAACAAAAAAAATCATTAATTAAGAAATTAATCAAGGACAGTGAATAGTGTAACAAAAAATAATTAAGATTGGAACTGTTTTGAATGTGTAGCTACAGATTTGGAAAAATTCAGCATTGTATCACTTGCTCACCAATGGATCAACTGCAGTGAATGGGTGCCATCAGAATGAGAGTCCAAAGAGTTAATAAAAACATCACAATAATCCACAACAAGTAATCCACATGACTCCAATCCATCAGTTAACATCTTGTGAAGTGAAAAACTGCATATTTGTAAGAAACAAATCCATCATTAAGACGTTTCAACTTAAAACCATTGCTAAAATACAAGTCTTCCATCCATAATATTGCTTTCTCCAGTGAAAAAGTCATCTCATCTGAATCAGGAGAGAAATATGTCCATATCAAGCACCGTTTGCAAGCAAAAACAGTCTATATCATTTCTAAAAAAAAAAAAAAAAAAAATGTGGGTTCATTTTAATGTGAGAGACAACAGGTTTTTTCACTGGAGGAAGAATTATTTTGGATTATGGACTAGTATTTTGGCCAAAAGCGATGGTTTAAAGTTAAAACGCCTTAATGAAATATTTGTTTCTTACAAACACACAGCTTTTCACTTCACAAGATGTTAACTGATGGACTGGAGTGGTGTGGATTATTGTGATGTTTTTTTATCAGCTGTTTGGACTCTCATTCTGACGGCACCCATTCACCGCAGATGATCTTTTGATGAGCAAGTGACGTAATGCTAAATTTCTCCAAATCTGTTCTGATGAAGAAACAAACTCATCTACATCTTGGATGGCCTGAGAGTGAGAACATTAGCACGTTAGCAAATATTCATCTTGGGATGAACCAACTATTAAAGGCGTCTCAAACTTTACGGCTCAAATTCACCACCCTCCTTTTTTCTTCATTATAGTTCACTTCAGAGATAGTTAGTATGCAAGTTCCTTTAGCCCTGCTGAGCCTGACTCTCACAATTAAAATCTCCATCCCAGTACATTGGCATGCCACAGATGGGGGCCAGTTTTACAAATACCCCATCAAAGACCTCAAAGACGAAACCTGGCACTTGCTTTCTCAAGGTGAACACCTTCTCAAACCCAGACGTTCAAATCGGCCCGACCGAAGCTTGCTCCTTGACCCAAATTAATCAACACAATCCGAACCCATCCATTAAAAATCCACCTTCTGCCTGCACAGTGTCACGTCTTTTCAAACGAGAACTTATTTTAGAAAGGACTGGACTAGCTGTAAGTGGAAACACTGGCACTAGCATGCTGCTCGGAGCCAAAAAACTCCAGCTGGTTAAACTCAAAGTCTCAAGCAGGTAACGCAACACAAAAAACCATTAGATATGCTTTACGGGGCTCTCTGAGGAAAACTGCTTTATACTATGGGCCTGTCTGTCAGGCGCTTCGGCTGGCCAGGGAGATGCCCGAAGGGAACATGTGCATTATCTATTAGTTTAAGCCCCGTGTCTGTAGGGGAAAGCCCTCCATCTGTGGCTAACCTCAGCAGGCACAGGCCTGGATGGTATCCACCCTCTTTCTGGCAAGAGAGACGACTTACTAGAGAGACACAGCACGCAAGGAGCGGCACTGGGGCCGGTGGCATTTTCTTTTGTATTTTCTTTACCTTGCAGACGGGATGACTGGGAAGGTTTCACATCATTTGACACGTTCTAAATATGAAACGTCAGTCAGCATAAAATACCATAATGCAATAATACAATAATTTTTTCTACCATAATGGGCAGAAATGGAACCCTTTTTTCAGTAAGGCCATTTTCTGTGTCTGCCTAAGAATGGAAACTGTGTTGAAATCATTGGGAACTGTATACTGTTTAAATACTATTGTATATGAAACCAGTGCTGTTTATAACTAAAGCAAAAACTAATATATATATAATATATATATATATATATATATATATATATATATATATATATATATATATATATATAAAATATATATATATATATATATATATATATATATATATATATATATATATATATATATATATATATAATATATATATATATATATATATATATATATATATATATATATATATATATATATATATATTGAGTTGATTAGCTGATTGGCATGTCGCCATATTCTAATTTGTTGAGATGAATTGGTGAATTGGTGGGTTTTTGTTAAATGTGAGCCAAAATCATCACAATTAAAAGAACCAAAGACTTAAATACTTCCGTCTGTGTGCATTGAATTTATTTAATACACGAGTTTCACAATTTGAGTTGAATTACTGAAATAAATGAACTTTTCCACAACATTCTAATTTATTGAGATGCACCAATTAGATTTTGGTCTAATTGGTCTAATTGGTCTCTTTTTGATCAATTAAAAACACATGTTCATGTTTCCAAAAGTAAGGTAAAATGGCTACAAATTAATTTTTGATTTTGATACATGGTATATTCTATAAGTGAAACATTTACAACCCAACTGCAATGCAAGGACATTAAACATTTTTAAATGATCCAAATAGTGCATTTAACTTTAGCAGCCCTGAAATACTAAAATGAAATAAACTGAAACTAAACTCTGGGGAAAAACAAAAAACAATACTAAAAAAACAAAAACTAATAATAACAATGAGAGAATACAAACTATTGAAATCCAAATTGATAAACTGGAAATTGAAAAATACAAATTACCATACTACATATACTGCAGCAAAAGTAAGAGCAGTATGGTAGAATGCAATCACAAACACAGCCATTGAGAATGTTTTTGCACACAGACACAAACACACACACACACTCACACACACACACACACACACACGCACACACCTATCAGCATTGATATACAACAGCAGTGCATACGAGCTCATATGAGCAGAAATTCTTGGAAGTCTGTCCTAACAACAGGAAGCAGCATGTGTTTGCGTGGTTGCCGTGCCACTGCCACATTCCTGTATTAAATCACCATAATAAAAGCCATCCTTGACATGCATGCCAACACGTCACAAACATAACAACTGGCCTGGAAACAGACATCAGTGCAGGACTGACATGAACCAAGGTTTCCATAACAGGCCGCAAAACAGTCCGATGGCACACAGTGTGTCTGGGTTAATGGCTCCCAGGGCAGGCGCTCAAAAGAAAACAGTCAGGCAGAGCTTTATAATGCCTATAAACTTCGGGTTTACCTGGACTTTCCCGTTACAGAGGGTTTACCGAGACAGCCTGGCCTAAATTCCCCTTAAGCCGAGGGGCTGATCTAAAAGTCTTAACTGATCGTACCGAGAGGAAATAGTCCAACAGAAGAACCGCCGCTAACACAGCGCCTGTCACTGAAGGTTATATTATATCTGTGATTTGTGAACAAAGCAAAATCTACATTATCGACAGGTCTTGTGCTCCCATATTTAATAACTCTTTCACTATTTCAAAAAGTTCTGGTTCTGGATTCTGATTGGTCAATAAAGCTAAAAGCAAAAATACTGCTTAATATAAAAATATATTAATTCCATTACTGTTGGGGTCAGTTAGTTTTTGAAAAAATTCTCTTATGCTCACCAAGGCTGCATTTATTTGATCCAAAATACAGTAAAAGCTGTAATATTGTAGAATATTATTACAATTTAACATAACAGTTTTTTTTTAATTTGAATATAGTTTCAAATGTAATTTAAATGTAACACTTGAATGTAACACTTATTATCAATGCTGAAAACAGTTGTCCTGCTTTTTTTTTTCTGTAATGTTTTTTTTTATTCAAGATTCTTTGATGGATAGAATGTTCAAAAGAACAGAATTTTTATCTGAAATTGAATCTTTTGAAGCATTATAAATGTTTTTACTGTCTCTTTTGCTCAATTTAACGCGTCTTAATGACACTAAACCTTTGAATGGCAGTGTATATAAATTGTATGTTTTATATTAGATATACAATAGACTTTCATAAATTGCATTCATCCATTTCTGCATCAAAACTAAATAAATAAATAAATGTTGATTCTAACCTGGCCAATGAAAGAAAATTAAATTAAAATCAAATTTTTAATTAAGATTCTTCACATTCATTTTTTTATTATCAGAATTAGATGAACTTGACATTTAAAGTTATATCATATTAAATGCTACTCATAGCACACAACACAATTAAAAATAAAAATGTAGCACTGATGTCATTTCTCACAATTCTTCCAACTGTTTTCCTCTCAGTGGAGCACAGAAACGCACAGACAGACATTATTCATGATTGACAAATTAATCACTGACTCATTCAATCATACACCCAGTTCACTTTTCTACAAAAAACACATGCAATGCTAATAACAAATTTATAGATTGTTCCAAAACCTAGTGAGCTGCCTACCTAGACAACATGTTAAGGCATCATAGGTGCATTTTTGACATACTGACTGTTCCAAAGCATAATTAGGAATAATTAGTAGGAAGCATAATTATACATCAAAATAAAAATAATTCAATTCATACCTTTCATTCAGGACTGAAAACTATTGATAAAGAAGAGTTAAACCTAATTAAAAATGTATTATTATTTTACCCAATACATGCTATACCCAATGATAATAGACAGGTAGCTCACTAGGTTTTAGAACAGAGCCTATTAGATAGTATTAAATTCAAGAAGCTGATGAACCATGATCATTTCTCAGAGCAGCAGTTTTATGTCGTGCAATTAAATCACCACAAAAGGAAGTGGCAAGTATGACTTGGGTTTAATTAATAAAAATAATTTCAACTGAGCAGACACAATTCAGATGAGTACTGAGCGTGTGATGCTGTGTTTCTGACCTGGTCATCATAGCGGTAGGTGAGATACTGCTCTCCTGTTGTGTCTTCCAGAAAGCTTCCTTGTGGAGAAAGTGCAAATTCAGGGAGGAAGTAAGCACTCTGCGTCTGGCTCGCTACTCCCTGTAAAACAAGACCACAACAACCACATTAAACTTAGAAAAGTAGGCCTACTGGACATCATTTGAGGGCCTGCATCTAACATTTTTGAGACAGCATAATGTAAATATACAAAAGATGTTATCAAATGTTATCAGTGTTCAACTACTGCACATAAAAATCAAACTGAAATGTGTGTTAATTGAGGTAGAAAGGTTTACTGAAAATCCACAATTTAATGATTCTGGTTCTAGATGATAATAGATAAAAGGACAGATTTACTAAACAGGGCAAATTAGCATTAGAACGCAATTCCATAAAAGCGCCGATGAGAGGGGAAAATTCTGTGTGTGATTTATTGACAATCCGCACATTAAAGAACACAGACACAGCCAGATCATTTCCATAATGACCAGCGCAATCTACCAAGAACAGCACAAATTAGCACTGCTTTAAGACATGCTTTTTTTGGGCGTTAAATAATGGTGCAAATACCAGTAATTTGACGAGGCAACCGTTAGTAAATCTCATTGCGTGATTAATTTTAATACTCTCCTCCCATATATTTTGCATCTGAAACTCCTACAAATGCATATTCAATAAGGTCAGGCACAAAAATAACTGTGTCCATGCCTTTTCAGCACTAATTCTTCACTGCGCGTCTTTAGTAAATCCTGACAGTACTATTTTAATGCCAAAAGACAGTTTGAGCTGCTGCAAGCTGTTAGTAAATCTGGCTCAAAGTCTGTCAATGACCTTTTGAATGTTTAACTAGGTTACTTCACTGAACTCTTATGACTTTTTTCTTCTATTTGAACACAATAGAAGACATTTTGAAATATGCTGGTAACCAACCTGTTTCTGTTCCTATTGACTTCCATTGTATGGACAAAACATGCAATGGAAGTCAATGAGAACCAAAACTGTTTGGTTAGCAGCACTCTTCAAAACATCTTCACGTTACACAGAAAAAAACAAATCATACAGGTTTGGAATGATATGAGGATGAGTAAATATATATATATATATATATATATATATATATATATATATATATATAGCGGTGAAACAATTTTTACTCTGAAATTGCTAGTAAATTTCAAAAACAATTACAAAGAAACAGCACGTAAAATTAAATATTAAAACATTAAATTAAATATTATTTTGAAGTAGACAAATTTTGAAGTACAAAGACAGTAGTATTTTCTCTTAAATATGCTCAAATGATCTTTGTTTTATTTACAACTTTAAAAAAAAAAAAAAATCTGTATATAAAATGCATTTTATATGTATCAGCCACTCTCTCTATCAGCCACTCACTAAAAAAACTCATATAGACTGACATAATATAATTATCCTGACTCATAAAATGAACTTCGAAATCTGCCAACTGCTATCCATCTTTGGCATCCCCCAAACTAATGGAAGATAAAAGACTACAGCATGGACAAATTAAAAGAAAATTTAACTGTTAGTGTGTCAAAAGTTCATTGTGAGACAGTAAGAAGCCCACAGAAGAGAAAGCAGCTCAGGTCTGTTAGAGCTGAAATTCCCTTCGCCTTAAAGGTTTATTGAGGAAGATTAGCTGCAGCACATGAACCAAATCCTGAATCGTTCAGACCAATTTGAAGTAGGCTACCATGTGTTTACCGTGCTAATGCTAGGCCGACGGCTTTCTCAGAACAGACTGGTGACACACTTATAAACAATTTATGGAAGTTAAGGAGGTTATAAAATCACAGAGAGCTCCTGAAAAGCTTTTTTCCCTCCCTGTTCATTAAATGGGGTACTATTTACAAGTGCTTGAAGCTTCAAAACAAAATGTACCAGGTATCAAAAGTGAATCTAATTTTGTACCTGAGCACTGGGAGTGTCTGCTAGGCCGAGTGTGTGAGGCTGACTACTTCTCCAAGCACTTACGCCCTAAAGAGCAGCAGAGTTTGGCACACGGTCAGAGGAGCCGCCCGGCATGCTTTCATCAGCGACACAGACTTTCACTGACAAGCCTGAATTAACAGTCCTGCTATCCATGTGTGTGTGTGTGTGTGTGTGTGTGTGTGTGTGTGTGTGTGTGTGTGTGTGTGTGTGTGTGTGTGTGTGTGTGTGGAATGGCTGAAGAATTTTGAGAACTGGCTCCAAATTCAGAGTCACAACACAGAGGAAGTTCACTAGTTCAACATAGGTTTTGCAACCATAAATTATTCAGTTAATTTTGAATATTTATGTTTGTTTTTTCATATATTTCTGAACTGAATTCGACACTGTCAACATTGTCAAAACTATTTAAACACAGCCATCAACTAAAGCACCACTTATTTTCCCTCAAACAACTCTATAGAAATAAATATTGACAACTAATTTAAAGGGGTCCTATTATGCTTTTTCACTTTTTGAATTTTAGTCAGTGTGTAGTGTGTATGTTTGGGCATAAAACGATCCACAAAGTTACAAATCTCAAAGTCCACTCCAAAGGGAGATATTTCGTTTTAAAAAAATCCATTTTCAAGAACTACAACGAACGGCTCGTTTGGACTACAAAGTTGTTTTCCTGTATTTGTGACATCACAAAGTGGTCCATTAGAATATCATTAAAATAAATCCCGCCTCCAGAAATTCGAATGGTTGGTTGGTGGGTGGGGAGAACGCTTGGTTGAGCACTACACGTTTCAAAATAGAAACCCGGTGCGTGTGTTTTTATGTACCCGGTGCGTGTGTTTTTCACTGTATTTCTGAAGGAAACTGACTGTCTTCAGAAAATTTTGGATGTCATTTTCATTTCATCTTGCATGTAACGTCTGATAAATCAGTGTTTGTGAGAGGAGCTCTGCTTTGTGTACAGCGTTACCGGGAAACCTCGCTCTCTCCCGCTACAACAGCCCCTCCTGCTGGCAGAGAATGAATTTGCATATATATGCCGCCACAAATAGTGTAACTCTGTGGGACTATGGTATAAATAAATTCAACTGTATAACAGTTTCCCTGCAATTCATGTTATAATGTTAGAATTAAAGAACAATAAACATAATACATATTACCGTTGCACTTATCTGTACATAGTAAATGCACTTATTTTCAAGCTGTTGTTGACATCCCATCTAAAACATGATTTAGCCAAAAAACAACAACAATAACGTTACCACTTTAATATGTCGTATATGCAATATCCGTGCGTGCACAGGTTCTGCGCGATCCTCTTATTCAATATTCTCGGCGTCTGAATTGATATGGCAATACTGACGAACTTGCTGTTTTGGCAAGGGGCGGGGCAGTACTGAAACACCATCTAAGCTGTTCGCCAATCACAACGCACTGAGACAGCTAACCAATCACAACACATTTAGTTTTTTGGAAGGCGGGCCTTCATCAAACCTGGAACTAATCGAGCCGTTTGTGCCAGGCTGGGGAGGAAGGTATTGTAATAATGTAAATTATGTGAAAAATAATGCAATTTTCGAACCACCAAGCATGAGAGCATGTTCTAATACACCCATAAAACAAAATCAAGACTTTGTAAAAGAGCATAATAGGACCCCTTTTAAAAGATATAAATAAATAATGTTGAGAAAACTAAACTATCTATCTATCTATCTATCTATCTATCTATCTATCTAGCTATAAAATTTGAGTTTTACTGGAATGGAATATTAATTTCATATATTAATAATAAAAATAATTTATTTATCATTTTCTAGACTTAATATAATTTAGTGTGTCTGAAAATATTCCATGTTCTATGACAACAAGGGTAATTCATGCTTAAAAATGAAAATTTATTTAAAAAATTTAAATTCCACTAGACTAATTTTTTTCATTCTATATGTCAAAATATAGAATGAAATTGATTTCAAAATATATAAACTGGTAATTATTTTTATTATTATTTATATAAAATGTTAATGCCTGTAGGAATAACATTTAATGACTTGATGCTATTGAAGGCATTATTTTTTGCGAAATTAATTTAATGACTTTTCATTTTATTTATTATTATTCTTATAGAAATCCTTCAGGTGCTAACTGTGTTAGCAGGGGACATCTTCTCCAATAAATTCCCAATGAGGCCCCAAAGTACCTCACGGGGGCCCACACAGACTTACGACAACAAATTCCCTCCTGTACGCATGAGCAAAAGAAAGAGTGGGGCAACTCAGTCATCTCTCATCATCTCTTACAGGAAACAGACCTGACAGAGCAAAAATAATATGGCTAACAGGAATGACTTTCATTTCATAACCAAGAATAGAAGCTGAAGGGAGCTGCACAAAGCTCTGTGAGGATGTTCACAGTCCGACATATGATCCTTTAAGTGCCCTAAACAAAAAAAAAAGTCTTTCAGTGGATGAGGGCTTCAAACTCCCTTCATAAGAACCTCCTCTGTTTCTATACACAAATCAGATCTTAATAGGCATAATGCTGGGTTTTTCTTATTTTATGAGAAACTACTTGCACGACTGCCTCTAAATCAGTTTAAAGGCCTATTCACACTAAGAACGATAACAATAAAGATAATGATAACTATATTAACGTCCACACTGAGAAACAATAAAGTTTTGTTTATTATAAGTGTTCATTGCAGTTTTGTCATCTGCCTCTTTAAATGCTTGAACTCTTTAACTCTTTCCCTGCCCTCCCGACTTTCCTTCTAATAATTACTGAACATCTGGATTAAAAAAGGGAGAAGAACAAGAAACAAGTGATCACATACAGTATGTAAGCAGATGTTTATGTAAAATAACGCAATCATCAAGCATTAAACAGCATATAAATCAAAACTACGTAACATTACATAATGAAATGATGACCCAAGAATTGATGTGATGTTTTATAAACAAATTTCGGGAGGAGCACGCACAGATGATTAACACGGCCAATTCATCATTAGTAATTACACCATCTATCCAATCAGCGCAAGAGAGAACCCCTATAAATAATCAAGAGTGTCTCACCTTCATCATCTCTAGACTTTCAGCATTTGGTTCGCTTCTCTTGCCGATATATCACAGACCCAAAAATTTTTTTCCCGTCCAAACAACGATACCTAAACTCGGGATTTTCAAATCCTCCGCAACAATCTGCCGGCCCCAGGATCACTCCTTCTCCGCCGGGCCCCAGGATCACTCCTTCTCCGCCGGCCCCAGGATCACTCCTTCTCCGCCGAGCCCCAGGATCACTCCTTCTCCGCCGGCCCCAGGAACACTCCTTCTCCGCCGAGCCCCAGGATCACTCCTTCTCCGCCGGCCCCAGGATCACTCCTTCTCCGCCGGCCCCAGGATCACTCCTTCTCTGCCGAGCCCCAGAATCACTCCTTCTCCGCCGGCCCCAGGATCACTCCTTCTCCGCCGGCCCCAGGATCACTCCTTCTCCGCCGAGCCCCAGGATCACTCCTTCTCCGCCGAGCCCCAGGATCACTCCTTCTCCGCCGAGCCCCAGGATCACTCCTTCTCCGCCAAGCCTCAGGATCACTCCTTCTCCGCCGGCCCCAGGATCACTCCTTCTCCGCCGAGCCTCAGGATCACTCCTTCTCCACCGGCCCCAGGATCACTCCTTCTCCGCCGAGCCCCAGGCTCCATCGCAGCCGCCGCTCTGCTCGACCAGCCACACGATTTCCCTGACACCAAGGCTTAACCTCGCCTCCACTGCCTAAACTTTCAACTTCCCCGGCATCCTTGTATCATTCGGCCGCGCCAACAATTCCTCCGATCGATAAGTGCACAGTATTCAAGCCTGAGGCAAACGCTCATTAATTCTGACGCACTGTTCTCGCGAAGTGTAAACAATGCGGATCTGTACGATCTCTTCGTCACCCTGCTAATCAGCCAACCTCACCACTAAATCCACTTCAGTCGCCAAGGCGGCCAATAGATCGACCCGGCTCTCCGCGAGCGTCGGGTCGCTGCAGCAGGCCTTCAACGAGCCTGGGCCGCGCCCCAGTTCTCATCGCAGCAAAGCCTCACCTGATTCCCGCTTCGGCTCAGCCTTTCACCGTGGCTTTTTCGGCAGCAGCACCGTATGCAGCCGGGCCTCCAACTTCTGTTTCCAGATGCTAGCGCAAGGCTGCCTCCGCTAGCGGCGCAGGCCATCAGTGTTGCCAAATAATTTTCAGGTAAAAAAATAAATAAATAAAAAAAGAGGGAAACCCGCTAAAGGCGGGTCTTTTGTTTCTAAAAGTTGTTTAAATGACGTCGCGACATTAATGTCATTATGTAACCATGAGACAAAGTGCTTAGAATACACTCTGAAATTACTCAAACTTTCCGTATTTCTCACCAGCATTTTACCTGTATTTAATTTAAGATTAATTTGTTTTGTGGATAAGATCAACAGTGGAAGAGAAGTTTCACTGTCAGTCACAGTGGACCAACAGTAAATGATTAACAATCATGGGTACAAACTAAAAAATTAAGGCGCATCATAAACAATTATTGAACAAGTACAACCTGCAACTTTATTCATATGTAAAGTGCGTACCGCTAGGCACTTCTCTCAAAGTGTCTAATGTTACCAACCGATGTGCCGCTTGGCTGGCTAGCTGTTTCAATATTTTCTTCCTTTTTCATGGTTAACAGAAAAAGCATGCCTTTTATCATTTTACCACTTTTTTTTTTTTTTTTTTTTTAAAGGTTGCCAAATAAAATTTTAAAATGGCTACATTTGTCACTAGTTGCCTCAAAACAAGTTTGCTAAGTCGGCAACACTGCAGGCTATCCGGACATTCCAGCAGTCACAAACCACTCCCCTTTCCCGCGGCCTACAGCTTCAGCAGCAGAAGCAAGCATGAGGATGCCTCTGCTTGCAACGCAGGCCCTCACATCTCAGACTTTCCGTCTACTACCCCTAACCCCTTTTCCTTTTCAGCGGCTTCCGTAGCGGACACTGGCGTGAGGCCGTCTCCTCTAGCAGTGCAGACTACACAGGCTTTCCAGCTTTTTCCCCGAAAGTCACAAACCCCGTGGCCTACAGCTACAGCTTCCGCCTGCAACTCAGGCCCTCACGTCTTTTCCTCCTGTTACTCCTAACCCCTTTTCCTTTTCAGTTGCCTCCAGCTCCCATTGCAGACGCTAGCGTGAGGGTGCCTCTGCTAGCGGTACAGACTACACGGATGTCACAAACCCCACTCCCCACTCTATGAGCTACAGCAGCTGAAGCAAGCCTCCGTTTGCAACACAGGCCCACATATCTCAGTCTTTTCCTGCCACCACAAATAATCACTTTTCCTTTTCAGTGACCTCCAGCTTCCATAGCAGACGCTAGCATGAGGCTGCCTCTGCTAGTGGTGAAGACCCATCCATATCAAAGAAGCTCACCGACCCCTCATCAGCTGACCCCTTTAATACCAGTCCATCCCTGTTCACTCGAACCTCAGACCTGCCATAGCCATCCCCTTTAACACCACCAAATCCACCCACAGCGGCTCATCTCCACCACTTCAACCATCCCAGCAGCACCCCGCTCCTGCAGGAGCCTCGTCTGTTTTTTCCCTACTGCCGCAGCAGTGTCTGCTCCCGCAAGAGTTTTTTTCTGCATTTCCCCACTGCCGCAGCAGTGCCCGCTTCCGCAGAAGCCACATTTTCTTTCCAGATGCCACTGCAGTGCCCGCTTCCACAGAAGCCTCACTCTTTCCAGATACCACCGCAACGATTCTACTCCAAGCGACGTCCAGCACCCCTCCAACCCTAAGCCTTGCAAATTTTGGGGGGTTATCAACGCCCGTCTCTGACTGATTTCCCACGCTAATTGCATCTTTGGGGGAGCACTCTGAGTCCGGGCTAAAGGCCGAGCTTGGAGCCCTCTCCCTGGGCAGCACGTCAACTACGCATAAACTTTACTCCGTTTATTATATGTAAGTGTGAACTTGTGAAATAGGACTGTGCAAGCTTTGCGGGTGTAGATGATCTACTCCATCTATGTTTTGATCATCGTTCTGAATCCAGTCCAGACGTAATCTTTGACAATTTTATTTTCTCAGCTTTTTGTTCAAAATGGTGTTTTTTTTTTGTTTGTTTTGTTTTTTTAAAAGAATGCATTAAGCTAGATTGAAACTTGTTGTTGTTTTTAAATAAGGGGCTCTTTTCATTCTTTTGACACATTGCATGTTCAGATATTCATACAATAAAATATTCTGGAGGCCATGAAAGTTTTGTGAAAATGATCAAAAATGCTGGCAGTATCTGACAACATAAAAAAACAACACTGGCATGGAAAGAGTAAAAGTCGAGTGGATTCTGATTGAAAGTGACTGCAATGATATCGTTCAGCTGTTGTTATAGTTGTGATGTGAACTTTGCTATTATCACAGAATTAGATTTTTTTTTTTAATATTTATTATTATTATTATTTATTTTTTATTTATTTTTATTTTTTTACTTTTTATTGTTTATAGTTAAGGCTCATTTATGCCAAGAACAATAACTATAATGATAGCTATATTAGCTTCCACACCAGCAGACCGTATGTTTATCAAAAGTATGCACTGCAGTTTTGTCGTCTGCCTCTTTAAATGCTTGATTTCTTTAAATTCAGGTTGATTTTGATTGGCTGTCAATGTTTTTAATTGACAAAAAGTCACTATTTGTATTTAACTAGGCAACTACTGTAGAGTCTACAGTTGGATCATTATTACAGTGATAAATGTTTGTTTACAATTCTTTTAACCTTAACTGATGCAGTGTGTAGCTCTTCATTTCTTAAACAACCATGTCGGAAGATGTACTTATGTCCGTATTCCAGGATGACAATGCCAGGATTCACTGGGCTCAAATTGTGAATAGAGTGATTCAAGGAGCATGAGAAATCATTTTCACACATGAATTGGTCACCACAGAGTCGTGACCTTAACCCTGTTGAAGGTCTTTGGGATGTGATGGAGTCAACTTTGAAGAAGGGTTTGACTATGCCATTGTCAATACAAGAATTAATCCAACTCTTGATGAAAATAAATGGTTGTTGGAACAACGTTGCAACAAATACACACTGTAATCAAAGCTAAAGGCAGTCTAATGTGTGTGACTTTCTTTTTGCCAGGAAGTGTAGCTGTGGTTTGGACTCACCTATTTTAGCAGAATTAAAATTTTAAATTGAAAATTCTCACATAATTAACTTTTAAAACTTAACCTTTATTGTTATAGTTAAGGCCCATATACAGTACACCAAGAACTATAACTATATTAACTGGGATGCACAATATTATCGGAACGTAATGAGAATTGGCCGATAATGGCTTAAAATGTAAACATCGGCATTGGCTCAATGCGAAAAATTATGCTGCTATATTTTAGCTATCGGCCAAAATGCGTGGAAAAATATCACATATCGGCAAAAAATCCAATATCGTGCATCCCTAATATACTAGCATCCACGCAAACGGATGATTATTTTCTGTTTATTGTAAGCGTGTACTGCAGTTTTTAAATGCTTGAGCTATTTAAAGTCGAGTAGATTCTGATTGGCTGACAATGTTTTTATCATTCATCAGCTAGAAAAAAAAACATTCTGAAAGTGATTCCAACAATAGTTAGAATGATTAATTAAACTTTATCTCTTGCTGTAAACGGCCCTTAACTCTTTCCATAATTTACCCTGATTTTGATTTGACTTGAACATCAGGCGGTGTGTGAGTAACCGTACAGGGTTTCCTTCAGCTTAGCGCCACAAACAAGCTCATTACTAAAGGCTCCGCTCACTTCCACTGGCATTTACAAGAGCCGGCACAGGTGTGCTTGTTTTTATGTGCCAGAAGATGTTTCATCAGGCACTCTATTAGGGAACTGTAGATACATTGTCTCAGCAGGGCATAAGTGCCAAATAAGTAAAGCACTAAGTCGACGGCCGCGCCATGAATTCTAACTTCAAAGATTGGAAGCGAAAGGCTCGGCTTTGAGCGAAGGAATGTCACGGCGCTGTCAGAGCGAGTCTACTCAACAATGGCTGGTCTCTGAGTTTATGGCAGCATGCCAGTGCCTTTTCTCAGACCGGACTAACCAAGCTTTTGACTTTTAGCGCTCGGTGCCAAGTCAGAGGAAGACCTAATCCTGGATCATAACTTCCAGAAAGAGCGCTTCGTTAAAACAGGGCCAGGTTAACATCTGGTCACTTGAACATTCCTCAGCTCTGAAGTCAGTGGGACAATGAAGATTCATCATTTACCCTGAGCAGCGTCTACGGGGTGGTAAAAGCATCCTGACTCGAAATCCTTTGGAAAAAGGGTCAACAACAATTTGGGTCACATGCTCCTTGTAAGACAATCATATAATGTCCCTGACATCACATAAAAGCTTTCAGAGTATTTTTTTACGACAGTCAGTTACTATTGGCAGAAGCTATAGAAATGTAGTCGCATAGTGAGTCGTAAAAGAAACTTACCAACTTTTCTTTTCTTTTTTTTTCATAGCACAATTCGATTTTGGATCTCTCTAAACTTAATATGTCATGGCAAACATGCTGAAGATTACTGACCCGGCCAGCGTTTTCTACAGAATTATGAATTTGCTGCAGTGTAGTGGGGTATATGCAGTTTTTTTCTTTTCTTTCTTTCTTTTTTATTTTTTTTTATTTTTATTTTTTAAAGAAATTAATACTTTTATTCAGCAAGGATGTGTTAAATGGATAGTAATAGTAAAGACTTATATTGTTAGAAAAGATTTCTATTTTGAATAAATGCTGTTCTTTTTAAAGTTTTATTCATCAAAGAATCCTGAAAAAAAAAGTATCACAATTTCCACAAAACAACTGTTTTAAATATATAATAATAAGAGATGTTACTTGAGCAGACAATCCGCATATTAGAATGATTTCTGAAGGATCATGTGACACTGAAGACTGGGGTAATGATGCTGAAAATTCAACTTTGCATCACTGGAATAAATTACAGTTTAAAATATATTCAAATAGAAAACAGTCATTTTAAATTGTAATAATATTTCAAAATATTACTGTATTTTTGATCAATTAAATGCAGCCATATTATTGACCTCAATCTTTTGAACAGTAGTTTACATACATGCATATGAACATATCAACTATACTTAAAATTTGCTTCATTTGAGACTTGCTGAATAATTGAGTGATTCATCAAAAGAATATGAATCATTTATTCGTGAATTGGCTCATGGAATATTCGATTCAGACTGCAAACTCACAGTCATAACTGTTTACTTCTTTTGCCTGATACTGAATCTCCAGCAAGACAACAACTGTGCTCCACCACTGGAAAGAGGTGCCGTAAACACTGGACCAGGAGAGTCTGTATACAGACAGAACCTTTAGTAGTGATGTGCGGCGATAGTTCTGGTGACAACATCATCCACCCACCTGCTGACGGATGCATATTCATCAGTGTAATCTCAGCATGTAGCAGCCTCTTTGAACATATTCCAATCAGCAAGAGCAAAACTGCCCAGCAGGGTTGAGCTTGCTCCCTATGGCCATACTTTGATGTTCTTGGTGACTGTTTTTCTCGTATCAGAAGCGGTTGGTATGCAGAGATTAATAGAACAGAAATGTGGCTCATTCTTGGGAACAAAAAGCAACCCAGAGTTATAAACTTCAGGCTATAGCCAACCCAAGGGCTGTGATTCTGTAACATTATGCACATCGAAATTAGTCCACAACATCCCACTCTACTGGAATACAAACTATTGACAACTTGCAAAATTTGAAGGCTAAAATGCCAAAGTACAAAGTAATCGAGTTCATTGTGTGCTTTCATTAGCCACTGGCGCTGGTCCGTTCTGCTGGTACTACCCTCAGGCTGAATGTTTTAGCAAATGCAGGTGTTAGAAGATGGTGCCAGATCTTTGATCTCATTATGAAAGCAGGCCTTCCATCACTCAGAGGTCAAGCAGCACAAAAAGCATTTTTGTTCATGTTGTCCCCAAGTTCTTGACATGTTGTCCTCAAGTTCTTACCTCCTACCCATGAACATCCATCTCACAGGTACTCGTGGCTTTTTTTTTTTTTTTTTTTTTTTGCAATCGTCAAATTTAGATTCAAAAAGAGAATAGAGTTGTTCACTTAATTAGGGCTGCACAATATATCAAAATAAAATCAATATGGCAGTAAGGTTTGTCAAATAGCACAAGCTGCAATTTAATTAAATAAATATATGCAGTTTCACAGTGAAGTCTGGCATTTACACAAGTATAGTGCACACCAAGTAACAAATTCAGGCTATAAAGCATTGTAGGAACAGTTTTTTACATTTTTCTAAAATGATGAAATGTCCAGTTTTCTTGTTGTGAATACAACATTGTTCAAAGGTTACAAAAACGTTTCTTACCATTCTGCTAACTTTATTTTCACCCCAAATATAACATTATTTTAATGTTTATTTTTAATATTCTAAGAACAATAAAATGTCCAGTTTTCTTGCTGTGATTACAGAGTTATTTAAAGGTTACAAAAATGTTTCTTACAACATTCTACTAACATTATTTAATCAAAATATAGTAGTATTTGAACTTTTATTTTTAATATTCTAAGAACATTAAAATGCCCAGTTTTCTTGTCGTGATTATAGTGCTATTTAAAGGTTACAAAAACGTTCCTTACAACATTCTACCAACTTTATTTAATCAAAATATAGTAGTATTTGAACTTTTATTTTTAATATTCTAAGAACATTAAAATGCCCAGTTTTCTTGCTGTGATTACAGTGTTATTTAAAAGTTACAAAAATGTTCTTTACAACATTCTATCAACTTTATTTCATTGAAATATAATAGTATTTGAACTTTTATTTTTAATATTCTAAGAACATTAAAATGCCCAGTTTTCTTGTTGTGACTATAGTGTTATTTAAAAGTTACAAAAATGTTCTTTACGACATTCTATCAACTTTATTTCATCGAAATATAGTAGTATTTGAACTTTTATTTTTAATATTCTAAGAACATTAAAATGTCCAGTTGTTTGTTGTGATTATAACATTATTTAAAGATTACAACTCTCTCAAAACATTCATCATAAGGATGTTCAGAGAATGTTGATCTTATAACGTATGCTCAAAGTTGTGAGAATGTATTAAATATTAATAAAGTTCTAAGAAACATTACTTTAAGAATGTTAAGAACATTTTATCATGTATCCTTCATGTTTATGTCAAATTCTTACATTTAATCAATAAATTCAATAAGTATAATAAGGCACTATGAGCTTCTACCAATCAAATGAAATCAGTATCGACAAAATCCATTTAGATGTATTTACAATTGCATAAATGATGCTATGTGATGAATGCTTTAAAAATAATGTTTTTAATATTTAGACACGTAATAAAAAATAAAACTTTAACTCTGAAACTAAAACAAGTCACTGTCTAAATGAGTGAGAAACTGAGTCATTCATTCAATTCAATTTGTTCAAATGACTGATTCATTCAGGAATTGTCTTTATGAGTGGATAACTGAATCATTGATTTGTTCGTTCAGGAACGAAACATCACAAGGTGTTTTTGGGGAACAATGGTTCTGTGTTTAACTCACAACATTCTTGTTTATTGAACTTTTGTACAAAAAAAGTATCACATTTTCATTTACGCTAATTTTTGGGAAAAACAGCAGGTTCACTTGTGTGATATTGCTTAACTACATCATATAGAAATACAAGACATACAAGAGTATTTTCCCCCCATATATATTGTGTTTTTGTTTATTTTTTCCAAAATTAGTGTCATACCTGATAATGTCAGCTTCCACATTGTTAAAACAACAATTATGATATTATCACACACCTCTAGTACCAGCCATCCTTATTTTGACACTGTCATTACTCTCACAGCAAGATTGTCCTTTTTTGGCTTGTTCCAGCTGTCTGTTGATCTCTGTTATCTTCTGAAGGCACTTTAATAAGCAAGCGCTCAAGAGGACGGAGGTGCATGTCATGGTAACACTTTTATCAACCCGACACCTGTGACAAATGTGCCTGCAGCAAGCCAGCAAGTGTTTCTGGGTAACTAAGGTAAAGCTTGGCAGTTGTCAAACACTCATTCACATATCTAAACATACATAAACTTACATACTTACAAGGCAATTATGCACAACTTGCTTCCTAAAACAATTAGGAAGCACTTGATGGCGTCAGCTGCTGCTCACTGAGATTTGTAAACAAGAGCAGACCACTGGAGATGGACTAACCTTTCTGAGCACCAGTCAAATACATCCTATCCTTTCTACATTAAGCTGAATGTTAGTAAGTTTCCAAAAACACACCAGAGTGAACCATCGACTACAGAAGCCTGTTTCCGCCACTGAATAAAAAATAAAAAAAAAGGGATTTGCAACTTTTATCTCACAATTCTGGCATTTTTCTTGCAGTTGTGAGTTTATATATCGCAATTCTGACGACTTTTCTCAGAACTGTGAGATACAAACTTACAATTATGAGTTATAAAGTCAGAATTGCGGGATATAAACTCGCAATTGCAAGTTTATATCTCGTAATTCTCACTTTTTTTCTTGCAATTCTCACTTTTTTTTCACAATTTAGTTTTTTTTCCTCTCGCAATTCTGAGAATTCTCAGAATTGTGAGCTATAAACTTGCAATTGCAAGTTATAAAGTCCAATTCTGAAGAAAATAGATTGACTTTAAGTAAAATTGCAAGTTTATATCTCACAATTCTGACTGTACAATTCGCAGTTGCTTATTATAGTCAGAATTGTGAGATATTAACTCAGAATTGCAACTATTTCTCAGAATTGCAAGTTTATATCTCGCAATTCTGACTTTATGCTGTAAACACATTTGCGACTTTTTATCACGCAATTCTGACGCTATAATTGACAACCACAAGTTTATATCTTGCAATGTTATGAAAAAAGTCAGAATTACAAATTTATATCATGCAATTCTGAGAAGAAAGTCGGAACTGCATGATGTAAACTCGCAATTGGGAGGAAAAAAAGTCAGAATTCTGAAATAAAAAGTCGCAATTGCCTTTTTTATTCATTGGCAGAAACAGGCTTCCATAATCGACTCTACAACCAGCCAATAACCCAGCCTGATTGATGGCTTCTGTGCACTGCTGAGGTTCTGACAAAACAATAAAAAGGGGTTATAAGACAATAACCCTAAAGTCAACCGTTCCCGCCAGCACTGATGAGCACCCCGTGAGCCGTGTTCGCACAGCTCGGGTGATGTGTTTGGGGAAAATTCTGTTGAGGAATTCTGAGACGGGTCTGGCTGACCTTGAGAATGGGAGTTGGGTAAACGTGAGGATCAGCTAACAGCTGTTCCTGATCTATTTGGGTACCTGGACATAGTACAGATTACCACAGTATAGGATATTTGTTTTGAGGTGACATGGGCTCTGTTGCAAAATCTAGTGAGCTGCCTTAATGGGAACCTCTTTTAAGGCAGCAGAGAAGCAATAGTGGAGAGAATATCATAAATGATTATAAATATTTATTATAAATATAATTAAGTACCCAAAGGTATCAAAAAACAGTTCATCATGATTATAAGGTATTGACGTATTATAAATTTCAATTTTTAAGTTATGTCAAGTATACCACAAAAAGTCTACAGGTCAAAAGTTTGGAATAATTTATTTATTTATTTATTTTTTTTTTAATGTTTTGTTCACCAAGTGTGCATTTATTTGATCAAACATACAGTGAAAACAGTAATATTGTGAAATATGGTTTAAATTTGTTTTATATTTCAATATATTTTAAAACATAATTTATTCCTGTGATGCAAAGCTGAATTTTGATTAGCAACATATGCTAAAATTCAAACTCTGTTGAAATCACTAGTGACTTGACTCTCCTGAACACTATCTGTATGACACAAGAACGTTATGTTCTAAATCTTTCACTTACAATGTTACATTTCAGAATGAACACTAGCAAGGTAGTCCAAGATTTTGGAGCAGAGCAATAATCTTTTCAGCAAAACAAAAAATATTTGCTCATATTGGCCTGTCGAGGCAAAGTCTTGACAATTGAGATATTTATGAGGGTACAAACCGTACACATTGTTGCAATATTTCACAGTTAATCACGTATTTCCATTTCTGAAATATGTCTGAGTCTGGAAGCAGCCCAAGATAATTCTGCCTTCCACTGTTATATTTACTCTAGTCCGTGACCCCACCTCGTCTGCTCTTAAAGGGGGGGTACAATGCTGTTTCATGCATTCAGAGTTGTTTACACTGTTAAAGAGTTGGATTCTCATGCTAAGCATGGACAAAGTTTCAAAAAACAATTTGGAAGTATGAGTATTTCTGTGCCAAAAATCTCACTTCCGGGTTACTACAAGTTTCGGAGAGATTTTTTTGATCATGTCTCTTGCTGACGTAGACGACGGTGGAACTCCTTATATAGGCATTTCTCCCGGAAGAACGCACCCGTGCACGCATCGACCAGCGCGAGAGCGCGCCCATCAATGCGCTTCATTCGGCTGAGCTGCTGCACAGGACTCGCTCGGGAAGAATGTCTCTGAAGAAGTGTGTTTTTGGTTGTGAGGGAAAGATAACCTTGTTCAGCTTCCCGAAAGAACCCAGCATTACGTGAACAGTGGATACATTTTGTTTTTCCGGGTCAGCAACAGAGTTTCTCAAGTGTTTTGTTGACAAACGTTTTATAAACAAGGCCCAGTTCGATGCTGGATTTGCACATCGATTAATACTGAAAGATGGAGCAGTCCCATCAAATGTCTCTGTTTTGTTGGCGATCGGCGCAAGTGCTCGTCACTCTTTAGCTCCGCCCACACGGCACGCCTCCAGGAGTTCGGCTTTTTCCAGAGGGAATCATAAAGCTCTATCTTTCTTTTATAAATATGATAAAACTAAAGACTTTTTTGAGATATGAAGGATGCAGTACTACTCTATAGGTACTCAAGATTAACATGAGATTGGGTGAAACTGTGTGTGTTAGGTGTCCTTTAACCTCCTTAACAGTTAACGTTTCTTATCACCCTCCCCTACAAGCACCAGCACTGACTCATTTGACTCCAGTCTGGCTCGCCACTGGCCAAACCTCTTCTGTTTCTAATCACACCCCTTAATGCGTCAGCTTAACGCCACTCCACCTCGCTAACACTTAACCCTGCCTCCTCCACCTCTAATACCAACAAAAAAGTCCCCGTCCTCTTGAAAAAAATCCTGCATCCACAGCGTCTGCCTGTGGGAAACGTCCAGCCTTGGCTCAGCAGGAAGCTCGGGATTTACCGCTAAGCATTTAATGGTCCTAACATCCATAACTCACACTTGTCCATACCACCCAAAATAAAGTGGGGGGTTGAGAGGCAAAAGACATATTCTCTCTTTCAACTTTATTATGCTCAAACTCAACATGAAATGGCATTTGAAACTTATTTTACTTCCTTGTATGTGAATATTCAATACGGGACTTGATTTTATACATCAGGAACTGATTGGATGTAAAAAAAAAAAACGCTGTTGCATACCAGATCTGTTTTTGATTTAACAGATTAAACAGATTTATAACTTTTAACTGACAAAAGAACAGTTTAAGGCATTTGCATGACCTTTGTTGCATTATTATTAACAATCAATGTAAGATTGTGCATGTAAACACATTCATTGGCAGACAGAGGGAGCTTTTTGAAAACCCATTTGAAAACAGTAATTTTTCTGCAGTTCTATTTATCAATGCTTATTATGCAGAAACTACATGTTTCGCTTTATTATCAATCTGAAAAAAAGGTAGTTAGTGGATATGATGCTAATGGATTTTACAACAGCTCAAAGTATATTTGCAAGTATTTTAACTTAGGGTGTCCAGAAGTTCCTGTTTTAAACTTGAAACAATTACATTTGCAGGAAGTACATACTCTGTGCTCAAAATGAGCATAATATGCAAAATAATAACCATAATTAAGGATAATAAAGATTCATTTCGAAAAGCGCATACATGCAATAACATGTTAAAAGATTTGTTTAAAAAGTTTAAACAAATCTACAAATCTGAGTATATTCAGTTTGTGAAAATGAAAACATTAAATACAGTTAGAAAATGCTAAATATATTTGTTGAATTCCAGTTAATTTATCATATTTTTTAACCTTTTGTAATGCATTTTTATAAAGTTGTAATTTTGTTATAATATAATACTTGTCACATGTATGTTCCCGTTTAGTTCCTGTTTGTCCTTATTTGGTTTAGTTCCTGTTCTCATTAGTTAATCATCGTTCATTCTATTCACCTGTTATGTTTCAGTATCCCTTGTGTCTCCACTCCATTTAAGCCCTGTGTTCTCCTGTGTTTTTTTGTCTCAGATTAATGTTATTCTAATGGTCTACATGTATTGATGTTCATTAAAAGTATCTCTATGTCTACTCCTTCGTCTTGCGCCATTCCTACAACCACGACCGCGCAACAAAACTTTTTGATCTGTTTGCTATTTTCAAATGTTACTAATTACCTTTTTTCAAAATGTGATTTTTGGTGAACTGTATTAAAACTAGTTTGGATCAATCTGACCCGCAAACTTAATAATTATTATAATAGTATATGGAACCCACAACAATTAAAACACACACACACACACAAACACACACACACACACACACACACACACACACACACACACACACATATATATATATATATATATATATATATATATATATATATTTATATTTATATTTATATATACACACATACATACATATTTTTTTAATTTTTGTAATGTGTTTTTATAAAGTCATAAATTTGTTTCATAAATACTTTTTTTGATCTGTTTGCTATTAATTACCTTTTTCATAACGTAATTTATGGTGAATTGTATTACAACCAGTTAGGATCAATTTGACATTATTATTCATTATTACAACAGTATATGAATCCACAAAAATTAAAAAACAAAAACATACAAAAATTGTGTTGTTCACGTTTTTCAATTCATAATTAATAACAAGTAAGATTTTAATGATATGATGACCACTGAACCAGTTATGTCCCTGATTTCCATTTCAGGAATCTGGTCACCTTATTTTAACTTGCAAACTGTAAATTTGAATTACAATTTCTCATTATTGCTTTCCAAGTTTCCTGTTTTCCACTTTCCTTTCAGAAGTTTATCTAAAGCCCAAGACACACTGCACGATTTTCGGCTGTCCCAGACGAAAGATTGGCATCATGAAACAATCGTGGCGATTTCTGTGATTGTGGCTCCTAATCTGTGGTCCTGTCTCGTACAGTGAGATAGGTTCAAAGACGGCCGTTGTCACGGTCTTGCGACCAAAGATAGCCTACGATCATTTTCTGACAGTGTCAGAAATTCAGCCAGATCGTTGCATAGTGTGTACTGACCAGCCAATAAAAATGTGACATGAAATCAACGCGACATGGCGCTAAAACTTTAAACAGCTTACCTCAAGCTCTTATTCCTTCCTCTTTCGCCGCTTCCACTTTTTTCAGCACACATAAAAACTACAACTGCTAAAGTGTGATTTATCATGCTCTTTTTGTTTACCACTAGCGCATGCTGATGACGTTTTATTCTTCTATAGAAATGTGCGTCGTAGCGTATGAGTCAATAAGTGTCATCGTCGTACAGTCTAAACACATGTCGTAGCTAAGTTTATTAGATCCATGTCGCACAGTGTGACATGCAATGATCTTATAGGATTGCTAAAATCGTGCAGTGTGTCTCGGGCTTTAGCATGCAACATATAGCTATTTTCAGCTATTTGTACTCATGATGCAATATGTGCATTTTATTGTAAATTAATTTGTTAAGGAAGCATCTGGTAAAGACAAATGTAAATCATCAAGGATCAGCTGGACATTGAAGTTCCAATATGAAGCCTGAATCATCTCGTTTGCTAACATCATGATTCAAGCCCCTGTGGAGCAGAACTTGTTATAAAATATAATTGAAATGATTCCCCATCAGTCTGAACAGTCACGATCTTCACCTCCGCCACAATCCAACTGCATTTTGATTGTGTTATTCTGTTTTTGTTATGAAATGAAGATGCACAAGCTAACAGATGCTGTGAGGTCGAAAAACACTGAGGTGAACTGTTGCTGGATATCTACCATATGCAAATCCAAAGGCCGCTTGAGGCGCTTCAGTGCGGAGATTGAAATACTTACTGAGAATAATAAATAGTAAAGGTGATAGAACACACAGTTTAATGTATTTACAAAGCGAGGCTCCTTCAGGAAGTGCCTCAGCGCTGGGTAAGCATTCCACACAACTGAATTTAATACGCCAAGTGTAGCGATGCATATGAATAGCATGCCGGTCACATATCATATGCAGATCACACTGGAAGTAAAATTATAAAGTGTCAGTGCTGTAAGAATGATCTAAAAATTGGGGTGAGATGTTATAAACCTTATGAGAGCTATATTCTCATGAATATTAATAAGGTGACATAACATACTCTCAAACTGGTTTGCTGAAAGGCAGGTAAGTGGCACTAGTAACACTAACACGTGTTAAGCTTTCAGTCCACTGGCAATCCAATCAGCTGGCAGAAGCTGCTGCTTGGTCTTAAAGGAGTAGTTCACCTAAAAATGAAGATTTGCTGAAAATGTACTCACCCTCAGGCTATCCAAGATGTAGATGAGTTTCTTCATTGGAACAGATTTGGAGAAATTTAGCATTACATCATCTTCTCACCAATGGATCATCTGCAGTGAATGGGTGCCGTCAGAATGAGAGTCCAAACAGCTGATAAAAACATCACAATAATCCACAAGTAATCCACACCACTCCAGTCCATCAATTAACATCTTGTGAACTGAAAAGCTGAGAGTTTGTAAGAAACAAATCTATCATTGAGATGTTTCAACCTCAAACCATTGCTTCCAGCTAAAATACGAGTCCTCTATCCATAATATTGCTTTGTCCAGTGAAAGTCACCTTGTCTGAATCGGGAGAAATATGCACAGATCAAGCACTGTTTAGAAGCAAAAACAGTCTAAAACAGTTCCAAACAAACATGCTGGTAGATTTTTATGTGAGAGAACAACAAGGAATGGACATTTTCACTAATGGAAGCAATATTATGGAGTCATGTGAATTACTGTTTTTTTTTTTTTTATCAGCTGTTTGGACTCTCATTCTGGCACTCATTCACTGCAGACGATCAACTGGTGAGCAAGAGTAATGATAAATTTCTCCAAATCTTGTCCAATAAAAAAACAAACTCATCTACATCTCGGATAGGCTGGTGGGTGAGTATATTTTCAGCAACTTTTCATTTTTGGGCGAAATATTCCTTTAAAGCTGCTGTTGAAATTTTTCTTTACACCTCACCAGCATGAAGCTACTAATAATGCCGTATGTAATTAATCTGCCACTAGCAATGTAATTCCAAACATTATGACAGTTTTAAACAGATTTCTCAGACACTCACTCCACGCATCACTGGCCCAAACAGGTACTGGTCGTGATGCTCAAACAAACAGAGCGATGTTTTGACAGTACCACAGAGTCACAATATTTTCACTTTTCAGGGAATCATTCCATAAATAACTTACTTATAGTGGACCAAGCACATTAAATCTGACAGAAAAGAGTATTTTAACTTGCAAAAAATTATTTCCCAGGAAGTGTGCAGAAGAAATTCTAAAATGACATTTCCCAAACAGGCCACATTCCACTGTCTGTGAGATCAGTATGGATGTAGCAATGCAGTTATTGTTAACTGAAATTATTAAAATAGTTTGTATTAATTGAAATAATGCTGAATTAAAACAAAGTTTAAATATTATATAGAAAAGCTTTTTAAAAAATTAATCAAAAATGAGAGATGTTGCTTTGGCAGATAAATGAAAACAAAATCATTTTAAGCTGAAATAATAAAATGAATAAAACCAAACCCGAAAAAAAAATACATTAACATTAGAAATATGTAAAAATAATAATAAAAATGACAAAAGAACAATAAAATTACCAAATCATAAAATAAAATGAAAACTGAAAATATAAAAATATAAAAAAGCTATAAACAGACACTATAATAGTATATAAATAATACTAAAATAACACTGGGATGTGGGAAACTTGGTCCTAAACCAGTTATTTTAGCATTAAACTGCAAAGGATCTGGTGGCAGTCAGATATCACAGTCCTTTCAGCAACTAGAGATTTGTGAAATGAGGCAGAACCTACAAGCTGAGCCACAATCAACATTTACGGAGGCTCAAACCTGAAAAGATTACTTTTCTAATGAATTGTCCTAGACATTCAAAGAAATAGTTCACCCCCAAATGAACATTTTGTAATCATTTACTCACCCTCATATGGTTTCAATCTCATATTACTTTACAGAATAGCCAAGCTTCTCTTTTTCAGACAATGATAAAAATCATCAAAAAAGTCATAAAAATTAGATTAAACATTAAAATGATAAAAGTAGAAAGTGGAAATAACTTGTGTTTCAATCCAAAATAGCACACACAACAGGTTTGACATTATTATTTCTTGTGTGTCATGTAACCAGTCACAACAGACTTAAAAATAAAAGTTATTTTCTGGAATCTTTGGTTCCATGAAGAACCTTTAACATCCATGGAACCAAAAGGTTCTTCATAGTGGAAAAAGATTCTTTAGATTATTTAAATGACTAAGAAAAACCAAGAAAAATATTACTCTTTTAAGGACTGTTCACTGAAAGGTTTTTTTTTTTTGGTGGTTCTTCTATGGCATCACTGCGAAAAACCCCTTTTGGAACCTTTATTTTTTTATAGCAACCTTTAAGTGTAACAGCAAATCGAAATGCAAAAGAGAGGACGACCTCAGAAGACTTGAAATATAATGCTTGAGTCTTTCATGAAACTTGTATGGTACTTTTTGTCCTTCTTGGAGCTTGACGGTATAAATCATCATCCATTTTCCTTGTATTTCTGCTCTTTCTGTGTTTCTTTGAAGAATGAAAATAATGTAAGGTTTGAAACAGCATAGACGTGAGTAAATTATGATAAAATTGTCATTTTTGGGTGAACTTTTCCTTTAAGGTCCTGAACTAAACATAATGTCACATTCTCTATCAAACCTGACTGAGCCCATTAATGGATTCATGAAATATGTGCCAGGGCTTAGTGTCAAGAGCCTATTTGCCATGTCAGAGAGTGAGAGAGAGAGAAAGAGAGAGAGAGAGAGAGAGAGAGAGAGAGAGAGAGAGAGAGAGTGGGTCCCATCCAACAGATTAGCAGTGCAGCGGGTGCAAAAAGGCAGCAAGTCTGTTTACAGCTGGTCGGAGTGAATGGCCACACAGTAACTGTGTATGAATGAGCCTTTCAGTTCAACTCGACACACCATAGATTGAGAGAGAGAATTCATGACGAGCCGTATGTGTCAAAACATACAGATAAGAGCTCTTTTAGCCTTTCACATTACTGATTACATTTCTTTTGCATTTTCAGTCTTTATTCTGGTGGAAAATCTGCAGAATGGATTCAAAGAGCTTATGTGACACCTTCAGTAAAAAGATGTTTGATGAATAAAGTTGTCTAAAGATAAATGTTTAAACTCATGCATGACTGGTAAGACAGAATCACAAAGGTATATCTGCAAACTCATGCATGAATTAAACCCAATAGCTTTAACATAATATGCCAAATATATGGTTTCATTTTCATGGAGCAAACCAGACCTACAGGAATTGCATCCGGATTTACATCATGCATGAATTTAAAAATGCAAAACAATATTTGGGATTCACTGATTTAATGCAGAATGATTATCCTGCACTCGGTGTTTGACTTCTCAAAGTAATGTATTTATGTGCTGCATTGATTTAAGGGTTTATCTGTAAAGCTGCAATTAAAAGCAGCTGTGTATTTATGGCCCTGCATGGAACAATAAATCAAAACATTAACACCCTTTGAACTATCAGCAGATATTGTGAAGCTCTAGAACACATGAAAGCCACATGATTTTGCCTCATCAATGATATTTTTTGAGTACAAAGCAGCAAAAATGAGTTTAAAATCTGTCAGCCTCTATGAAGAGATCTTGAATGTCTCGAAATTCCATTTTTTTGCTATCTAGCAACCTTGTAAAATCACCCTTCAATGACGCAACACTTTCCTGTGGAGGTCAAAGGCTCTGTTAACACATAACATGCCATTTTTAATAAGTATGAAAATTTGGATTGTTCTACTCTGACTTCCTTTTGAAAGAATGCATCACTGATGCTCCACTAAAATGAATATTGCAAATCCATAATAATGCATTTAAAAGATAATAAAACTATAAAGCAATAGATATACTGAAATTAAGTAATATATAAAATTAAATATATAAAACATTTAGAAATAACATTTAGAAATGTATTTTTTGTTTCTAATTTATATATTATTATTATGTATGTGTGTATATGTGTGTATACATATTTTTAAATGATTTTCATAATTTAAAATTAATTTAAAAATCATTTAACTACTCGTTAAAAAATGTCTGAATGCCATTGCATTAGATTCAAAATATCAAAGCAAGTGGCATGTATAATGCATTTTTCAGAACTAACTTTTTATTTAATATTTTCTTGTGTTTTGGAAATTTTTAGTGAATGATATTTTTAGTCAGTTTAGTCAGTTCTCACTTGCAATTTATGCTTGTGTTCTCTTTCTACCAAAAAAAAAAAAAAACATCCCCCTTTTTAGATTTTATGCAATGCAGTAACATTCAGACATTTTTAAGTATGGCTTAAGTGTGTAAATATTGTGGGGGCCCCTGTAGCCTTCTTGTTCATCCATAAAGAACAAATATACAGACATTCAAGTGCACACATACTAAAACATCCACAACCTATTCCCGACTCTCAGCGATGAAGCTGTCTGGAGCCAGGTTTTTGTCTCTGCTTTAGGTGTCAGCTGTTCAAACAGGCTGGAGCTGCAGCCGTAGTGTCTCTGGACCCACATTATGACAGCAGCGAGCGAGCAAAGCTTTCATACTGCTGCCTGACAACTCCACGGAAAACTTCACACTATCCTCCAACACAGCACGGCACGCTCACTCATTTAAATATACACGCACGCAAACACAGTATCTGTTGAGCGCTAGCCAGAAATGACATGGGAGATTGAGCTGTTGTTCTGTTGGTTTGTGTGTTGATGAACACGTCTCTAGCGCTGTTTACCATCCTGGCTTTGTTCCAAACTAGTGCGCATTTTAAGGCATCATCAACACGGAGGCTGTTCCAAAAGGTAGGCGGCATAACACACCTCATTTGTTTTGCGATGAAAAAACAGCCTCTAAGGTTCGAATTCAACCCATTCTCATTCCTCCTCTCACTGCTGTATAATTTCCGGTCGTCTCTCTACGGTCTCTGTCAATAACAAGTGCTGAAAACTATCCCAAAAAATGATTTAAAAACTTCACAATGTGATAGAAAGAGTGCATTGTTATGCATTACCCGTCTATGAAAGGCAGAGACAACAAAAGGCTCATTTGTTCATCCGCCTACAATGCAACCCTTCAGTAATGTTTCTGAATCTGTAAATTGGGAATAAAAAAATGAAAAATGGAAAGCAAACGAAATGGAGGAGATTGTGACATTGAAAAAGAGGGCACAAATGGCTTCAATTGTGAACTTGAGAATATCAATACCCTTGAAAACACAATGCAATAAAAAGCAATCAGGCACAAGGTTAGTGCAACATCTGCTTGTCATAATCTACGGTATAAGCCAAGCAAGAATCGCTATTTCAAAATCTACTCTGGCCCATAATTGTTGACTATGTACTCATTTAACCTCTGAGCTTCTTCTTAAATGTTACAATTCTCTGGGAGAAGAAGTGCATGCTTTCTGTCCCTGCAGAATAAAGGTTGCTCCGCTGAGATGAAGTGTTAGGTGCTGAATTATCCAAACAAGTGAATTTAAGAGCTTAATAAGAACCTGCTGCCAAAGTGCAGCAAACTATTGAAGAATACGAGGCCTGAAAGCAATTCAGTTCAGCTGAGAACCAAAGCATTCTGTATGCAACAGGTTGAGCAGAAATGAAGTGAGAATGCCTTTTAAATATTTAATTTACTGAATTTGAATGTAGCATATATACATAGAAATAGATAGACAGACGGACAGACAGATAGACGGATAGATAGATGGATGGATGGATGGATGGATGGATGGATGGATGGACGGGCAGATAGATAGATAGATAGATAGATAGATGGATAGATAGATAGATAGATAGATAGATAGACAGATAGATAGATAGACGGACATACATACAGACAGACAGATAGATAGATAGATAGATAGATAGATAGATAGATAGATAGATAGATAGATAGATAGATAGATAGATAGATAGACGGACATACATACAGACAGACAGAGACAGACAGATAGATAGATAGATAGATAGATAGATAGATAGATAGATAGATAGATAGATAGATAGATAGATAGACGGACATACAGACAGACGGACAAATAGATAGATAGATAGATAGATAGATAGATAGATAGATAGATAGATAGATAGATAGATAGATAGATAGACGGACATACAGACAGACGGACAAATAGATAGATAGATAGATAGATAGATAGATAGATAGATAGATAGATAGATAGATAGATAGATAGATAGATAGATAGATAGATGATAGATAGATAGATGGACATTCAGACAGACAGACAGACAGACAGAAGGATGGATGGATGGATGGATGGATGGATGGATGGATGGATGGATGGACGGATTGATAGATAGATAGATAGATAGATAGACGGACATACATACAGACAGACAGAGACAGACAGATAGATAGATAGATAGATAGATAGATAGATAGATAGATAGATAGATAGATAGATAGATAGATAGATAGATAGATAGATAGATAGATAGATAGACGGACATACAGACAGACGGACAAATAGATAGATAGATAGATAGATAGATAGATAGATAGATAGATAGATAGATAGATAGACGGACATACAGACAGACGGACAAATAGATAGATAGATAGATAGATAGATAGATAGATAGATAGATAGATAGATAGATGATAGATAGATAGATGGACATTCAGACAGACAGACAGACAGACAGAAGGATGGATGGATGGATGGATGGATGGATGGATGGATGGATGGATGGACGGATTGATAGATAGATAGATAGATAGATAGATAGATAGATAAATAGATAGATTCAGAATATATTTTTTTCAGTGAACAACTACTGACATCTTTTTAGCTAAATACCTAAATCATAACACATGCTGGTTACTCTGCACATTAATGCACTGCCAAGCAATTCACATCTGCACATTTTCTAAACTATGTAATCTGGCCTAATACTAGACACAGATAAGCACTGATAGAACTCCATACTCCGATTCAGCGAGACCTTGTGAGTTTTATCATTTTATCAGGCTGAACAAAAGGCAAAATGAAATATGTCTGCCCACCGAATCCCACATCTAACACAATCTGACCCTGCAAAGTCCTTTCACCAGAAAGATGTGTATGTGTGCGCGAGCACGTCTAGCAGGAGGAGCACGCTGCCAGAGGGAGGTGAAAGAGCAGAGCTGCTCTCTAATAGGAAAAGCAGGAAAATAGGAGATGTGGGAAAAGAGTAGTGAAAACACCTGTTAGACTCCACTTCGCTTTCAGTGCTGAAACTCACAGCTTCTTAAGGAGTCCCAGCGGCGGCTCCCACGCACGCATAAATCAAGCCGAAGTGTTTAGCCCATAGAACAAATATTATTCAGAAAGATTACTGCAAAGAGCTTTAATGGAGACTCTGGATAAATGCACATCAAATTTCAATTTAGACTCCAGCAGAAACCTGTTCTCTCCAAGATGGATGGCCACAGTCACCTGCTTCAGTCAGCGAAATGGAAATGATAAATTCGGACGTGGTATAAAACAGCGTAAAAGAGAGTGCTGCTGCTGTCCGTCAGCTCGCGTACAAACTAGGGAATGAATGACACTAGCCAAATGGTGCGTGCATGTAAAAGGTGCTGGACGTGGCCGGCTGTAACTCTATCCCAGAGTGCACTGCTGCACTAATGCCACTACCTGCTACCTGCTCTCTCCTCCATCTTTCCACTTGCATTTCGTTCGGAATCCCACAAAGGCAGGACTTGGGTTTCAGCTGTCGTTATTCATGTACCGGCGCGTAAGACAAAGAGATTTGGCCACTTTAGGTGGCAGCTCCACGGTGTAAATTGCTGTTATCGAGTGGCCCTATTGTAACGGATTAGGCTGGCGTCCACGTCCGTGCCAGCTCTTCCATTAACATCCACACCAGCCCACTATATATAACCTGTTTATTACAAAAAAAGAAGGCAATGTTTAACGGTTCCCTCTGGACCTGTGATGGAGCGCATGACTATGAGCTGACTTGAGAGGCTGGAGGAGAGAGATATATATATATATATATATATATATCACAAGTTGATCTGCATTGCAAGACAGTATGTTCACTATCAAACAATAAAACTACTGGTCAGCCTATATGGGGTTTTAATGGCTGATGCAGATATGATATCCAAAGCCACCCTCAGCTGATGGCTGATATATTACAAGCACTTAAATTTAAATGACAGAAAATTAGGTTTCCTTTCAAAAGTTTGGAATCAGAAAAAAAAAAAAAATGATTTTTTTAAAAAATTATCATTTTATTCAGCAAGGATGAATTAAATTGATTAAAAGTGACAGTAAAGACTTTTACTGTACATTGTTACAAAAAAATCGAATTCAAATAAATCCTGTTCATTTAAATTTTCTATTCATCAAAGAATTCTGAAGAATTTCTGAAGAAAAATCACAGTTTTTACAAAAATATTAAGCAGCATAACCATTTTCAACATTGATAATATTAAGAAATGTTTCTTGAGCAACAAATCAGCATATTAGAATTATTTCTGAAGGATCATGTGACACTGAAGACTGAAGTAATGATGCTGAAAATTTATCTATGTCAAAAGAATAAATTACATTTGAAAATTTTTTAACATATTTTAAATATTGTTATATATAGTAATATTTTACAATATTAGTATTTTTACTTTATTTTTGATCAAATAAATGAAGCTTTGGTGAATAAGAAACGTCTTTAAAAAACATTGACCAACCCCAAACTTTGAACGTGTAAAAGTATATAAAAATCTATAAAATTGCTCAATTTACTCAATTCACAAAATATTTTTCGAAAAAGCTCAAAAGGGTTAAATATGAAACAATTCATCCGTCTGGACTGGTCACTAAAACTCACTAAACTAACTCTAAATCACTAAAATTGACTAAAATAAAATACAAAATGTTGGATATAGACTAAATGTTGTTTTTAGATGTTTATCAAATATTTTGGGGTGCCAAATTTTTGTTTTTAAACAATTTAAACAAATTTTGTTTTTAAACGATATTATTTAAAAAATGTTCTATAAATAAAAAAAATGACTTTATGGTGTCCAGTATAATGTGTTATTTGTAATGCATGGGTGCACAATTCTAATTATACACCAACTATACAAAACAAATATCAAAAGTAATACATTTCTTGTACTACATATAAATGAAAACATCTAGGTTATTCTGAGGGCTGTTCTCTGTACACTTCTTCAAATTTTCATGAGCTCTACTCTTTTGCCAGTTCTTTCACAGTAATTTCTTACAATAAAACACAAAATTCTAACTTTTACTGCAAAAGCTAATCAACAATTTTCTGTCAGAGGACAACTAATTACTTTAAAAATGATAAGATCATATTGAATTGTGGAATTCAAAAACACAAAAATTCATAAACGTGTGATGTCACCATTATGATGATTAGCCAATATAAAAATGCAAAAAAGTGTAATAGTTGAAGTATGATTACAACTTTCAATCTGCAATATATGTGGCAATATAGCATGTTAGCAAATGAGTTTCAAAATACTGTCAGCTAAACAATGCTACAACATCACAATAATAACCCGGTCTGCTCACTATGAAATCACAGTACGGTTATGAACTATATACTAAATGTAATTGTAGAGCCAATACTGTAAAAATGACTAAAAGTATAGCAGCCAGTAGGCAAGAAAATTACAGTGTAGAGAATCTAATCTGATTGATCGCATTCAGGTGAGCGATAACTAACTTCACGAAAAACAAAGCTTGACATTTATCATACCCGACCAGCGGACGACATCAGTGTCAACATCAAGCTGATCCGACATACTGGCAAAACCCAGAACTCCATCTTTAAAATCCTGTTCCAGAGCTGCCTGGTGAATGATGTCAGTCAGATATCAGCCTGAGGAGAGACAGACAGAGATGCGTTTAACCACAGATCATCATGCAAGAGCTGCTGCTGCTGTAGCAATGATGCTCAATTATTTCCCTCTGATGAGACTGTTGATTTTAAATTGAAAGTGCTCATGATTGACTTAATCATACCCTATCTAGTCTGGTATGAGGTTTCTGGCAGTGAAAAAAAGCCTCTTTCTCAGGTACTCCCCATGCATAATGCAACAGCAGTAGGAATGCAGTGTAATAGGTTTCTGTGAATCATTTCTGTGCAGCAGTGCATGTCATATATGCCAATATTCACATGACACTGCTTTTATTTGATCAGATTAGTGCATTATGATGAGATGCTGCAAAGAGATGGACCAACTGACCAAATGCACATACAGGTTATGTCAGACAAATCAAAGTTGCTTTATAAATGACTCATATTTTAAAACATGTGAAAATAAAAACCGATAGACCCGCTGATATTACTCGTCTTATTCAGTGCAAAGCTACGCAAAGACGTGCATTTATACGATCAGCTCTTACCTTTGCTGCAAAGTAACTCATAGATTCACATTTTAATCCATTAAACGCGCGCGCCGCACCAGTAATCAATAAAGACCGCGCGAGCCCCGGTGATGTTGATTTGAATGGCGTGCGTCCGTCACGCAGCGGTCAGTCGGATGAAATAAAGGCTGAATGCAGCGCGAATGACTGCGAGTTTCTCCGATATCCTCAGAGCAGGGCTGCGTGATGAACACTGAGCTGACAGAAGTTAGTGTGCTGAGCTGATGGTCCGCTAGGCGTCCCACACCGGACGCGACGCGACTAGATCGCTCCCCCCGCAGCGGGGCATGTTGTCACATTTTATAGAGTCATAATGGAACCTGCCATTGAAGAGACATTGTGTGTGTGTGTGTGTGTTTAAAAAAAAAAAAGAATTAATAAACAGTAAAATAAATACGAGACACAATCCATTCAACGAGCAATAAAAAAGCAAAAAGTAACAAAAATTGTTTTTTTTAACAAATACGTATATTAGCCTATACATTTAGAACATTTAAAACATAACTTGAGATAACATGCATCTAAAATTAAAGAGAAATAGCCTTGTTGAAATCAACTTTCATCATATAGACTTAAATTGATATAAAATAGCCCATACAAGCCATTATTGGGTTAATATTAATAAATAATAATGTATATTATTATAATAACATCGCCTTTCTGTCTATTCAACAATGTAACTGTCCTTGCATATAGATAACAAAATATCAAACCAAGAGGTTCAAGATCTATTAATCTACAAAAAAAAAATAATAGTAATAATAATAAAATAGCCTATGAGAAATAAAATAACAGTACAACTTTTCAGTTAAAATCTACTGATGTAAAACAGGCCATACAATACCATATTTAGGTTAATACCTCTTTTTTTTTTTTCTTCTTCTTCTTTTTTTAAGTGTTCAAATAATTCTTTAACATTATAAACCCTTTGGATCGACTCCAGAGAGCAGCCCAGCGCTGCACGAGCGCTTTTATCATTCTATATGCTCCTGCGAGTGATCAAAGAGCTTGTTGGGGCACAGCATATCTGTTTATTATGAAGTGTAGAGTAGCGTTTGGCAGCGAGAGGCTTTGATATGCTTTCACCTGCCCTGGTTCAAGTCAAAGTGAGCAGCAGAAGAGCAAAGCTTTTCATTCTTTTAAAGAGACTATTAGTGAGCTCTTGGATCTACAGGGTTCATTATTATTCCACACACATCTAGCAGCAGATTTTATGATGAAAGAAATGTAAAGTGTTTAAGTGTTAAATTTAACACTTAAAAAAAAAAGAAAAAAAAAGTGGCCTATCATCTGAATGAGGCGGAAACAACTGTGCATTTAGATGTTTGAACAGCAAAATACAACAAATAATATGTAACCATGAGATACATGAGAAATATTCGTGGTCATTTCTGGCTATGTGCTTCCTTTCTCAATACAGAAGGAATGAGTTCTCATTACTGCTGTTGAGCTGTGGATTCATGGACTTTTATCTCCACCTGCTGTTGAAGAAAATTATGCAACGGGTTTCATTCAACAGTTCTCTTAAATAATAATATTTTTTCCCAAAAACTAGCAGTTATTTTTACTTCATAAATAAATATCAAATACAGGTACAAAATCATTTAACAATAGATATCTGTCACACATAATGACATAATGTTTAGTACAGTGGGATGTAAAAGTCTGAGACCATTAGTGAGAATTTAATGCAGTTTTTTTTTCCTTCACAGATCATATAATCAGCATAACAATATGAATTAAAAGTTTAATTTTAAAAATTACCTAATTTTAGAATGGAGTAGATGTGATCATCTGCTTTAACAGCAACACTCAAGCTGCATGAACTCCACAAGTTTGTACAAAACCTGACGATCATGTTCTCCAGACAAAGCATGTTGTGCTTCAATGGAAGCAAGAACATCTGACCGAACAAAAGGTCACATGATCAATGATCAACATCAATAAGTGAATAATTTACTTATCTGATTAGTGACCTAGAAACAGTGAAAAATCTTAAATATTTCATATTTATTTATTTGACATCATAACTGTCCTCTGTTTTAAATCCATTGAAAAATGCTAAAACTTTCACTGTAGATTTAGATTTTGAATGCCAGATGCCCAGTGAGGTGTTTTGGATCCCAGTGTATTGTTCGTTAGACATTGCTATTACTTTACCATCCAGACGAAGGCGTTGTGTGACACCAGGTTTACCCCACTGACTATGTTTGAGACAAAAATTATGTCATTCTGAGAATATAATGATATTTTTCTTAAATAATAATTGTGATGTTTTACAAAACAACAAGCTTTAAAACACTTTTTTCTTATTGCTGAAAATGAGATCATTTACTGTGAAATCTGTTTTCTCTCCGGTACATCACCAGTGTAAGCTTCATGGTGAAAACTTCTACATCACTCTTGCCAACGTAGTCCATAGTTACAATAAAAATGTGTATTTATTTTATCTTGTGGTTATTTTGGGAAAAATAGTAGGGGGGAGTTTTACCCCATGGGGCCGTTTTCCCCCACTCTACCCTATGTCATATACATTTTTGCTTTCTGCTCTTTTTATGTAGATTTCAAGTATTTAAGTTCATATAATAATACATTTATTTCATACTATTTCCCTTGCTGGAAAAAAACAAAAAACAAAAATAGAAACCATCAATAGAATTTGTAATGGTTTTACTGGTTATAATGGAAATTTTATTGGTTTTAATGGAAATTGTAATGACCCTATTGGTCTCTACTGGTAATTGGTTGCCTATTATTGTTGTTAAATATTATTATTGTTAAAATCATTAAATCCTAATGGAACATGTCCCAAAACACACTACGGAAACCATTATTTAATGGTTTTAATGATTAAAAGTTGATGGTTTGCGTAATGTTTGTAATGGCATTTGTAGTGGAAACCATTAGAATTTCTATGACGGTTTCTATTGTTTTTTTCAGCAGGGTCACCATGGGTTTTATGATGTTATTTGCCATAAATGCAATAAATTGATTGCTGTAATATTGTGAGATAGTAGTGGCTGTTTGTAGTTGTGGTGGGCCTATTTGGGAGAAAATCCAGGGCCGTTTTTTACTTCCAGTCCATCCCTGTATATAGCACTATTAAAGTTGTCCAGATTACATAAACAAAAAAATCTGAATTTCTGGACAGCCGTTTAATGAAGGTAATTTCAAACTATAATAGATTAAGCAATTCAATAATATCTAGTATGGGTCTCATTTAGCTGTAGACTACTATTCAGGTATATAGCCATGAGATTAATGTTACTAGGCCTACCTCTATTCATAGACGGCTCAGATGGACAGCAGCACCTTCAACTCTACTCGAAAGCAGCAGTTGTGTGGGGGGTTTTCAGTGGACTAGGATCTGTTAGTAATTTTACATTTATTTTCTCAATGGGGATTTTCAGAATTCTTCACTAAGCCATGAACCAAAGCGAGATGAATAATAACTTTACAAACCTTGATTTAGCCTAAAGCATGAAAACACACTTTTATACTTTTAAAAAGAAAAAGTTACAGGTACTTTGTCCTTAAACGTTTTTATGAGGGAATGAACTACTCAACTCATGAAGCAAATGACAGTCGAATTAAATAATTATAGGCCTATACAAATGGAAAAAAATATTATAAAAATAATATATTTTAAGTTGCCTGCAAAGAAATCAGAATAAGAATGTAGGTAATGCTTCATGGGGAACATCTCATCACTCATTAAAAGTCTGTTTTGAAAGATTTATACCAGTATTACTCCGTGGAAAAAAAATTAATTGCATTTTTACTTCTGTAACCTGGATGCTCTGTTGTGTGTTAGGAATATGTGAAATAGGAAGCAGTTAGTATTTTTATGTCTCAGGATAAGCGCCCTCTGTTAACACTTCTTGGCAATTGTGGTTTTGTGTTCACTGCAGTTTTTAAAGTTGGTAGTTCCCAGCCTCACAGGAACACAGTAAATGACTCAAGCTTATTCACATCGACACCATCTATTTCAAGGAGGCAATGGAGAGGTCAAGTAAAGATTTTAGGTGGCTGCAGGCTGAACGTAAGGACAGGTGACTGATTTATTCATTTACTGCAGATGCTCTTGTCATTAATAACACAAAAGACACCAATAATTTGCAGTTTAGTGACAAACATTGGTTGTTATTCTTCGTTTTTCTTAAAATACCTAAAAAAGATAAGTGTTTCTCTAGACTCTGTTACTGTGCAAATGATGCAATTATAGGACAATGAGTGCAATAGCAGTGATGCATGATTCCCTTCATCTCTCTTTTAAGCACCGTTCTTGTTAATGAGCATAGTTAGCAGTATGATTTACTGCTACTCATTTTGCCAATAGGTAAAACCTGTGCTGTTCTCCTCTCCATGTAGCCTAGCATAAGTCTTTTCCTATTTTGTGCACATTAGCCTAACATTGGACTGCCTGCTTGTAAATCATCTCAAAGCATGACTATCACATAGTGCTCTTTCACTGACTGCAGACCCATTCACCTCACTGAACGGAGTTATTTGTATTCTGACGGTGTTGAAGTGAGGAAAACTATTCAGCCTGTAGTTCATGGATCTGCACGATCATGCATCATCTCTCTCTGAATGATTCAGGTCATGGTGGAAGAAACAGCCTCAGGTTATTTGTACCAGTAGACAGAAAATGTAAGGGTAAAAAAGTAAAACCTGTTTTTATTATCTCACTTTCCCAATAGGAATCCAATCATAACTAGACACACTGTAAAAAATTTCCACCTTTCAACTTAAAAACTTGCGTTTAGAACTGACTTTAAAAATCAAGTTGAATTTCATATAACTTATTTAAAAAGTTGAAATTGCTTAACTTACTTTGATGAGTTAATGTAAAAACATAAGTTGCCATGACTTACTGATCATATCGTTTTTACAGTCCAGAAATGCAGACAGACAGAGAGAGTCAAAACATTGCTTCTTCATATTGAAAGAGATATTCAACCCACTCACCTGAAATTTGCTGTTGAATTGAACTGACAATTCATAATTATTTTAGGCTGTGGCAACTGGTGGAAAATTTGTATGAATTTGTTAAAATAAAACCGTAATTTGCAACTTTACGCCACCATTCCAATGTTTGGGATAGGACCAAATGCACCAAGACTGCATTTATTTAATCAAAAATGCAGTAAAAATAGTAATATTTGTTATAATGCTCTATAATTTAAAATAGATGTTTTTTATTTGAATATATTTTAAAATGTAATTTATTCCTGTGATGCAAAGTTGAATGTTCAGTATCATTAATCCAGTCACATGATCCTTCAGAAATCATTCTAATATACTGATTTGCTGATCAAGAAACATTTCTGATTATTATCAATGTTGAAAACAGTTGTGCTACATCATATTTTGGTGGAAACTGTGATAAAAAAAAATACTCAGAATTCTTTGATGAATAGAAATAAATGGCTTTACAGACACTTTTGATCAATTTAATGCCTTGCTGAATAAAAGTATGAATTTCTTTCAAAAATGGTAGTGTATATTTTCTCATGTTGGATTTTCTGATGTGACATTTACAATGTACACAGGATTTGTTTTAGGCTTTTCAGCTACAAAATCAACTGATTAAAAGTTGATTAAATGTTCACATTTTTCCTGTTTTCATGGACGAAAACACTTTTAAGTGTTTCCATGATAAAGCAAACAGTAATGAAATGATCTGCAAATCTGTATGATTGTCTTACCTATAGCCACTGTACGTTCATCTAGACATATACTGTATTCTGTTGAATAATTATGAAGCAGTTTTGTAAGGTAAAACCTTCAGGTATAAATAGCTTGTTCTCTGGTTTATTTATGAAGACGTGTTCTTTTCTTGTGGTTTGACACGCTTTTCCCATGCTTTTTTCTTCTTTTAGTTTTCCGTTATTTAAAACAAAAGTTCAGATGAAACCATCCACTCCAAATCTCTCAAAGTTGGGGTTTCACTCCAAATTAGGACATCGCTTCCAGATCAGAATGTCATTCCAGATCTGAGTATGACTCGACATCAGGGCTTTACACAAAATCAGGACATCATGAAATCAGGGTTTGTCTGAAACAGCTGGCTGTTTTCTTCCTGATGATGTTTCAGGCACTACACCATGGTCTCCTTATTCTTGTATTTGCACAAGAAGTGCATTGTTAGATGTTTTGGTCTCTGATGTGTCTTCATAGGATGGGGTATCTGTAGTCGGACGCTGGGATTCGTCTCATTCCATGTCCTGAAGAGGTGAATGTGGTAACGTAGAGATATCTGTGGTTAAAAAAGGAAGATTGTGTGGAAAGGTTAGAACCATTTTATCATCATTTGACTTGTTAATCACTCTATTACAGATTTGTTGTTCAACATAGCCCAGATTCCACCCAAATAGATATCTGATCATGTCTATCTCTTATGAGGTAAGTGTTTTAAAAAACGTCAACTTTTTCTTTATTTAATTCTTATTGTATCATCCTGGGTGTCATATAACTAATTAATGTGTGTTTGCAAGACTTTTTTGGTTCCTAAATCAGAAACACTGTAGGTGTAAAATGTCATTGCACTTTCGTTTTGCTCCACCGAAAACAAGAGTGAACTTACAACAGTCCAGAAGAGGTAAATAGTGAAGAGTGTCAGTGTGAGACCAATGAGTCCCACAGCCTCCATGCCGTTGCTGTAGTACAGATCCATGGCTCCCTGCACACACAGCCAGCCTGACAGACTCGCTAAGGGTGTGATGAACAGGAAACAGATGGCGTCCCCGCACAGCGTCCGTCTCTGCTGCTGCATGGAAGGTGTGGTGAACCACTGCAGCCATGAAAAATAGCTCATTAGGAGGGGTTTATACTTGAATTAAGGCAGTTTGAAAGCTTATTGTTTGGATAGTAACTCAACTTTTTAATAAACTTTTTTAATATAGAGCTTAAAATTCAAACAACCCAAGATAAAGAAAAAATTAATTTGCAACCATCCAGATCACAAAACAAATTTACAAGCGCATATATAAATCAGTTAATGTAAAAAGAATAAGAAGTGCAGAAAGAAAGAAAGAAAGAAAGAAAGAAAGAAAGAAAGAAAGAAAGAAAAATATATAAAGAAATGCAGAAATAAAGAAAAAAATAATTTGCAACCATCCAGATCACAAAACCATTTTATATAATGCATAGAGAAATGCATATATAAATCGGCAAATGTAAAAAGAATAAGAAATATATGCAGAAAGAAAGAAAGAAAGAAAGAAAGAAAGAAAGAAAGAAAGAAAGGAAAAACTGCAGAAAGAAAGAAAAAGAAATACAGAAAGAAATAAAGAAAATGCAGAAAGAAATAAAGAAAATGCAGAAAGAAATAAAAAGAAATTCAGAAGGAAAAAGAAAAAGAAAAAGAAAGAAGGAATGAAATGCAGAAAGAAAAAGAAAAATAAGGAAGCAAAAAAAGAAAGAAAGAGATAAAGACAGAGAGATAGATAGATAGATAGATAGATAGATAGATAGATAGATAGATAGATAGATAGATAGATAGATAGATAGACAGACAGACAGACAGACAGACAGACAGACAGACAGATAGATAGATAGATAGATAGATAGAGACAGACAGATAGAGACAGACAGACAGACAAACAGACAGACAGACAGACAGATAGATAGTTGGTTCTGTAGTCTGATTGTTCACAGAGCAGTCAGGTTTGCAGCGGCTCAGCAGGTTGTGATGCTCGAGGACCCTAATGTCGTCTTCCTGTCCTCTGCCCAAACATGAGATAAGCAGCAGTGACATCTAATCTCATTTTCCTGCTAAGTGGATCAGTGTTTAAAAGAAGCCGAGGGAAAGCAGACCCGCCAATAAGTGATGCCGGGGACACGAGTCTGACTCGAGAGTGACTGACTGCAGGAGAACGGATGCTGATAATGACACTTAAAGCACTTTCCATATGACTATTATTGAGTGTGTTATTATATGTCCATTTACAGTTTTAGCTCTCTTTATTTCTGTGTCTCACATAAACTGAAGTCAGTGCAGTACATGTCAGCTGAGGTCAGACAATATCTGAGTTTCCATCGCAACATGCAGCCACCAACAGAATTACAGAAAGCGGTTCTCAGATTCAGTTTCATCACCTGCTAATCCTGCAAAATAATATTTGCTCACATCTTACATTGCCTAGAGCGTCAAGTGAGTGAACTCATTAGAAGTCATTCAGAAAATATAAGTCATTCCCAAGATGATTTTACCTCGGTGAGTGGTTTGGGAAGTCTCTCCAGAGCGAACTCAAAGTGACAGAGCTCACAGTGGCTGGTGCCGGAGGCCGTGAGCCAGCGCTCCAGACAAACACGGTGCACCATCGCCAGAGAGCCAGCACACTCGCAGGGAGATAACAGATCGCCCGCAATGCTGCCTTCATGACAGATACGACAGAACGGCTCCTCAGAGTTCAGACTGAAAACAGAGACCCGGATATTAACCATCAATTCTGCAGATTCAGAGAACAATGACTAAAGATCACACAAGATTTCAGGATACTAAAATGAAACATTTATGAGCCAAATATTTATTTAAAGGGATAGTCCACCCAAAAATGAAAATTTACTCACCCTCAGGCCGCATAAGATGTAGATGAGTTTGTTTCTTTCTTTGGAGAAATTTAGCATTACATCACTTGCTCACCAATGGATCCTCTGCAGTGAATAGGTGCCGTCAGAATGAGAGTCCAAACAGCTGATAAAAACATCACAATAATCCACAAGTAATCCACACCACTCCAGTCCATCAATTAATATCCTGTGAAGCAAAAAGCTGCATATTTGCAATAAACAAGGCTCTTTAACTGGCCAAAATATAAATAATCCCATTTAATGCAACAGTGGTAAAAGTCCAGTGAAAAAGTCCATCCCCTGTTGTCCTTTCAAATTAAAATCCTCCCACATAGTTGTTTAGAACTGTTTAGGACTGTTTTCACTTCTAAAAAGTTCTTGATCTGTGCACATTTCACTCCTGATTCAGATGAGATTACTTTTCAGCAATATTATGGATAGAGCCTGAAACAATGATTTGAAGTTAAAAACATCTTAATGATGGATTTGCCTCTTACAAACAATCAGCTTTTCACTTCACAAGGCATTAACTGATGGACTGGAGTGGTGTGGATTACTTGTGTTTTCATCAGCTGTTTGGACTCTCATTCTGACGGCACCCATTCACTGCAGAGGATCCATTGGTGAGCAGGTGATGTAATGCTAAATTTCTCCAAATCTGTTCCAATGAAAAACAAACTCATCTACATGGATTGAGAATGAGTACATTTTCAGCAAATTTTAATTTTGGGTGAAAATTCAGCTTTGTATCAAAGGAATAAATTAATTTTTAAATAAATATATTAAAACAGAAAACAGTTATTTTAAATTGTAATAATATTTACTGTGTTTTTTAATCAAATAAATGTAGCCTTGGTGAGCATAAAAGACTTTAAAAAATGCAAATTATTATTATTATTATTATTATTATTATTATTATTATTTATTTTTCTATTTATTTTTTACAGCATCCATAATTCATTTTACTATGAAAACGTACTGTAACCTTCACAACTCACAACTTCATCCAAAATGAAAATCAAGCTGCAAAGATGTCAACTTTCTGACATCAGATGTATGAATACAAACACATGACCGCACATATTTACATCACCAATGTCTAATGAAATTTCAGATACTTTGGACCGTTTGGCTGAATGACATCCTCAAACCTTGTTCTGGAGGGCCAATGCCCTGCATGCTTTGTCTCCAACCTTAATCAAATGCGCCTGAGCAAGCTCATCAAGGTTTTCAGGATCCCTAGAAAATCACAGTTAAGTGAGTTTGATCAGGCTTTGAGCAGGGCAGTGGCCCTCAAGGACCGGATTTGAGGAACCCTGACTTTGACCCACCTGATGCCACCGTGTGCAGGGACCACAGAGGAAACATAAGTACTGCTGTGAATGACCTCCTGTACAGGATCCCTGGAGGTGTCAGTATCTGGTTTCACCAGAACCACTGAATCCAGTGCAGCTGATGAGTCCTCACAGAGCATGACTGCTGCACATGAGGCCGTTCATACCTGAACAACTGCAATCTGAGAGACACAGAGACATGAGGGACATGTGATGAAAGCAATGAAGAGACACGGAACAACAGAGACAGGAGCCTGAGTTTGCGTACGTTAGCTTTGTGTGAGGAACAGACTGAAACAGCTGCTTATTTAAACTTGAGATGTTATGTTTTTGAATATGTCTGTTTTTATTTGGTTAAAAATACAGTAAAATCAGTAATATTGTGTATTATTAGAATTTAAAATTACTTTTTTCTTTTTTAATATGCATTGAAATATAATTTATTACTGTGAGTCAAAGCTGAATTTTCAGCATCATTACTCCAGTCTTCAGTGTCACGTGATCCTTCAGAAATCATTCTAATATGCTGATTTGCTGCTTAAGAAACATTTCTGATTATTATCAATGCTGAAAACAGTTTTTTTTTCTTTGCTTCTTTGATAAAAAGATCAACAGAACAGCATTTACTTGAAATAGATTTCTTTGTAACAACATAAAGGTCTTTACTGTTACTTACAATTAATGTCATGTACCCTTGCTGAATTAAAGTATTAATTAGTTAATAATTAGTATTATAAATCTTGCTGAACCCAAACTTTTGAACAGTTGCATATATTTACATACACACATGCATATGTGAAATGACAGGTTTACCCCTCTTTAACCTGTTGCAATGGTCATATTTGTTAAATGATGACAATTTACATATCAGTACATATTTGCAACAGTTGCATGCACATGCATTATATTATTTACATTCGGTAACACAATTGTGAATCTGCTCCATACTGTTGCTCTATAAGGATTTAACAGATAGGCTATACTCTATTCCATTGCCTAATGTACAGATAACATCAAACTTGTTGAAACTAAACTGTAAGGGACGCAAAACATCCATTTTGAGAGTGTAGAAAATGCCAGGTTATTGAAATCATATGGGAATACCACAAATTCGTTTTCTGAAGATTGTCCAAAAGTTGTTTCTGAAAGACGCCTTGCCTCTCTGAAATTCTCAGTGGTCAACAGATGCTTACATCAGAGAGCAAAAGTTAAAAGTTTTTTTGGCATGAAGGAGCATCACCTTTTGCAAACCATGGCATTTCCCCTTAACATCCTTATGATGCACCATCCATCAATGGATTCACAACGCTCTTCGAAGCAACATTAACTCTTTAGGCATATGACATCTTACCAAACAGACAAGTGCTAAAACAACTTGAAAATCACCATTCAATGACTTAGCAATACCAAATCAACAACATCGTTTTTAGAAAAAAGTTAGGAACTTACCATCAGACAGACCACGTTCTCCATCCAAACTCCCCATAACACGGGCTCTGAAGGCTTAAAGACACGTCTCTCTCTCTCTCAGGTCAGATTAGCATTGAGCCCAAGGTCGTTGGTGGGAATAGTTGAGGATTAGCCGGAAGGCAAGGAAAGCACAGGCACAGAGCGGACAAAGGGAAATCCCTCTCACTGTGGGCACCTCCTCATTCAAGCTTTCTTAATCCAGTTAGTCGTCACCAGTGTCTTTTCATTTTCCTGACATTATGCTAACTGAATGGGGTCTAAGCTTTGACTGTAAACTGTTTCAGACATAACAACAACAACAAAAGCTGAAAGTGTTGGCAATGTCTAAACCTCATGGACAAGGCCTAATTTTAGCCCGCTGGTCTAAGAGCAGCCTGATGATCTCCTGCTAAATACATTATTATCTTGTTCGCAGACTGATGTCTAAAATGGTGCAACTATAATTCACTCTAATCCATTGCTACATTTGAGTAGGTGATTTTTGCTAAAGGATTTTTGTGTTGCCAATTTAGAGTTAATGGTCTGGTGGAATGTCAGGTATCTTCATTGTACTTGCATCTCTCACTCTTAAGTAGGCATAATAAAATAGGGTTACATTTTGTAGACACTTTTATCCAAACTTTTATTCCATGCAAAATATAATTTTATCAGTTTTTGCATTAACTGGCAATTAAACTCATGATCTTAGTGTTGCTAGTACCATGCTCTACTGTTTGAGCTACAAGAATGCTGTCAAAATCATGGTTAACCAATAAATAGCCTAAATGTAGGTACTTAATTAATCATCCCATGTGAGCCATAAAGCCAATAAATGTGCAAATTATTATATATGACATTTATATTAGTGATAGATGACGTATGTCAGGACTGTCAGAACTGTCAGGACAAACAATAAGCAACTTAAACTCAACATATGAGAAGGTTATTTAAAATTATAATATATATTCAGTATTAACATTTTTAAAGAACTGTTTAGACATTTATAAGACATTTATATTAGTGATATAGCTCAGGATAATTTTAAAATAAAATTAAGTAATTTTGCAACTTTGTCATTTAAAAATATTTTAAAAGATAATCATCATACAATATTTTACAACATTCTAAAGAATTTTTTAGACATATATGATATTTATATTATTGATACAGCTGTCAGGATTTTTTTTTAAATTCAGTTAATTTTAAAAATTAAAATGATAAAATTTTTTAAATGTATATGAATATACATTTCAAATATCGTTCAAATGTTCACATTTGGGGTCAGCAAGAATATACTGTAAACTGCAAGAATATATATATATATATATATACACATACATACACAGGGCCGTCCTTTGGGCGGTGCAACTGGTGCAGTCGCACCGGCCCCACACTGTGAGGGGCCCCTGCGGCGAACGGACCGAGGGGGACCGATGAATTTTTAAAAAAATTCATACCATTTATTTTTTAAGCAATAAGACACTCGAGTCGAAGATTTCGGTGAATTTATCAAAGCAGTGTTAGACATGACATGAAACAGAGAACACCTGTTGAAAATCAGTGTTGAGTAATTTTAAGTGTTTGTATGGTCCTGTTTATTTGCCATATTTGAACAAAACTGCTTATTAAACCATGTGACCATTTCCTCCCTCTGGTGGTCAGATTATTTGATAACAAATGTCGCCTTAAGCCGGTTGCAGACACAACACAAGCATAATGGACAAAATAACAGATCTTTGAACACGTGAGAAACTGCAACAATCATGGGAGATTAGGCAGCAAAGGGTTAATACATTCATTTCATGACTAGATCTCTCGTCGTAGCTTAGATGAAAGTGCAGAAGGGGAAACACTGTAGACAAGTAGTCATATGAGGGACTTTCACTCTCATTGAGTCTCGCCCCATAAATCTGCTTCTTTCTTTCCTCCCTCTGTCTGCTCGCTTCTCATTCTGTCCTGTTGGCACTAATCCTGTCTGCTATTCATGGCCAAGCTGCTCGCTAGAATGGCCGGCGGGGACGGACATCAATGTGGATTCCTTCATGAACCGTGTGAAGGGGTGAATAATTCCTTTGACACCTCTTAGACGCTTGCAGAAGAGAGCCAGACACCAGGGATTATCGGAGGAATAAAACAAACTCTGGTGAAAGAGAACTTCCTCTTTAATGTTGTGGGATGCAGTGAGCTGTGACCGGCTGTGGCGCTATTGTACATTCACACGCCGTCTAGTAGTGTGGAAGAACATGCAGCCTCTTTTTTGACAACTTCTAATTTGATCATGAGAGTTAAAGCAGGGAACAATAAGGAAAGGATCGGAAAAGACTGCATGCCAGATTTGAACTCGTACCATCTGCATAAGCACCAAGGTCCAATGTGCCGCTAAGCCAAGGCTCCAGCATGACATGCAATTTCAAAATTTTCTCTGTGCAAAATTTTACATTTTTTAAAATAAAATAAAATAAATAAACAGAATATCAAACAGGAAAAAATAGGGCAGGACTAGATTTTACCATTGGGAATTTATTGGAAAAGAAAAGTCATCAAGTGGCATCTTAATGAGTCTTTTTAACATTTTACAAGTATATTTTGTATATTCTCAATGTTTTTTTTTTTTTTTGCTTTTACATTGTTTATATTTCAATGAAATGAAAAAAAAAAATTGCCAATGCAGCAAGACAAAATATTCTTGTATTAAAATTATCTTGTTTCAAGATTTTTATTTTTATTTTTATTTTTTTAAAGATATTTTAACAAACACTTTTCAACACATTAATACTTAACGGGGTTTTTTTTTTTTTTTTTTGCAGAATGGTTTATGTCAATCCAAGAGAAAGAGGAGATACTGAGTTTTCATATTTTGATGATAGATTATGAACACATTTTTTTGTTCTATGGAATCACATGCAACAAAAATTTGCACAATAGGAGCAGGAATATGCAAGAAAATTAAAAAAGGGGCCAATTTGGATTTCATCTTGACTTTGACTGAAATATATGTTGAACTATTATTATTATTATTATTATTATTATTTATTTATTTATTTATTTGTTTGTTTCTATTACAATTCTAAAAGGTGCAACAGTTCCCTAATACTATCAAGGATCTTGGAACCAAAATAGTCATAATCTAGCAAAACAAACTAAATACTCCTTAAATGTCTAGGGGGAAAAAATGAACCAGCAACAAGATTTGTAGTGCAGGGCTGTAATTCTTATCCATATTCAAAATATGCAGATTATTAAAACTGATTAAAATCACATATTATTAAAAGATTATTAATATCTGGAAACTACTTCTAAAATTCAGAGAATGTATCTCGACCATTACCATTTTTTTCTAAGCATAAACCTGACTAAATGTATCATGTTATTTCTTTTCATTCATATTTTATGCAACAAAACATCTACAACACACTATGCAAATAATACAGTATTAATTGCATATTAAATGTATTGGTTAAACGTGCTTGTGAGATAAAGGTTCAGACATTGTTGACAGCTCATTAAAGATTAACAGAAACGCTCTGAGAGCAGCCTTCCTGGAAACACAACATGCACAAGTAACACACACACACACACACACACACACACAACTACAGAGAGCTGAGACCTGGATCCATGTCTGATAACCAGGGGCAACATCACAGCAAGAGCTACTGATAAAGCCATTAGTCATGGTGAGTACATCAACATCACCGGCCCTATGAGCCAGAGCAGGATAAATGCACTGTGCTCAGAGAACAATGGCATATATCAGCCTCAACTATTTACTGCATCCTCAAAATTTGCCTTAAAAATACTGGCTTAAAGCAGGATACCCCAAGAGAATAGGTTAAAAACATTACTAGATGTCACCATACTCTCCAAGTTGACTGATTACACTATGAATTGCACATTTTGTATGACGTTTTCTAAAAAAAAAAAAAATTTTTTTGTTTAATCAGGCAAATTATGCATTATTTGTTTTAAAAAAAATATTACCATATTAAAGATTTTGGATCATTTTATCACTCATTAATCAGAAAATACAGTCAACTATGCAGGAAATAGTCAAATACAGTCTCATGTTGAGAAAATGGTCTTTTAAAGATATTGGTATTGTAAAGATAAAGTTAAAAATAAAGTTTTGTAATTAAAATGTACATTAATAGTTGAAGTGAAATTTAAAAAAAAAAATGTAAAAGTGTATTTTGGATGTTTTCTTTCCACTAGTCTAAAAAAAAACATTATGAAAAGTCAAATAACTGAAAATCTCAATAGTGCATGAAAAAAAATGCTTTTGCCTGTAGTTTTATCCTTTTAAAAAATAGTATGAAAACTGAATCATAATGTTTTCTTTAACTTGCAATATCATTGTAAAAATGCCAACATACGTTATTCCCAATCATCAGCATTGAGCAACTTGGACTGATGTAGTTTTGTAGATGTAGTTTTGCATCACCAACATGCACCGTTTTAAATACACAATATTGCATGAAGCCAAATGCATTTGGATTTAATTTGGCTTAAGATGCCAGGCACTCATTTTTCTGATAGATCTATTTGTCAGCATAAAAGGCAACACACAAGGACTCTGACTAAAAGAATATCTTGAATCCACCATAGGTGCAGAGAAAAAGTGGTAGTGGTAGAAGTTCACAAAAATACCAAAAGACAGAGCAGAGAGTAAGATGTGTAGGTCCAGTGACATGGAAAGAAGATGAAGTGAGTATGGTTAGAATGCTTGCTTGATAGAGCATTCCAAATAATTGCTCTATTCTAAAATCTAGTGAGCTGCCAACGTAGGCAGCATTTTAAGACATCATAGGTGCTCCCAATGTGAAGGCTATTCCAAACCATGGATGAAGGCTTCTGAGATACTTTACCTTTGTCTTTCTAAGGCAGCATCACATGTATTCTTCTCTGAGAAGGCATTGCAGTAGGCTAAAAAAAAAAAAGACTTGAGAACAAAGAAAATGCCGATTACAAATACACTTAAAATAAAGTTAAATTCAATTTAAAAACTAATTATTTTACTATTTTAAGCTTTGTTTGTGATGCTAATGCCAACCTTCATTGAAATCAGTTCTGAGTCGAGTCTCCTGTGCTTTGGGATGCTATTCCCTGCTTGCTACAGAGCATTCCAAATCATTCAAAGTGTCTACATAGCTGGCCTCTAAGTTTTGAGACAAAGCCACAGTCTCCAATTCCCAATGGTTACCGCATATTCTTTTTCTTAAGTCCATTCGTGTCAGACCTTTTAAGGGCTCTTATAATCACAAGGGGCCTGTTAGTAGATAGCATGAAGATAACTGCTATCACATCTATTTTAGTTTAACATTCAAAATAGCTGCTATCACTTTTGTAAACAATCATCAGTATCAGGACATCCAATGGCATTCTATCCTTATCCTATACAGGTAAAAAACATTTGATACACTATCATTCAGAAGGTTTTGTTCAGTAATTTTTTTTTTTTTTTTGTGCAGAAATTACTCAGTAAGAATGCATTAAATGATTAAAAGTGACAGAAAATTGATTTATGTTACAAACGATTTCTGTTTTAAATAAATGCTGTTCTTTTGAGCTTTCTATTCCACAAAAAATATTACACAGCACAGCTGTTTTCGATGTTGATATAATGTTTCTTGAGCAGCAAATCAGCTTATTAGACTGATTTCTGAAGGTTCAAGTAACACTGTAGACTGGAGTAATTATGCTGAAGATTCAGCTTTGCGTCACAGGAATAAATTACATTTTAAAATATATTCAAATAGAACACAGATGTTTGAAATTGTAATATTATTTCATACTGTTTGACTGTATTTTTAATCAAATAAATGCAGCCTTGGTGAGCATAAAAGGCTTCTTTCAAAAACGTCTTAAAGAAATCCAACTGACCCCAAACCTAGTTTAACTCATTTCAAAATGAATTACAATGTAACTAACAAAGTGGACAACAACTATCCAGTACGTCAATTCACAGACAAAATTATATACTTTTAATTTATCCATTTAGCAGTTCACGCGGTTTACAAATGAGGCACATCACAAGCAATTTCTCATAAGAGCCAACAATTTTCATAGTACACAATGCCAAGTTTAAAGTATAAGACATTAGTATACAAACTAGATTAGCACATGGACGTATCCACTATCTGTGGCGTATTTTTAAAAGCGTGGAAACCATTCTATCATGTACGGCGGCAATCTGAAAAGAGCGTAATCTACCGACGTTATCAAGAGCTGGACAAGTGCCGTCTCTCCAGAGGTTTGTAAATGGACTCTAAAGACAAGCGACGGCACCATGTGACCAAAATGAAGTGGACGGCACACTCCTTATCTCTGAAGGAGAAAGGGATGGCTGGGAGCAGAGATGGCACCTTCGCTCTCCAGCCAGAGCTGTAACATGAAAACGGCCGTCTTTGCTGGCAACAGAGCTAAAGTGGATCTATTTCAGGTGCTGTACTTCAGGAGGCCAGTGCGCAGAGACATGACAGAATGGACGTTGCTCAAGCGGCTGCTGGACGCTGTGCACCAGCACTCCACCATGATCGGACGCCTCTGGCTTACGGTCATGGTGATTTTCCGCCTGCTCATCGTGGCTGTGGCCACTGAGGACGTCTATACAGACGAGCAGGAGATGTTTGTATGCAACACCCTTCAACCAGGATGTCCCAACGTCTGCTACGACGCATTTGCCCCAATCTCGCAACCTCGCTTCTGGGTCTTCCAGATAATAACAGTGTCGACGCCTTCGCTTTGCTTCATCATCTACACTTGGCATAACTTGTCCAAGCAGCCAGAAGGCGAGCAGTCAAGGGAAGCGTATGATCAAAGTTGCGACTCGGATAGTTGCTCCATCAAGTCGCACAAACATCTCGGACACAGCCTTGCTGACGTCCTCGAGGGCATCGCCAACCAAAGCTCCCCAACGTTGCAGGAAACCAAGTCTCCGTCCAAAAGCTCCTCAGGCGTCCTTTCTAAGTACTACGTCTTCCATGTGTGCTTTCGTGCCGTTTTGGAGGTCGGTTTTGTGGTGGCTCAATGGCTCCTCTTTGGTTTCCACGTTCCCACTCACTTTGTATGCACAGCAACGCCTTGCATGCAGAAGGTCGACTGCTACGTCTCGCGTCCTACCGAGAAAACCATCTTCCTGATCTTCATGTTTTGCGTTGGGGTCTTCTGCATCTTCCTCAACTTCTTAGAGCTCAATCATCTGGGCTGGAAGATGATCAAGAAGTCGGTGCTCATCAAGGAGGGCTCCTGGAGGGGATACGGCGCTATAAACCAAGACTCGCAGTCGATAACCTCGATAACTTTTAGAGACGTGACCAGCACTACTTCTTTACCTACCCTAGATCTAGTCGTGGACCATCAACCTGACTGGACCTGCACTGGGAACTGCTCGACAAAGAAGGACACCTGCAGAGGAACGCAATCGCTCAAGGGTAAATCGCAACCTAACAAAGGAAGAAAATCAAAGCAAAGGAGCACTGAGGTTTGGATATAAACTCAATTACGGACAATTCAACAAGTCTTAAATTTGATTACGATGTTATTTTTGTTAGTAGGTTTTTGAAGGCAGCTGCTACTCATTTGTTTGGATGAGTTGGATGAAATAAAATATACAATCAATGTAATCAATATTTCCACGTTGTTTATTTATGCAATATACAGGGTGTAATAATATATTCATTTACGACATCTATAAACCACTTTGTATAAATTATGTCAGAGAGCAAAAAGAAAACAATTCACAGCCTTTCCTTTCACTCAGTGATGTAGTGATGAACATTCGAGTACAAGTTTTGTAAGAACACTAAAATTGTTATAGGAGTTAGTAATAGTGTTTGAAAGCGAAGAGCTATTCTACATCTAAAGTCCGAGATCGAGATTATTGGGGTATCACATCTTTTTTTGAGTCGAGCAATTTCATAATGACCTCTAGAATTGTAGTCTTCTTTAGTTTCTGAGAATCAGATCGTTCATTTTACTAGAACATCATCTATAATCTCTTAACTTTTGAATTTAAAGCTGCTGTCTGTATTTGTTTCTATGATACAACGCTTCATCGTATCCCAGTATTTTGTGCAGAGATAATTAGACACTATATCCTTCAAAAGTTTGGGGTTTTCAATATTTTTGAAAGAAGCCTTGTATACTCACGAAGATCGCATTTATTTGATCAGAGATACAGTAAAAACAGCATGTTTTATAGTATATAAAAATTGTGAAATATTATTACAATTTAAACTGTTTTCTATATTAATATATTTTAAAAGGTAATTTACTCCTTTGATCAAAGCTGTATTTTCAGCAACATTACTTCAATGTCACATGATCCTTCAGAAATCATTCTAATATGCTGATTTGCTGCTCAAGAAACATTTACTATTAGTAGCAATGATAAAAATAGTTGTGCTGTTTCATATTTATGTGGAAACAATGACACTTTTTTAATTCTTTGATGAACAGAAAGTTCAAAAGAAAAACAATTATTAAAAAATTATTTTGTAACATTATAATTGTCTTTACTGACACTTCTAATCAATTTAACATTTCTACAGCTTTAAACTGCTAATTTCTATAAAAAAAAAGATATTTTACTGATCCCAAACTTTTAAACGGTAGTGTACATAAATATGTTAACTTCCTGAGGATTGTAAACACTGTGGCACTTTTAAAACCGTGCTCAGTTTGTTTGAACGGTCTGAAAAATGAACATTTAGCTCAACCAGTGGCGTGGGTTTGAGGCAAAACTATTTTTTTCCAAACAATGAAAAATGGAGTGTTAGGTAAATGTTTCTAAAAATTAGGGCTGAATAAAAATATCTAAACAATCTCTATAGAGATTTTTAAAATTCCAAGATCCAAAATATCTGAGATCCATTCCAAAATTCCTTGATTTACTCTGTGCCATTGTTTCCTGCACTGATTTTTAGCAACTGCTGCTATATCTACAGCAAAACAAGTGATATTTTAGTGATAGTTTGAATAGTTGATAGATTGAACTGCATGGTTTGGGCCTGTTGTTAATAAATTTAAAAAAATCATTTTCAATTATTTTTGGAAGGTTCCCTATATAAACTATTGCAACAGCTGAGAGGAAATTTCTTTCACCACTGACTTTTCTTCAGAAAATACAAAAACACAGTACTTCTGGCAACTCAGTTTGGTGGTGTTAGTGGCACAGAAGTTACACGTTGCAGTTCAATTTTTCCCTTTTTGCTCTCTGACTGCTTAATTTGGCCAGAAGTAATACAACATGGAATGACAAGTCAAAAAGGGAATGATCTGAAAACATCTGTGATGGTCAATGGCAGTATCTGTCCAATACAGAAACAAAATCATTTGTCATTCAAAGTTCAATTTCATGCACAAGAAACATACGGCTCAGAGTAACAAAAATAATGTTTGACATTACTGCAATACAGTCAATTTTTGGGGGACAAACACAGAGACAAATTTTGTCAGTTAAAAAAAAAATTGGTCCGAACTTAAAAAATCCACTGCCGCTGATAAGCACAGGACGGTTCGACTAGAGAATATTTTCATTAACACCTGCAAATTTTGAAATGTCATTCAGAATATGATCAAACAAACTACATAGGTGAGCAAAAAGTTCTTGTTACATACAGTACGAAGTTGTGAACCATATCAATATATATTTATATATATATATTTATATATATACTTTTTAGCACTCCATAAGATAAGACTGATAAATTTTTGTATTTCTTGGCATGGCAGAAAGAGATACAGTAGAAAGTGCAATGTCCTAAAACCAAAAAACACAACACAAAAATAAAATGTGCACATCAATGGGTGTGTTATTCTAAAGCTTTAGTGCAATACAGCCACCGTTCAAAAAAAGCAGTTGAAGGCGCGAGAGAGCGAAACCCATTAAAAAACACCCGCGATACTTACTATGATACCTAAGATCACAATAAGTCTGTAAACGGAGACAGACAGAGAGAGAAAGAGGACATTCATAAGAGTAGCCGTCAAGAGAGTCACAGTTTATAGAAAAATTGTGTTTCAAAAAACACATAAGACCACCGCAGGCAGGTAAACCCCATATCAGAGCAAAAGAAAAATATACCTAGACAGCAAAAGTCCAAATCCACCCCATTGGATGCATCACATTTTTAAACGAATAAGGTAAATGCTGCGCTGAAGCTGAAATAAAATTACACTGCAAAAAAAAAAAAAAAAAAAAATTCTTAATCAGTATTTTGACATTTTTCCAATAAAAATATCTAAACATTGTTAAATCTAAACAATTGTATTATTTATTTTCTTATTATTTATAAGATAGATATATATCTCTTAAATTGGCAAATAGTTTTTTTTCTTGAGGTTTATACATAAAACTAGAAAAACAAAAATATATCTTTTAAAGTCAATTTCAAGCAGATTATCAGTATTTTGTAATTTTTGGATTAAAAACACCTTTAAATCAAATTTAATTAATTTTACTTGAGAAACAAAGTTTTATATTTGTTTTATTTTTCATATGTCTTACACAAATTGACTTATTAACTTGAAGCATAAATCTAACAAAATGTGTGTGTATATATATATATATATATATATATATATATATATATATATATATTATGCAGCTTTATCTTTTAAAAATAAATGTAACTTCTTTTAAAGGTGTTTAGATATTTTACTGAAAAACAAAGCAAAAACACTGATTAAAAATTATTTTTGCAGTGTAAAATGTTGCACCATGAGGCCTGGAAAACGTAATAAGGTAAATAAATACTGAAATGTAAAAGGTTCAAAATTGTCTGTGGTCAAACGCAAGGCTTTCATCGGTGAGAATGCAGCAGAGGATGTTGGGTGAGTGGACGGTTCAGACAGTCTGGTTTGGCGTGCAGTCAGTGACCCGTGGCTGTTGGCCCAGCTCATTGAGGCAGGGGCACTAGGACCTCGACGTAGTTTATGGGGAAGAAGCCCGATTCGCCGTTAATCATGCCTTCATACCAGTTCTCATCGATCTGATTGGTGAGGATGATGATGTCGCCCTCTTTGAAGCCCAGCTCGCCCTCGTTCTCCGGCTCAAAGTCATAGAGCGATCGACAGCAGGGCTGGTCCAAATGTGACTCGATCTCTGCAAAGAGTAAAATACAACCACCACACACATTTAAACACCTGTTAAAGGAATAGTTCAACCATTCATTAAAACTTTGTCATTATTTAGTTTTGTTGTTCCAAACCCATATGCTGCTTTTTGAATTTTATGATCTTATGTCCTACAATGTTCATAGCGACCACAGCTGTCAAACTAGCTGTCAAATCATTGATATACTATTACAGATTTTGTAAATATTTTGAATCTGATTGTGTGTAAAATGTTTACATTTTTAGTACTTTTGCTGTGTTTTAGTAATTTTTATTAGTTTTTATTAAGTTTTGGTTTTAGCTTATTCATTTTAGCTATTTTAGTACTTCAACTTAAACTATTTTTTATTTTATTTTAGTTAATCTTTCTTTAATTTCAAGTAATGGACATTTTATGGTTTACTCCAAAAAAGCATAATAAAAGTAAAAACATATTATATTCATGTGTTACATTTTCAAGTCCTCCCAAGTCATATTATAGCTTTAAGCAAGAAACAGAACAAAATTTAAGTTCTTATTATATTTCAGGCTCATTCACATCCAATATATTCCTTATAAAAAGATATTAAGTATAATGCAATTAAAATGCAAAAAAAAAAAAAAAAAAAAGCACAAATATAGTGCAGTAACAAACAAGTTGCATGCGCTTTTTTGTCATTTGTAGAGCTTGACAGACCCTGGTCACTATGAAATGTTGTTGAAAAAATTCTTCAGATTTTTTTTCCCCCCACAGAAAACAGGTCTGGAATCACGAGAGTGAAAAATTGGGTTTAAAATGAAATAGTTAACATCTATGTGCTGCATTCAAACATCCAGTGCAACTAATGGAAAATAGCACAAGCTTATTGAGAGAAAAGCAACAGAAAATCTGTTTGAGAACTGATGTGTGGGCAGATGATATGAGTGGGTCTACATGAAACCTATGACCGCAGATTTCTGCAGAATTCAAATAGCCATTATCGACCAAATGCTACAATCTCCTGGCCTTTACATTCTGTGAGTGCCTAGGCATGAACCTACAAGATGATACTCACGTTTGCTATCACCATTGGGGCTTTCAGGCCATGATAAAGTCATGGGTGCTGTGTGTGTGAACTCATCAACTGAGAGCAAAAACACATGAGAGCAAACATGAGAGACAAACACAAATACATGACTCAGCTAATAAAACACACTGTTGATGAACATGAATATGACCACAAAAAACAACCATGTCATATGAAATACAAATGGGAATTGTAAGGTTGTCTGCTTTTGATTCTGATTCTTCTACTTACTTTTATCAGCCTCTTTATGCTTTTAAATGTCTAAAATTTTCCCTGTCTTTTCAAGTCTGATTCACATGATGCTTCATGTAACTAAAATATAAATACTTCTACTCTTCTTACAAACAAGTAAAAGTAATAAAATATTTCCATGATAAACATTACCACCTACTTTTTCCATTTACATTGTGGTTGACTTGGATATCTGAAAGGAATATGAATGAATAATGTAAGAAAACATGATGGTGGTGAAATATGTGCAACATACAATAAAAGCCATAACATGAAACAAACAACAAAACCTCAAAATGGACTGTATAACTGTGTAACTCTGTGAAAACCAGAGTTGTCCATAATTGCAGAAAGTGTCATTTGTCCACCAGTAAATGTCTGATAAACCTAGAAAATAATTATGATATTTTGCTACTAACCATAAGCACTGTACTTGCATTATTTTATAAATAACTATAGTGTAGAAAATCATCAAACTGCAAAAAAAATAAATAAATAAATAAAAAATAGGATTTTATATTATGTAAACCTAGAAAATATTTGCATGTTTCAGGATTTGGAAATATTTTAACAAATAAAAGTTATGATAAAATAAAAAATAAATATCTATCATTCTGCATATTTTCTGGCTCAAGATTGTCTTGCTTAGTCTCATGCACATCTTGTCAAGATGTTTTCTTTTCGATACCTGTGCTTTTGACTGATGAGGTGTGGGTAAGTCCATTGTGCTGCGTGTTTTCGACGGTCTCCAAACTGGGCACGATCGACTTTGGCTTGAACTCTCTTTTGGGCCGACTGCTTGCAGAGGATATCCTACGAGAGCAGAATGTATGTGCATAAACTCAAGTGTATTTGACCAAGAAACCTTGTTTTTTTTTTTGTTTGTTTTTTTTACACTTGATAACATATCACAAAATGTTTTTCAAAAAAAATAAAATAAAATCAAATGTCTGAGCAGTGAAATTAAACAGGCTACAGAACTGAAAAAGATCAATATTTTTACTTTTTCCTCACAAAATGACAAAATGTGTTTTCCTGGCCTACTACTGAACATGCATCAACAATAGGTATAAAAATAGATGATACCTATTCTGTAGTTTGCTGTCAAGCTCCTTCAGGATCTCCAAGGACTGTCGATGGTAATCCAGCGCTGCCTCAATCAGAGCCGATAACTGACTCACCTGCTCTACCTACAGGTAAATGAAAGAAATGACATGTTCATGACATGACGCTGACCCCAGAACAGAAACTTTACTGATACACAAGTGCAGTATATAATTAAGAGTAAAACACATATAGTGTGCAGCACATTCAGATTATATAGACACTGGCCCCAAAATATATTTGGACACTCAAACAAAACATAAAAACGTAATAATGTAATGTAAGAATAATGATGTGATATTTCGATAATAAAGTTATGAGAATAAAAGTGTATATGTGACCCTGGAGCACAAACCAGTCTTAAGTACCACAGGTATATTTGTAGCAATAGCCAAAAATACATTGTATGGGTCAAAATTGTTGATTTTTCTTTTATACCAAAAATCATTAGGATATTAAGTAAAGGTTATGTTCCATGAAGATATTTTGTAAATTTCCTACCGTAAATATATCAAAACTTAATTTTTGATTAGTAATATGCATTGCTAAGAACTTCATTTGGACAATTTCAAAGGCGATTTTCTCAATATTTAGATTTTTTTGCACCCTCAGATTCCAGATATTCAAATAGTTGTATTTCAGCCAAATATTGTCCTATCCTAACAAACCATACATCAATGGAAAGCTTATTTATTCAGTATATGATGTATAAATCTCAGTTTCACAAAATTGATCCTTATGACTGATTTTGTGGTCCACGGTCACATACACAAATACAACTTTTAAAACTACTTTTATATTATAAAACTACTTTTTATTACATTATTAGGTCTCATTAGTAATTTTCCTTACATCATTCTCCAAAAAGTTGAACATGCTCCTCTCAGCGAGTTCTTTGGATTCCTCAAACTTCTCCACAGCTTGTTTGATCTCCTCATCAGGAATCTTGCCTTGACGTTTCTTCTTATAGTCAAAGTCTAACCTCCGACCCTCCAGTTTCTTCAGATGATGCTATCAGGAAATCACATGAGATGTGTTCATTAAGTAATCAGCCAATACGGCACGATTACAGGCTGATGCTGCTAATCTTGAAATGACCATACACTGATCAATTAATCAGCCTAGACAATACATCTGTACTTCACTAACTGAAATAGACAAACTGCTTATTGTTAAATAAACTTCTGTAAATTACAGTGTCTGATACTAGAGGGAATCAGGGAAATAAAATGAGTAGTATTCCTTTGGTCAACATAACGGCCACCATAAGGGGGTGTCACGCTCCATATAGATTTAATCAGCTTTTCTAGGCCAATGATCTGCCTGGAGTCTTCATCTTATGTTAGTTTATATCTCTTTGAACCTCATTTCCAAAGGCCTTCAGGTATAAATGCAAAATCATATTGAACCTTTAATAATTCTTTGTTTAAAATGAAGGGTTAATAAAAAAAAATTAAAAAAAAAAAAACGAAACGGTGTCCACAATCGTACCACAATCTCTTTGAGGTCTTTGTCTTGTAGAGTCTGAAGTGGGTCAATGAAGTTCTGTTTCACATTGATATCGAGGGCATCTTTAATATCAGCCATCTGCTTCATGGCTTCACCAATGTCCACCAGCGCAGCTCCTGAGAAGATAATGTAGACAGTTAATGTCTGACTTCCATATAAAAATAATAATAAGAGAGAGAGTAATTTTATATCATATATAATAATTAATTTATATATTATATAATATATTAATAGATTATATAAAATATATTGCATATATTTTAGACATTTACATGATTGCATGCACACAGACAGACAGACAGACAGACAGACAGACAGATAGATAGATAGATAGATAGATAGATAGATAGATAGATAGATAGATAGATAATCCAGTGATTAAATACTTTACAAATGAAAGGCACTTATTTCATATTTTTCTTTTTTTTATTTACATTTTAATGAACACAATCTAAAGGATACGATTATTTATAATATGAATGATAAGTCTGACATTCAGTGCAAAAAAATTATGCAACAGTAAAACTGTTAAAATTCTGACTGGAGGAGCTGCATTGACTGTTGTAAAATAACCAGTATGTGCTCATCTGTGTCTGGCATCAACAAAGCACCACAAGGTGTCAGAGTTGTGTTCAAATGCTACAAGGACAGCAATATTACAGGAAACACATGTCACAATGCACAGTGTGCAAGATTGTGTGACTCAAAGAGAGATAGAGTTCTCGAGATCAACCAGCATTCCTTCGCACTGCAGTGGGATTTCCACAACCATCGGCCTGTGGTTCATGTCTGTGCATGTGTGCGCTTGACTGTCGGTATGTGCGGACGTTACCGAAAGTGGACTCCTCCCCCAGTTCCCGTCCATATCGCAGCATGCAGTCTCCTAAAAGTCCTTCAGTCTGAGGATAACCCGTCGTCTTCACCTGCCCTCTGATTTTAGACACCGTGTTGAGCATTCCCAGTTTGGCTCTTGATGCTGTGCGGATACACGACATATACTCATGACCAAACCATAAATCATAACACTGCACTCCAAACATGAGTCATTGACGGAGAAACTACAGTAATTTTGTAGCAGTAGTGTTTTTCAGGAGGCAAGAGAGGCAGTGCCTAATCAAAAAACAAAAAAACAAAAACAAAAACAAAAAAATGCATGAGAAAATAATCAACAACACCAAAAAACAAAGCAATTTCAAAATACAAGATTAAATAGTGTGTAAATAACTTTTTCCCAAAGTAATATTGTGTAACGGTGATGAAGTTTTAAAGGGAGGTGAGTTTACTGTGTTCTTCTCATCGAGCCAGATAATCATTTTAATGAGATAATAGGCCAAAATCATGTTTGAACAAGTCCATAAATCAGCCTGAATGGATCAAACTGCTGGAAATGATAGATTTAATTGCATCAGTTAACAACGTAGCTGCCCAACATTGTTGATTAAATTTCAGTCAAAATGCACTAAAAACTGTGAGCTTGATTAAAATGAATGTAGGCCAGCATCATGCTATGAAGTGTTTACAGAAGATGTGATGACAGATGGTGTAAGCTTTTACTGTATTATTGTAGTCATTTTTATGCAATGTAAAAATGTTTAAAAGGTTTTAAGATTTTTTAAGAAAGTTATACTTTTATTAATTATCAATAGGATTGCTATTTTAAGGCTGAAACTAACGATTATTTTGATAATTGATTAGTTGTCCGATTATTTTCCGATTAATCGGATAAAAAAAATTTCCCTTTTTTTTTTTTTTATTGACAAAAAACACTTCCACATTCTGCCTATTGTCCATCAAACAAACGTGCCAACTGAATGCTATGGAAACATACAGTGCTTAACAATTTATTAGACCACCTGTCATAATAAAGTGAAAACAAATATTTTAGGAATCTGTCAAAGAATTGTTTAAATCTACAAATGTTATTGTCATTTATTGGGCAAATAACAAACTGAAACAACTAAATAGTATTTATTCACATAAAAAAATAGCCTCCTGCCTTTCATAACAGCATGCATTCTTGCTGGCATTGTTTAGGTAGCCTACTTTTTGACTGTAACTGGGTATCTGAAAAAATCTTTCATAGATCTTTTATTCTTTCATAGATAGCATAATTATATTATAGCATCAGAAATAGCCTACTGTTACTAAAGAGCTTACGCATATTGGAGGACTAACCAATACAGATAGCTAAAAAATGATTTTAGTAAACACCGATACTTATTTTAGAGCAGCAGTGGCACAAACCTTGCATAATTTGTTATAAACCTTAAATAAATTTGTTTTAATAAATTTGTTAAGCACTGTATAGGCCTATAGTATAAATTTCTTCTTCAAAAATTAAGATAATAATAAAGATAATGAAGACGAATAAAAACACAAACTCAGTGTTAACCAACAGGTAAGAGTAATGTTTTGCAGGAACACGCGTTCACTTTGATCCCAGTCACATCTTACTGTAATTTCTTTATCCTGTAAAAGGTAGCTATGAAGCATTATCCCTTTACAGTTCCTACTCTCATAAAATACATGCACTACATGTTGACACTTAAACCTTAATTTAACGTTCAACAACAGGTATTTCAGCACAATGAATGTTTTTGAGCTGAATATTAATTGTCTCCTCTGACGCGCGTTCACGCGCCCGCCGCGCCTGCACTCATTCAGTAAAGATTTAAACTTAACGCAGACAGTCAGGACGGAACTTTATGCAAAAATGGAAATGCTTGCGTGAATATGTGACATTTACAGATAATATATATGACCGTAAACTGAAAGTTTTTGCGCTTTTTTTGCCATTACACTAGGCTTAAAGCTTAAAATAAAGAATTCTCATGTTTTGGGCAGCTTGGATCACGTAATTCTCCCGCAGTATCTCATTCTGTTTCCTCCACTATTTTTAGATGCATTTTGGCCATAGAAATGCGTTATTCAGCGTTATTCGATTTTATCGATTAGTTGTTGCAGCCCTGTTCTTCTGAACTTTCTATTCATCAAAGAATCCTGAAAAAATTCATCACAAAATATTAAGCAGCTCAACTGTTTTCAACACTAACAATAAAAAGAAGTTTCTTGAGCAGCAAATCAGCATATTAGAATGATTTCTGAAGGATCATGTGACCATAATCTGAGTGAATTTTCCGTAATGATGTTTATTTTAAATTGTAATAATATTTCACAATATTTCTGATTTTATTGTATTTTTAATCAAATAAATGCAGCCTTGGTGAGCAGAAGAGAATTTTTTCAAAAACATTTAAAAATCTTGCCAACCCCAAACAGTGGTGTAAATCTGCCAAGACTTTTTAATAGCATTTTAATAAACAGTATGGTAGTATAAACATACTATGTTATTAGAGCATTGTTCACATTTTGATAAATGTAAGGTTAGTGTTTCACAAGACTTTAACTCAGAAACCCTGTAATCAAACTAGAACTGGAACGCCTCGCCTCCTCGTTTCAGAAGTCCACCACACACTGCTGCTTAGTAGGTGGTGTTAATGATATTTAATGACTCAAAGAAATCATAAGTGTTATGAATATGTCAGATCTGTGATTCATACCTGGGTTTGGCTGAAGGTATTCTGTGGTTTTCGTTATAAGTTCAAAAACAGACTTGTTGGTGACTTCTATTTTCTGTAGAGGTGGGAAAAGGTAAGAGTAAATATGTTTGTCAAATGTATCACATGTGAAGAGGCCTCATTTCTGCTGGTTTTTCTCACCCGCTCCATTTCCATGAAGTCTTCATCAAGCTTTGTCCCTTCTGCACCGCTTATCTTCTCACTCAACAACTAGAAAGAGAGATATTAGATCAGAAACAGGAAGCAGTGACATTAGGCAGGCTGAAATCGCATAATGTTTCTCTGTGCACACACTGGGGTGGGCGGAAGAAAAAATAAATCAATAAAGAGCCTCCATCGTAGCTTATTGTAGACATGATACCTGATGTCACGGGTCTGAATTTAGTTTTTTGTATGTGTTCGAAGCAGCAGTCATAAGATGATAGAAGACATTGATATTTCATGATGCACAATATATTGTGACTATACTGACTACATCTGAGTTAATTAATTTATTGGAATTAGTCAGTATTGAATATTAATTAAACAGCCGATACTGGATACTTAAATGAGGACTTTCATTTCATCTCTGAAAGATAAATGAAAGCTAAAACATTATTGTTATTATTATTATTATCATTAATAATAATAATAATAATAATAATAATTACATCACTTATTACAATATCAGCTAACATTTTTATTTATTATTAGTATTTTTATTATTAATATTATAATTTTAAAAAATTATTATTATTATTATTATTATTATTACTATAATTCCTTTCCATTTCAAATATAGTTCCAAATCGCTTAATTTTAAATAATTATTATAATATCAGCTACAAATGTATCCTTTAAGAGCATATTTATTATTATTATTTATTTATTTATTTCCATTTCAAATATAGTTCCTCATCACTTTATTTTAAACAATTATTATAATATCAGCTAAAAATATATATACCCTTTAAGTAAATATATATACCCTTTATTATTATTATCATTTAAAATGTAGTTCCACATCACTTCTTATAATATCAACTAAAATAATTAACCCTTTAAAGGAACATTTATTAGTAGTAGTATTATTGTTATTAATATTGTTATTACTTTCCATTTCAAATATAGTTACACCTCACTTTATTTTAAACAATTATTATAATATCAGCTATTTATAAGTTGTCAACCATAACAAGTACAAAAATGATTATTAGTTTATATGTATTAGCCAGAATCTTAATATCATTTGTATTGCACTGTTACATAATTGGTGCACTAGACTGATGACTTTAGAAACACACACACACACACACACACACACACACACACACACACACACACAACTAGGTTAAAGTATTTGTCGTTATGTAACACTGTCCATGAGTGCCCATGCTGAAGGAAGAGGAATTATATCAGTTTGTGAATGGGCTTCATGTAGCGTCACTGGTTAACTATAAGAATGGTGCTACACATAATAATCCAGACTAGTTATAAGCACCGCTAATAATCACTAAGAGGTTTAACGTATCTTACATAACAAAATGAAAATTAGGTTAACATTTTTGCCGTGCAGGTCAGTGAGAACCGATTTGAAAAAAGTGTGAAAAAAGATGACACAAAATGAATAGTGCATAATGAAAAGAAATGTACCGTACATATTTGTAAGGAAAACACATTTTTAGTTTTGGTTTGTACGTTTAATATTCTCAGTTGTGCCTTAAAGCAGGTTAATTTAGAGTCGAAACTTTTCTGAAAGGTTTGTGCGTGCTGACAGCATGCTGTGCTTCAGTCTGCTAAAAGTCCCAACAGTTACACTTCAAAAACGGTAAAAGAATCAGCAAAAAATGCCTTCAAATAAATTTTAAAATAAATCTAAATAAATTCTGTCAGACTTCAAACCCAAAAGTCAATGAGTAATGCTGTTCATCTATTTTCCTTCCATAATCTGAGTGAAATAGGATATTAAACAAGAAAAAAAAAAAGATTTAAATGTTATTGCATTGATTGGATCGTGGAGCCAGGATGTTAGAGGGATCCAATAAATCAGCTGAGAAGGAAATGTAATTATATTTTGATTAAAAAAAAAAATATGATTTTTTTTTTGAACACTGATGGATTGCACAAAATAAAACGTAAATGTTTATATACAAAAATGATTTGATGTCGACTTATAGCCTATTCATTAACTAAATATCTGTCAATTACCTTATTGAGTGGCTGCAATTACCTGTGTATGGTGGATATAGCACTAAACCTATTTTATTATACATATAAACCTGACTAGCCAACAACTAGATAATTATGAAAACGTGTAGTTTCTCCACACCTATCGCCCCAGTTATCTAAGCTCAGAAGTTCATCTGTTTCCAAAATGGTAATTATTCAAAGCACCAACTGCAGCTGTATGAAGTGGCCTACATTTATATTAACACACACTTGTCAGAGTCAGAAAACTGACCTACTTCTGCCTCTGGTTCAGCAACACCGGATGCTGTTTGTTTACCGCACTGCTGTGCATGAGTGATGAAGGTGTGAGGTCAGAAGGTCTTTGTAAAACTCTCTCCCTCTCTTTAATGCACTGGTGACTGCAGGCAGAGGTTGTTCAAACACCCACATGAAACACTCACACTTTTCAGTACATGCTTGTGATGACAAGATTGTCATGAGCAACATGATCGGCAGAACGAGTTATGAATCAATCACAGGATCCTCAGTGACTGAATCGGATCAGATGGCTCATTTACTCACTCATTGAGCCACAGGTTATGATGTCTCAAAATGACCCAGATCACACTGACATATTCCATCAAGAAGAAGTGCGCTTCAAATATTCAGATAATGCACTTATTTCACCCAAAAAATGAAGTGTGGCATGCTGGAAACTAAGAAAGATGGCAAACTACCCTTCTAAAATTCATACACTATGGTAGAGTACATAGTGTGTATTAATCACGAATATTGTAATTTTAGAAATTCATCAAAATTCAAGAGAATGTCAACTTGCATGCAACTTGCGGCAAACCGCATAAATACCCAGATGGAAGAAAACAAACTCAATTACACTGTCATTTGAGAAAAAATATAGCATATTTTAGATCATCCGGGGTTTTTTTAAATTTTTGTATTTTTTTTCAGTGCAGAGAGAATGCCAGGTACTTGAGAGGGCCCAACATAACTAACTCATTATTAACTACCCACAAACTAACATCAACTCATGGCTTGTTAAAAATGATTTTGACATGACTTTACTTGAGAGGGCCCAATCATAATGAATTCACTGTTACCTACTTACTAAACTCAGCTCATGATTTATGTCATACTTTCTATCAAAAACACATCTACTAACACAGTGAGTATTCAGCCTGGTTAAGAGATGCTGTGTGGATTTTCAAGAAGTCAGAGAGCGGAGGAACAGGATCATCACGGCTGCGTCTGGATGGAGAGTGAACTCTTTCTAGTTTGAGCATTTCTTTAGGAATTGTTCTACAAATGTTCTTTGTGGGTTTTGGGTTTTTATTTTTTATTAATCCGTGTATAAATCACAGTAGGGTGAGTTTAAAGGGAAAGAGAAGAACATAAAACAGACAAGATCAGTCATTAGTGTATTTAGCATTTTCTACACTTGATGAGGAGGATCAACTAATCCTTTGCCACCCAATAATGTTTATGACAAAGCTGAAGATGTCAAATGCTCAAATTATGATAGTATTAAATTATTTAAATTAATTTCAGGGTATTTCTTATTCCTTCTTAAAGAGGCAGTTTGATTTAGTTTACACATAAATGTTAATTAATGCATTAACTATCAATCATGTACTAACATGTAGTTAAGGCTGCTGTTATTCATGCGTGAATCCGTATGACTCCATTCGTAGTTAAGGATAGCTCTTCGTTAGTTCATAATTAGTTAACACCTTTAATAATCATTAGCATGTGATGAATTAAGTACTAATTTAGGCATTAGTACATGATTATTCATGTACCCTTATTGTAAAGTGTTACCAATGTTTTTAACTATGTATCTATATCTAAAAATTCCATTGTTAATGTTTATTACCCAATTTCAGGAATAAAAGATCACGGAAATTAATTTCTCATGATATGACTAGGGATGTGCGCGAAGACTAATTTCACTGCCGTTTAAAGTGAAATTGTGTAACCAACTAGTTGACCAGTCTAAAAGTAAGAAACCCTCAGAAGACAGTCAAAAACTTTGTATATGTGATCCATTTCAAAGACTTATCTATGAATCAAAGTGTCAAATAATCCTAGATATTTAATTTTCCAAATCTATATATGTATATATATATATATATATATATATATATATATTTTTTTTTTTTTTTTTTTCACCAAACAATTAAGATTTACAAAATTGTCTGCAACAAAAGCAGCAGATATCATGAATGAAAATGCAAATTCACTCCCTGACAATAGGTGGCCCTTTTTGGACAAGCAGAAATACAGCGCTTGCTTACCATGTTTACCACTGTAAACAAAGCTGTGCTGTGCTTATAACACTATTTTAGGAATTATACGGCTATAACATGAAAAAATGTCAATGAAACTTTTCTGAATAATGTCAGTTCCCTTTCACGTACATTGTTTCCTCATTTAAACCAGTAAATACTGTACACTCCCACACCTTGCTCGTCATGAAGAAAAGACTTGCATGTAAGGTCTGAGATGAACTTGATGATGGTTTGATGACCCACTGCTACTTAAAGGCAGACGGATGCCTTGGTCTCATAGCAGTTCCACAGACACTAAAAAATTCTCATTTCCTCTTCATGGAAATTCAATTTACTGAGGAATGAACAACCGTTCCTCCATTAAAATGAGGAAGGAAATTGCAACACAAGTCCAGACAGTGACAACACACACTCCAGCAGGTTGCACTTTCCCTTACAAACAAACATTGTGTTGTGGAACAAACACCCAATTATATCAAGGTCACAGACATATTCCAAGCTGCAGACGCTTGTTAGAGTCAACAAGTGAAATGAAAAACTTTCCATCTGTGAGGGTGGAAACTTGCAGAAAGCACATGCAAACCAAACTCTGACCTAGACTCAAAAAACATGACAGATAGCAAAGCGCTCACTAATTAGCACTGACAGACAACAGCGTGGCACCTTGTAAAATGGAAGCTAAGAATAGAAAGACTGATAACGTCTTTCAAAGCAGAGACTGCTTTACTGTGATCTGTCCAATTAGCAGCTGACCAAATGAGTCCGGCGACGTCACCATGAACCAGTCAGTTTAACAGCAGCACTGTATTATCAGCTGACGAAAACAGATTAACTTGCTAAAGAGTGAAGGTGGAATAAATGTGTCTTATGTTATTACATTTAGGTAAATTATGATTTTTAATTAACCGGTCATTATCACAAAATAAACATAGAACCATCTGACCGATCACTACACAGCTACTTACCAGACAATGTACAAATAGACATAAAATATTGTTTGTTTGTTTTTTTTTAATCTTTTTTATCTTTATATACATACATACTATGGCTGGGCGATATGGGCAAAAATTCATATCTCGGTATTTTTTGGCCGATTTGCGATATATGGTATATATCTCTGTATTTTCGTTTTTGTATACATACATACATACGTGTGTGTGTGTCTGTATGCATATTTAATATTTAAGGTAAATTCATATTTAAATCAATATTTGATGTCCATTTACACACACACACACACAAACATATATATAAAATAAAAATAATATAATAACGTTTATATATATATATATATATATATACACATACATACATATATTTTTTTTTAATTTATATATGTACATATACACAAATTATTATTTACTCATGTCTATTTACACACATAAAACAAATAAGAATACATTTACATATTATTCATTTAATATACTATTACAATGTTACTTATACATATATATATATATATATATATACATACATAGACAAATTATTATATTGTGTACGTATTATTTTGTGATACAACAAATTAATACATATCGAACCGACTGTCAGTTACAGCATTGCCTTAATGTCATTATTAAGAAATATCAGACTGCTGAATGCTGCAATTGCACAGAAAGCTGTATAATGAAATACTGTTCATTTGTAATCTTTTTTTTTTTTATTTCACTTAAAGCCTACAACAGTGGTTTCTCATGGGTTCTGAAGGGGTCATAGACAGCAAACACAAATGCAAAATGCACAGACTGTAGACAGTGTGTCAGTCCACTGGGGTTTAAACAGCTGATGTGTCAATATAACCTCTAACTTTCCCAACATTCAACCCAGAAATTAAAATCTCAGAAACATCCTTAACTTCCCCTCTGAGAAAACAGTTCATGATACAGTTTAGAAATCAGGAAGCTGATCTGAAATGATGTCTTCTGGTAGGATTTAAGGATATATGATGTAACTTGATGATGTAAGATGTATTGAGACAAAAGATTTCTGTTGAACATCATTTAGGAAGATAAAATGCACTCTTAGCATGACTTTAACAGTAGCATAAACCTCCTACACACTCAGAAACACACAGAACTGACATGCAAACCTACGCAAAAGGCAAACTGTATGCAGCACAATGCAATATGGTGCAACAAAACCATACAAATTAATATTTCATATTAATATAATAGCAATGTTGATGACAAACTGCAAGGTTAATTATAACCATTTATAATTCCAGTCATTTATTTATATAGCAGAGAAAAAGACTAAAGCATTATTTCACCCATAAATGAAAATTTGATGAAAATTTACTCAACCTCTGGCTATCCAAGATGTAGGCGAGTTTGTTTTTTCATGGGAACAGATTTGGAGACATTTAGCATCACATCACTTGCTCACTAATGGATCCTCTGCAGTGAATGGGTGCCGTCAGAATGAGTGTCAAACAGCTGATAAAATCATCACAATAATCCACAAGTAAGCGACACCACTCCAGTCCATCAATTAATGTCTTAGTTTGTAAGAAACAAATCCATCATTAAGGTGTTTTTAACTTCAAACTGTCGCTTCTGGCCAAAATACTGTATGTGTCTATAATTCATAATAACGCTTCCTCCAGTGAAAAAGTCTATCTCCTGTTGTTCTCTCACATCAAAATCCACCAACATAGGCCTATTTATTTTGAACAGTTTTGGACTGTTTCTGCTTGTAAATGGTGCTTGATCTGTGCATATTTCTCTCCTGATTCAGACAAGATGACTTTTTCACCGACGAAAACAAAATAATGTATAGAGAACTCGTAATTTAACCTGAAGCAATAGTTGGAATTTAAAAATGTCTTAATTTACTTACATTACTTGTGGATTATTGTGATGTTTTTATAAGCTGTTGGGACTCTCATTCTGGTGGCACCCATTCACTGCAGAAGATCTATTGGTGAGCAAGTGATGTAATGCTACATTTCTCCAAATCTGATCAGATGAAGAAACAAATGCATCTACATTTTGGATAGCCTGAGTACATTTTCAGCAAGTTGTCATTTCTGGGTGAACTATTGCTTTAAATCCAGTCATTTGTTTATATAGCAGAGAAAAAGACAAACATTTAGGACTGTTCTAAGGAACAGCTTTTTGTAAAATGTCACGCTGAAATTTGAAGTGGAAAAACCAATTGAGGTTAGCACAAAAAATACTGTAGATTAGGTGAGTTAAGGCAGACCTGCACATTTGAAATACATTTAAGAAACTGTATGTCATTTTAATAAACTTCTGGCCCTAAATACTAGATATGTGACCCTGGATCACAAAACCAGTCTTAAGTGTCAATTTTTCGAAATTGAGATTTATACATCATATGAAAGCTGAATAAATAAGCTTTCCATTGATGTATGGTTTGTTAGGATAGGACAATATTTGGCCGAGATACAACTATTTGAAAATCTGGAATCAGAGGGTGCAAAAAAAATCAAAATATTGAGAAAATCGCCTTTAAAGTTGTCCAAATGAATTCTTAGTAATGCATACTACTAATCAAAAATGATGTTTTGGATATATTTACAGTATTAAATTTACAAAATATCTTCATGGAATATGATCTTTACTTAATATACTAATGATTTTTGGCATAAAAGAAAAATCTATAATTTTGACCCATACAGTGTATTTTTGGCTATTGCTACAAATATACCCCAGCGACTTAAGGCTAGGGCTGAAACGATTAGTCGACATTATCGACAACGTCGACAATAAAAAATTGTCGACAAATATTTCTGTTGTCGAGTAGTCGTTTGATCCCATGACCTAATGTAATAGCCTGCAATAATGTGGTTGGACCAGTGTGGCACTGTAGCGCAAGACTGTAATTCTGATGCAGTTCAAGAGAAGAAGAGACACAGCGCTTTAGAGCACAACGTTTTCTTCTCAATACCACAATAAACAACAAACAAAACAACAGTTTAAACAACAAAAACTGACAGCGGTGAGAAAGTGATGTTTGCATGAGCTCTTCAGTTTGGTACTTCAGTAAAGCAGTCACATCACCTTTATTTATATAGTACTTTATGCAGCCTTTATATAGCCTTAAATCAAGCAGTTTAGTTAGTGTCACTTTGCTTGAGCTAGCTAATGATAAAATCTTTTAATTAGTTGGGGAAATAAATTAATTAAAGTGATAGTTTGGTTTGCAGAGATCAAAGCTTGATCTTGCTCAGGACTGTTTTGATTATCATAACCCTATAAGGTATTTTAAGAGATATACGTTGTGAATAAAATAGTTTATCAAAAAATAAAAAATAAAGCATCTTATCACTTACCTTAATTTTGTTTCTTATCCATATGACTTACAAAATGAGATGTTAGGCAGAAAGTGTCATTCAGTTATTTTTTCATATAGCTAATTAAATGGTGATTAAGAAGACTGATTAGCTCTGTCTGTCATCTCATTTTGTGTGCCAAATATATCTATTTATATAAATTAACTGGTAATGCTTTTACAGTAAGGTGTTATAATGTATTACCTAACATGAATGAACAACACATTTATTACACTATTAATCTTTGTTAATGTTATTAACATTAACTAAGATTAATAAATGCTGTAGAAGTATTGTTCATTATTAGATTGTGTTAACTAATGTAGTCAACTAATGTTAACTAATGAAACTTTATTTTAAAGTGTTAGCAATTTATTGTGTAATAATAATAATTTTAATTACATATGTGACCCTGGAGCACAAAAGCAGTCATAAGTAGCACAGGTATATTTGTAACAATAGCCAACAATACATTGTATGGGTCAAAATGATCAATATTTCTTTTATGCCAAAAATCATTAGGATATTAATTAAAGATCATGTTCCATTGAAGCTTAATTTTTGATTAGTAATACACATTGCAAAGAACTTCATTTGGACAACTTTAAAGGCAATTTTCTCAATATTTTGATTTTATTTATTTATATTTTTTTTGCACCCTCAGATTCCAGATTTTCAAATAGTTGTATCTCAGCCAAATATTGTCCTATCCTAACAAACCATACATCAATGGAAAGCTTATTCAGCTTTTAGGTGATGTATAAATCTCAATTTAAAAAATTGACACTTATGACTGGTTTTGTAGTCCAGTGTCACATATGATTTTCAAAATCTGAAGTGATTACCTTTTATTTATTTGTTAGAATATGTATAACTCAATATTTTAACTAATTGCAAAAGCTGAATAATCAAAGTCTATTGATTAATCAGTGAAATATTTGATAATTAGTCTATTAACCGTTCTAATAATCGTTAGATTAATCGATTATCAAAATAATCGTTTGTTGCAGCCCTACTTAAGACTGGTTTTGTGGTCCAGCGTCACATATAAGACTTAAACCTTGAACATAGTCTTGCTTCAACCTCAAGGCCTTTGGTCTGCTCATCTCTATTTTATTTTGTGGTGACCTTAGATATATCACTGGCTGAGAATTTGATCTGTCTGTTAACACAAAATAACATCAGCAAAAACTGTTCCTGTCTAATAAACCACAATAGATTTGATCTGACCTTCTGAACTGTGTGTCACCAATGTTGGGCGGCGGTCCCACTTTATTAAGTGTCCCTAATACCTGTGTACTTACATAGTAACTAGATGTGTACGTAGTATGCAACCACAGTGTAAGTACACATTGGTACATAGTATCTACAGCTCTAATATTTCTGTAACTACATACATGTAACAACACTCAAAATGGTATGTGTTAGTACAAATGTGTAACAGAACATTGGTAACAACACTTTTTTCACTTCACTAAGTACTTGCGCAACAGGAATTATATAACTAAATTTTGTAACAACAGTATGTATAAGAGTAATTGGAACAATTTGATCCAGGGGATGGAGATGGGTAGGTTTAGGGGTGGAAATGGGATCCAGGGGGTGGAAACGGGTAGGCTTAGGGATATGTAAAGTGGGAGGAGTTGGATCTAGAGTTGGTGGAGTTGGTGCACCACTGTAATACCAGTGTACTTACATGGTAACTCCTCAGGAACTGTCCACTTAATATAAAGTGTAACATTCTGGACACCAACCACAATTTATATGTAAAGCCTAACTTACTGGCTGCTGCTGTGTAACATCAGAGTAATTACAAGGTAAATCCATAGGAATTGTCTACTTAATATAAAGTGTAACACTTTCTTTACCAAAAAGTGCTTAGTCCTGTTACATATTTGTACTTTCATTACCAAAAATTGTTGTTACCAATGTCCTGTTACACATTTGTACTTACACATACCATTCAGTGGCTTGTTATATGTGTGTAGTTACAGAAATATTACAGCTGTAATACTTAGTATAATAGTGTACTTACACTGTGGTTACATACTACGTACACATCTAGTTACTATGCAAGTACACAGGTATTAGGGACACAATATAAAGTGGGACCCTGTGGGGTCTTTATGTAAGGCCATTACACACATCTCAGTTACACACATACAGTACAGGATGAAACGAAACGCACATCAAAGAGCCTGACATACAGTCGTGTGGGAACACAGGACATTTGCAGCCGTTTGGTTCTAAAAGGACAATTATAATGAATGATAATGTCAGACATCAAGAAAAAAATCAAAATGTTTGGTTTGAGTAGTTTAAAAAGTGATTCTGTATGCATTTTAATGTGCTGCACATAATATTTCAGCTCTACCTGACAAAACAGGCAAAAATTTTTTTAGAAAAATATGATACAAAAAATGATTTCCCATCACAGGAATAAATGACATTTAAAAATATATTAAAATAGAAAAACGTTATTTTAAATTGTAATATTTCTAATAATACTGAATTGATTTTTTTTTACATTTTATTTAATGTTTTATATTAAATAGAATGTTAATATATTAAAATATATTATATAATGTAAAATGTTAAATAATATTAACAAAACATATGCATTAATATATTTATAAAAATACACTGTAAAAAATTACTGTGATTTTAATGGTAAAAAAACTGTGAAAATTCTACAGTAAAAACCTGTTCAATGGTTAACGGTAAGTTCCTGTAAAATTTACAGGGAAAAACCGTAAACTGGCGTTCCCAGAATTCCATGCGTTGCATTTCAAATTTTGTTTGAATTTGATGTTTTTTCTTTGAAATAACTGTTTCTTCTTAGTTTTTTCTTATCAGTTATGTTTATTAGGGTTGTATGTTACATCTAATGTTGTTAAATTAATGTTTATTGCATATTTCAGTTTAATGAGTCTCACCATGATGGTGTTTAGTGCTTGTATGAATGACACTGTGCACCTTTTATATATGTTATTATTTAAAATCTGCTTGTGATGGGCTTTGGCTCATCATGTAACTTTCTCATCACCACCTGCACTTGGTGGTTATCAGTGTATTACAAAGGTACAAAACAGATTTCAGTACATTAATAGGTTGGTATATTAACATTACTGTATATCAGTTAATGAAATTACTGTATTTAACTGTAAATGTAAGTTAAAACCGTAAAACCTAAAATATTGTTACCGTATTTTTTACGGTAGAATTCCAGCAACCACAGCTGCCGGTTTTTTACCATAAATTTTACGGAATTTTTTTTTTACAGTGTATGTTTATAATAAAACGTGAAATAAAATAAAAATACCCCATGAAATGGCTTGACAAATGCAGTTTTTTCCCCTTATACCAAAGTAGATTTCTAGTGGAGACCATCTGTAGACATTTTATAAACTTCATGAGAATGACATGGTTTAAGATCACACACTCTGAAAAATTGCATGGAAAATATCTAGAGGCTTGCCAGTTTCTGACACTAAATAACTTCACAGCTGGTGACTCCCTGAAATAAGGTTCTTACCCAAGATACCCATCATGATCATGTCAGTCTCTGTGGCTTCCTCGAACTCCACTCACTAGCAACCACCTAGGTCAGGCTAAATTTAGCCATAAAAGAAATTAGCCTCATATGGCAGTATTGCTTTTGACTCAATAACAATATTTGAGAAACCTTGAAGCAGAAGGAAAAATATTTGAATGTATGATTAAAGTCAGTCTGATATGAAAACTGGCCTTACATTTTTTAATGCACATTCCTGGTTTAATCATGCACAAACACTGCATGAAATTTCACAGAAACAAATGTTTGTCTGTGCAATCCTCCAACAAAATGTTACTTGCTCCACTTTTAAAAAACAACATTTTCAGAACGTTTTTGCTGACTTACAGGTTTCACAATTTTATTACACTATTTTAAAATAATAATTCATTGCAATGTACTTTAGTGTGCCTGACTGACAGACAATCACTAACAAGGTACCAAAATAAAACAGCACATGACAGCAATCAATCAATCAATCAATCCATATAAAAATAAGCAAACAAACACATAAATAAATACATTTGGATTCATATATTAAACACATAAATTTTAGTGCAGGCTCATAAGTTTTTCCCTGCTTTAATCAGGGTTCATACACATTTTTACCAATAAATTTCCATGACTTTTCCATGACTTTTGAGACAATATTCATGACCTAATGTTCCATTATTTTACAATAAGAATAAAAATCTGTTCAAATTATCATAGCATATGTTAACTAAAATTAATGACTATTAATGCTATTGTTTGCTTTCTTGTTTTAGTAATAAATACAAGCTGCAACTGCGCCAGACGTGAAGGTCCTTGCTGAGTCTGAAATTTTCGTATGCGTTTTTTTTTTTTTTTTTTTTTCCATATTCGTCATCCTTTCCTATCAAAATGCATGCCACGGATGTGAAAACGCAGAAAATCGAACCTGATCCGATTTTTTTTTTTTATGCCTGACGAAAGTTTCGGAGGCAGTATGTAACATAACATTGTGATATGCTTCTTTAAGTATTTTATATATAGATTTTATTTTAGTCAAGTGGTGCTAATTTTAGAAGGCTAAATTGATCAAACATATTGGCTAACTCACTGTCTGCAGCTGGCCACTTGGTCGTTAGGCTACTTTAAAAACAAAAACTTGAATTTAACAAAAAAAAAAAAAAAAAAAATGTTCCAAACATACAAAACTGAACTATTTTAATGGCTCCAACAGCAGCTGTGTAATTGGGAAGAGAGAGAGAGAAAAAAGACACGGGCTCCAGTCTGACTCGGGCCAGTAATTCTGATAAGCTGTTGGACAAGGGTCTGACTAGGGCATATGTTTGAGGTCCGTACAGGGTTCTGCTGAGCTTGTTTGGTACCAAACTCAATTTGGTACTCACAAGGCGGCTTTATACGCGTGCACTTTGAACGTGACTGAGCGCACAGGAAACCGCATCTGGAGCGCGCAAGTAACAAATGGCTTTAAAAGACGTGCAAATAAATAATACATTTTTGTGACGATGCAACAATGACCCGATTAGGCAAGTGACAATTCTGTCAACTGTACCAAAACACGAGCGAAAGTATTGTATCGCAGCGTGCAGCAGATCTTTGTGCAGACGAGATGCGCCGATGTGAAGCCGTTTTAAGATAAAGTCAAAGAAAGAAGACGCGGTACAGCTGAATCACTCACACTGTTTTCAAATGACTGATCTGATATTCTGTGTGGATTTATTTACTCATCAAACCTACATGCTATAGGCTATTGAATAAATGTGTGAATATCCATTTTAAAGTCGAAAGCTGCGGGAATGAGTAAAACTATGCGATATATGCGCAATCCCGCACCGAAATTCAGGACCTGATTAAACATAATTATATTATACAGAGATTTGTGAAATAGATTTCCATGACTTTTCCAAAACTTTCTGGGTTAATTAATTTTTCCAAAACTTTTCCAGGCCTGGAAATTGCTGTTTTAAAATTCCATGACTTTTCCAGGTTTTTCATGACCGTACGAACCCTGTTTAATATTATCAACATGTACTGTCATGTCAAATACTTTTTGCATAAACGGCCAACACAAGATGGATTAAAATTGACTGTCAGTCCAGTCCGGCTCTTTTTTTAAAACTTAAAAAACAATACCATCCCATTTCTGTATTTAAATCTTTTTTTTAATAATATATTAAAAAAAGAGATGTATTGAAAGGTTATTTACAACTTAATGTCTATTTGCTGCACAGACAATAATTTTGAATCGTGCATCAGTTTGTATAAGCAAAAGGCAGGTGTGTTTACAGTAGCATATTAATAATGGGTACAATATGTGGTTTATAAACCAAAAGGCAGAAAATAACCTGCAATATTCCTTTAATTCCTTGTTGACGTTTGTGAGTGAAGGAATGAAGTGAGCTTTGTAACCTGAGGCTGAGTTTCACTACCAGATACAATAGAAACAACAGGCTTGTGGGAGTCTAGTGGTGAAAATGATGACTGAACACAGCTGTGTCTGTGATAATAACCATCACTGAAGGCAGCAGGAAACCGTGACTCCATTACAGATCCAGTAGTGCTTTATTATCACTGCACATGATGAGAGACAACCAGAGAGTGTGAAATTAACTTGACGTCGGAGTGACGCTCCTCTCGAGGAAAACATCATCCTGACTCATTTACTAATAACACGCTGCCTGGAGTCACATCTTACAGTGAACGTCAAATGGCACTCGGAATCTATTATCAAGTGAAACAGGATATTCAGTTCAAAAATGATATAAGGTTATTGTATTTTAATGAAAGACAAACAAAGATTTTTTTAGAATAATGTGCACTGATTAATTGCTCACAAGACCAGGAATGTGTATTAAGAAAGTAAACAGGAATATGAATTTCCGTAATGTAACATTTCTGAATGAATTATTCAGTATTTGCTGAATAACATTAGCTTTCCCTGCCCACACAGTCTTGGTTATGTCATCCATTGTTGTTCTTGTTAAACTAAAATTATTAAAAATCATTTTTGTTAATTGAAATAAAGCTGAAATAAAATAAAATATAAATATTAGATTAAAAACTTAAACTTAAAAAAAAAGTAGAATTGGTGAAATAAGTTGAAGTACTAAAACGACTAAAATTAAAACAAAAACATTAAATCTAAATGGAAATATTTACAAAAAAAATAATAATAAATAAATAAACCCTATACAAAATATATTACTTTTAAATTAAAATAAAATAATAGCTAATTGCAAAACAGCTGCAATATTATCTAAATACACTATAAAAAGTGGCAACCTCCAATTATTATTTTAAAGAGCTATTTCTACCCAATTTAATCCAAGAAATGAATTAATGTTGGTGTAAAGTGCATAGGTTAGTTCAGCAATGTTAAATAATATTGTTGACTTGAATAAAACCAATTATTTTAAATGTTACATATTCTTCAGTCTAATCGCAAAATAACATTCATTTTAGAGGTAGATTACATTTTATTAAAGTTTACAAATAGGTTTTTTATTTATGTGAACAGAAGAATTGTGCTTAATAAGAATAAGACTATAAGTATTTTATCTATTTTCACTAAGTAGTACTTTTTATTTCATGTCATCTTTAAAAGAAACAATTCCAAGGCAAAGTAGTTAAATGAAGAAAACTGTACTTCATTGGACATTGAGATCCGTACATCAAACATCTGAGAAAAGACAGTCACAGACTCAACGTTCTCTCAGAAGTGTAATTTCCTGCAGGGTACTGGAGTAAAAATACAGCGGTTTGTGAAAGAGTTTCACAGCACGAGCGCTCTGACCTTCTTCCTCCCCAGAGAATAAAGACAATGCGGCGTGATCAATGGAACAGCTCTGACCGACAAGCCCCTTTCCTTTACAGGTAAAAATCAACAAAACAATAAAAATAACAACAACAATGGTGTGTGTTTTTTCAAGGGTGGGATCGGTTTCCTATTCTAGCTTTTCAAGAACTGATTCATCAATGCAGTTTCAATAAAAGGACACAAAAACAGGAACGCTCTACACAGACTCCTAAATGTCACCCGTTCCAGAATAACATGCTAACTAGCAGGGACGCCAACAAGTACCAGAGATGATTGATCATGAAAACAGAATTGCGTGACTTGAATTTTTTTCAACTTGAAAACATTTCACACTGAAATCAACATGTAGCAAAAACTAGGGATGTGCACAACTACTAAACTAGATTCAAGATTTAAATGTTTTTCAAAAAGTCTCTTATGCTCACCAAGGCTGCATTTCTTTAATCAGAAATACAGTAAAAACTGTAATATTGTGAAATATTATTACAATTTAAAATAAATGTTTTCTATTTGAATCCATTTTAAAATATAGTTTATTCCTGTGATGATAAAGCTGAATTTTCAGCATTATTACTCCAGTCTTCAGTGTCACATGACTCGTCAGAAATCATTCTAATATGCTAATTTGCTGACCAAGAAACATTTATGATTATTATTAGTGTTGAAAACAGTTGTGCAGCTTCATATGTTTGTGGAAACTGATGCATTCTTTCAGGATTCTTTGATAAAGTTCAAAAGAACAGCATTTATTAAAACAGAAATCTTTTGTAACATTATAAATGTTGTTACTGTTACTTTTGATCAATTTAATGTGTCCTAGCTGAATAAAAGTATTAATTTCTTTAAAAAAAAAATCTTACTGATGCCAAAGTTTTGAAAGTAGAATAACCTTTTATTGCACAAAACTACCAAAGCTCTCATGAGAAAGTCTCCAATACTGAGTGGCACATTCAGGATGATGCACTTCAATGTAACCCAAGTATTTAGACTAATGGACTAGCGGTTACATTAAAAACATTGTGAATGTAAAACATCTAGTTCACAGGATCAAAGCTGTCGGGTCTTTTTTTCTACTGCAACCATTTACTCAAGCAAAACACTTACTGGCAGACACCCTGGAGCAAGTAACACACCACAAAGCAAAATGCTGTCTTTAATCTCTCCACAACATCTCATACATAAACCTGTGGATCGACATAATTACAGGAACATTGCAGCGGTGGATTTGTACACAAGCAGTGCTTTACAAGAGATCATTTCAGAGACAAAACTTCTCAGAGAGGGGTTTGCAATCATGCTGATTTTTAGTATGCTAAAATAGAGCATACTATCAGCATGTTAAAACACTCTCAGAGAAGCTGCATCTCCTTTTAAATGCACCAATGCTCAAAAAAATAAATAAATAAATAAAAAATTTAAACTCACTACTAGCAGAATAGTTGACAATTTGTCCATCCTCAGTAACAACTATGCATATACATGTCAAAAAGGCCTTGTATTTTTCATGTTTTAGATTGATTCTAGCATCATTTTCTGTGGTAACTGGTGTTGAATTCTGGAAAAAAAAAAAAAAAAAACATGATGCAAGAACTTTCAATGAGACCTCCATCTGAAACAAACAATGAAAAACTGGAAGATAAGATTTGATTGGTTTGTTGAGTTCTTTGAGGATACAAAATAAAAATGTGTCTCTCTAAAAGAACTCCAATCACACTTCTCTTTGAGGAAAGCCTGTTTTGTTTTGCTCTCTTAACCTTCGCTTCTGATGCCAGGACATTTCTTTCTTCCAGGCCTACGAGATGGAAAGACAAAAACTTGAAATGACCCCATTCATCAGGTGCAGCACCCTCAGGAAAGGACAAGCTTTTAACATCACAGTTAATAGTCACTTAAACTGCCTGGCAGAGTGAAACGCTGAGAAGGCCTCTTCCCCTCGGGTGGGAAAGTTCATATAACTGTCATCTGAGAGAGTGAAGTAACACTGGCTACATCAGGGTGCTTGAAGTGAAACGCTTTTTTTTTTTTTTACACATCATCAGGGTGTCCAAGACTAAAAGCATAGTGAACCACCTTGAACTTTATATTTATTAAATACTGCTTTAGTATAGTTTACTGAAATTCAAATGCTTGATTGTTACTGTGTATCCACCTAGACAGACAGACAGACAGACAGATAGACAGATAGACATTTGCATGTAAGCCTCAGCATATAGCTAAATGAATTACACCAAAACTAAAGAACTTAACTTAACAGAACTTGACTGACATTTTTAAGCTTCACAAAGGTAGCAGTGAAATCCCAATCTGGGCTCATTATGACAGACCCAAAAGACATTAATATCGCCTTCCACTCTTTTTACTCTAACCTCTATCCTTCTTCTGTCGATGGTAACCCTGACTTTTTTGCATCTTTTCTGTCCAACCTTGATTTACCTCGGCTGTCAGATTTGGATTGGGAATACCTGGCTGAACCGATCACTCTTCAGGAGCTGGAGTCAGCAATCCCATCTATGAACAAGGGGAAATCCCCAGGCATAGATGGTATTCCAGTCGAATTGTATTCTACTTTTTGGTCGGATTTAGGCCCCTTCATGTTAGATATGATAAATTTTTCAGTTACTCAAGGCTCATTTCACCCATCTATTAATATAGCTGTTATTTCTCTCATTAAAAAAAGATAAAGATCCAACTTCCTTTTCTAGTTACCGGCCACTTTCTTTAATAGGGACTGATGTTAGTGATAACAGGAAGTATCGACATAGATATCGTACCTCAAAGTGATGATGTTACTGACCATTTCCTAGTATCGTGCATGCTGAGTATTACTGATATTAACTATATGGCTCCGCGTTATCGTCCAGGAAGAACTATTGTTCCAACCACTAAAGATAGATTCAAAAATAACCTGCCTGATTTATCTCAACTGCTCTGTGTACCCATAAAATACACATGAACTAGATGAAATGACTAGCAACATGGGCACTATCTTCTCTAATACATTAGAAGTTGTTGCGCCCATCAAATTGAAAAAGGTTAGAGAAAAACGTACTGCGCCATGGTACAACAGTAATACCCATTCTCTCAAGAAAGAAACTCGTAAACTTGAGCGCAAATGGAGAAAAACTAACTTGGAAGTTTTTAGAATTGCATGGAAAAACAGTATGTCCAACTATAGACAGGCTTTAAAAGCTTCCAGGGCAGAGCATATCCGCAAACTCATAGAAAATAACCAAAACAATCCAAGGTTTTTATTTAGCACAGTGGCTAGATTAACAAATAAACAGACGCCACCCGATCTAAATATTCCCTCACAATTTAATAGTAATGACTTTATGAATTTCTTCACTGATAAGATAGATAACATCAGAAATACAATAAGAAATGTAGATTCTGCAGCGTCTAGTACTTCAGCTCCATTCATTGCACCCAAAGAAAAACTGCAGTGCTTTACAACTATAGGACAGGAAGAGCTAAATAAACTTATCAATGCATCTAAACCAACAACATGCCTATTAGATCCTGTACCCACTAAATTACTGAAAGAGTTGTTACCTGTAGCAGAAGAACCGCTTCTCAATATTATTAACTCATCGATATCTTTAGGTCACGTTCCAAAATCATTCAAGCTGGCGGTTATTAAGCCTCTTATTAAAAAACCACAACTAGATCCTAATGAACTAGCAAATTACAGACCCATTTCTAATCTTCCGTTTATGTCTAAAATTTTAGAAAAAGTTGTATCTGCTCAGTTGTGCTCTTTTTTGCAAAAAAATGATCTCTATGAAGAATTTCAGTCAGGTTTCAGGCCCCACCATAGTACAGAAACTGCACTTGTTAAAATTACAAATGACTTGCTTCTTGCGTCAGACCAAGGCTGCATCTCATTGCTAGTTTTACTTGATCTTAGTGCTGCGTTCGACACTATAGATCATGACATACTCATAGATCGATTACAAAATTATACGGGTATTCAAGGGCAGGCTTTAAGATGGTTTAGATCCTACCTGTCTGATCGCTTCCACTTTGTTTATTTAAACAGGGAGTCATCTCAATTATCACCAGTAAAATATGGAGTACCACAAGGATCTGTCCTAGGTCCTCTGCTATTTTCAATATATATGTTGCCCCTTGGTAATATTATTAGAAAATACGGGATTAGTTTCCATTGTTATGCTGATGATACTCAACTATATATCTCAACAAGACCAGATGAAACTTCTAAATTATCTAAGCTAACAGAGTGTGTTAAAAATGTAAAAGATTGGATGACCAGTAATTTTCTCCTATTAAATTCAGATAAGACAGAAATATTACTTATTGGACCAAAAAACAGTACACAGAATCTCTTGGATTATAATTTGCAACTAGACAGATGTACTGTTACTTCCTCTACAGTCAAAAATCTGGGTGTTATATTAGACAGCAACTTGTCTTTTGAAAATCATATTTCCCATGTTACAAAAACAGCATTCTTCCATCTTAGAAACATTGCCAAGCTACGAAACATGTTACCTGTTTCAGATGCAGAAAAGCTAGTTCATGCATTCATGACCTCTAGACTGGACTATTGTAATGCACTGCTAGCTGGTTGTCCTGCATCTTCAATAAACAAGCTACAGGTAGTCCAAAATGCAGCGGCTAGAGTCCTTACTAGGTCAAGAAAATATGATCATATTACCCCAATTTTACAGTCTCTGCACTGGCTACCTATTAAGTTCCGCATCAGTTACAAAATATTATTACTTACCTATAAGGCCCTTAATGATTTAGCTCCTGTGTACTTAACTAGTCTTCTACCACGCTACAATCCATCACGCTCCCTAAGGTCGCAAAACTCTGGACTTTTGGTAGTACCTAGGATAGCAAAGTCAACTAAAGGAGGTAGATCCTTTTCACATTTGGCTCCCAAACTCTGGAATAGCCTTCCTGATAATGTTCGGGGTTCAGACACACTCTCTCTGTTTAAATCTAGATTAAAGACACATCTCTTTAGCCAAGCATTCACATAATGCATCTCATGATCTTGTACTGCAGTTATATCTGATCAAACACGCATTATTGTTCTTTAGCTTGGATTGAACAAATAATTGTTGCTTGGTTGGAACAGCAGCTACGCTAATTATGTCTCTATTTGTTTCTCTGTTTCTGCCACGGGATTAACATCCCGTGGTAACTAGGATTTACACAAGCTTCAGTCTGGATCCAGAACACCTGAGAAGAGATGATGCCAACCCCTCAGAGGACCTCAGATGAAGCATACCCTCAGACAACATACAGAACTACCAAATTTCGCCATAAGTTAAATATATTAAGTTTCTACAATATATAAATATATTGTAGAAACTTAATTTCCTGTAAAGCTGCTTTGCAACGATTTGTATTGTGAAAAGCGCTATACAAATAAACTTGAATTGAATTGAATTGAATGTTAAATTATATGCTAAAGTACTATCTCGTCGTCTAGAGAAATTTATGAATAGGCTAGTTCATTATGACCAAACAGGATTTATTAAATCTCGCTCCGCTTCAGATAACTTACGCAGGTTATATCATATTATTAATTCAACGAATAGTTCGTCCTCCCCTTGCGCAGTATTATCTCTAGATGCGATGAAAGCTTTCGATCAGCTAGAATGGAACTTTTTATGGACGGTTCTACAGTATCTGGGTCTAGGATCGAGTTTCATTAATATGATAAAAGTTCTGTACGCTAATCCAGCAGCCACTGTTCTCACAGGTGCTGTTCGCTCTAACCCATTCTTTATACATCGAGGTACTCGTCAGGGTTGCCCACTTTCTCCTCTGTTATTTGCCCTATCCTTGGAACTCTTAGCTCAAGGGGTCCGACAATCTGAAAATATTTCTCCCATAAAAATCGCAGATGAATCACCTTTGATAATGAATGCGATATTGCGTAGCTTGTCAGTGAACTACAGCTCTGTGTATTAAATGATGCTCTATAGAAAACAGGTGATGGAGATTTAGAGCTAATCACGGAACCGGCTTTACTGACTAGATGCGCATGAATATCACGTTCGATATATCGCCCAGCCCTACTGCCAGGCACCTCCTTTATGTATTTGGGCATTAGATCGGCCCAACGGGCGTATGGGGTGCACTGAAACTCTCAACTGCCTGTTCACCCTAATTCTGTGGAATCTCCCTCCTCTGCTTCAGTCATCTATCTCTTTCTTCTTGAGCATTCATACAAACCTTTATCTATTACAACTGTTTGGGCTAAGGATCTTAATGAGGATGTGCATGTTTTATTTTCAGATCAGGTATGGGGTATGTTTAAATTGTCTTCTAAAAACCCTAATCACCAAATGATTCATTGGAAATTGCTGCATAGGGTTTACTTGACTCCAATGAAACGTTTTTATATGAATCTGTTGTCTTCTCCTAAGTGTAATCTCTGTCGCAAGGATCTTTAGGCAGGTTTTTGCATTTTTTTTGGGAGTGCCCCTCTCTCTCACCTTTTTGGACTCAGCTCTCACAAGACCTATCATATTTGTTGGGTACTGAGATATGTTTGACTCCGTGGCATTTTTTCATGAATGACTTTTGGGACTTCACCTTGTCCGTCCAACAAAGTTGTTTGCTGTTAGCTGCTCTCACAGCAGCAAAAAAAATTGCTAGTCAACCGTTGGAATCCTCCTCACACAATGGACAGACAAACCTGGACTGTGTATTTGTTGGACATTATCTCGATGGAGCTCTTAACTTCTCGTATACATGGATCTAATGTGAAAATTGTAAATGTATGGCATTCAGCTTTTAAAGTTGTGTCATCTTTTCTAAAATCTTTGTAGAAATTATTTTATTTATTTATCTATTAATATTAATTAACTTATTTTTTATTATTACTATTTATTTTATTTATTTATTCATTTTATTTTTATTTATTTATTTATTAAGTCTACCAGGGGGTGGGATGGGTTGGGTGGGTTCTAAATTTGCACAGTTGCTTTTTGTTTTATACTACTGTTCCCAGAAGAAAATTTAATAAAGAGTTCTTAACAAAAAAAAGCTTCACAAAGGGTAGAAAAGCACCATAAGATATAATGAAAATAGTTGTGTTTAATTTTCCAAGTCTTCTGAAGCAGTAAGACACTTTTTTTTTGTGAGAAAATGGCCATAATAACAGCCAGTATCATAATAAAAGTCATAATAAAGAAACAGATATGAGGGTGAAAAAAAAAAAAACACTTCAAAAAGTCTAAAGAGACATCTGTTGCACAACAGTTTGTGGAAGAAAACATTTGACAAACCAAGTGAAAACACTAACTTAGAAAATCCATCAATCACTTTTAAAATACTTCAAAACATCTGGGACCCACTAATCCTAAATTGCAAATTGAGATTCAGTCATACAGTCTGCAGAGTTTTAAAAAAGTCTTATGCTCCTGATGATACCAGACTGAGGAGCTGAAGACAGAAAACAGACTGTGGCCCATATAAGTGGTTTACATTCCTGTGACGCTAGAATAACTCTAGTAGCGTCTGCTCTCAACCATCTGCAGTAAAACCATTACTGTGCCAACTGACCGTGGGAGCACTCGCTAATGTGAGTAATAAACAGAGATCAGCCTCGTCACAGTGATGTTCCTCTCCAGGAGTGGGCGCTCGGATCAATAGGACATAATTAATAATAAATGTGGCTGTAAGTGAGCTGAAGTCTTGTGTAAGCACATCTGCCAGTCTGCTGAAAATATATTATGCTTTAACACTACTTTCTGTAATTTGGAGTTTAGTTCTCTGTTGCTACATAAAGAGAAAAATGACCAAATTCAAGACAATAAAGCTCATCTAGGGTGATACTGAAAGCATTTTTGTTTACGTGTTTCTTTGCATTTATGCTCGGAGAAAATAACTGATTTGACCTCTAGAAACATATAGCCACAAGCTTATTGGTCAGTCAGTTTTCAATACCAAATAAAGTCATTTTAATACAATTAAAAAACTATTTTTAAACATAATGTTTCAAATATATTTGCATTCAAAATCTTTTAAAAAATGCATGCCAAATAATCATGAAAAGGCCATTACACACCATTAAGTCCAAAGAATACTTTAAGGATGACAAGGATGAATCATTTGTCGAGCACTTGTGCTCATGCACGCTATCAAATGGAGTATATTCTGGAAAAAAAAAAAAAAAAAAAAAAAAGTATTCTTGGGCTTCAAGCTCAAACTGTTCAAACTGTACAAATTGCCAGTAGTAATGCCATTATCATGGGTTTAATTCCAGGAAATGCATGAACAGATAAAACATTTACCGTGAAATTGCTCTGGATAAAAATATCTGCAAAATACATAAAAGCACAAAGAAGTGGCCACTAGATTTTCTGTTCCATTCATGTGTAAAAGCCTGTAAAATCATCTGTTCCAAATTGAGAAATGAACAATGGAATGAACTATAATCATACAGTTATGGAAAGTATTATGCATAATGTAAGGAGCCAAAACAAGACTTGGACAAAATAATGTGAACAGCTAGGTCATAGGCAATATTATTAAGGTGTTTTACCACCATTTGCCTTTAATACAGTTTCTAACCTTTTCTGAATAGTTTCCAGTGGACTGTTGTCTATCAAAACATCTGCCAGTTGCTTCAGATGTTGAAGGAGGATATCTGCTTCTCACACTTTTCTACAAAACTATCCATAGTGGTTTCCAACTGACCAGGTTTTATGATTATGACACTATCTTTTTTGCATTTTAGCACTGGTGTCTGTTAGGGCCATATGGGCAAAAATTCGTATCTCTGTATTTTTTGGTTGATTTACGATATACGGTATATATCTCGGTATTTTCGTTTTTGTATTTGGATTAGGGCTGGGCGATGTGGGCAAAAATTCATATCTCTGTATTTTTTGGCCGATTTGCGATATACGGTATATATCTCGGTATTTTTGTTTTTTGTATTTGGATTTAAAAAAAAATCTATATTTAATATATATATTTCACTTACCGCCCAGTGTTGTCCAACAAAACAATACATATTAAAGGCTATGAAAATAAATAAAGTGAATGTAACCATGTAAGCCTTTATATTATGTGCAAAAAAGGGTTAAAATCACATTTCATTCTAACATTGTAACACTGCAATCTAGAAACAAAAATAAGGCTTTTAAAGCGGAAGTTAAATTCACTAAACTAAAAATGAAAATAAATAAGAACAAAAGCACAGAGTTGTGTTAGACTATTTTGATTACCCCATTACAGTCACTTTATATACAATTAGTGCAATCATAAAAATACTTACTTGTAGAATTTTAAACCTACATGTCTCATTTATTGGCGAACTACAAATATTTCAGCAAAATGTATATTTTAGTCAGAATTATTGCGCTAATATTTAATTGAGCTCCGTCTGTTTGGCGCGTATGGCGTGAAGTTTAGTGGAGAATCGCACAGCAGAAGACTCATGCACTTCTGACAGCAAAATGGAAATATTTCCCTGACTTTCTAACATTTACAGATGGAGAATATACCTGTGAAATGTAAGTTATGCATTAAGGGAAACAGCACATCTCAAACACATTAAACAGCGTGAGTGGCGTCTCTGTCAGCGGTACACACAGCATTTCTGTCAGAGCATCTGCCGGGCCAAGCCGCTTAAACTATGCGAAACTGTAAACTGTATGTATGTAAACTGTAAAATATGGTATGTATTACCAGTTTTTTAAAGGCCTTAATATAAAGCTTGTCACGTGTTTAGAACAAATTGGATTATGCACTTTCTCCGCAACGGCTGAGTCTGTGTCTTCCGCTATATTTTCAGATGTGCTCGTTTCAAACTACTGTATATCGATATAAATGGTATTGCCTCATATCATATCACTTATAAAGAAAATATCGATATATCGTACAAACTCGATATACCGCCCAGCCCTAGTGTCTGTAATTAAAGTTTTAGCAGTTGCAACTCTTTCATGGATGCTAGCTTTCTTTTGTGGAAACAAGGTCTACAAAGTAAATATGGAGGTTTGCTGACACTTTTTTGCAGTAGTTTTGTGTTGTTTGGACACAATCCTTCTTAATGTTTGACAGTCATTATCGTTTTTCACCCATATTGTTCTTCACTGATAAAGTCTTGCCATGCTTTGTGTCTGCAGTCATAATCGCAAAGACTGGTGTTCGTAAAACACCAAACAACTGAGCTATTAGGGTTACAGTCAGATGCTCCTGCTAAACAGGCTTCCATGATTTGTCCTTATTGGAAGTATGACAAGTCACCTATTTCAGCTTGTACTAAACATTGCTGAACACAATTTATATTACACTGATATACAACCTAGAGAATATTTACAATGAAAAGATAAATAAAAGACAATCACAACATTTGTTTTGTCACTGTAGAGACAAAAAGAAAAAGAAAGAAAACCCTTTGCACTTACAGTAAATTGTGTATACAACAGCAATGAATCATTTCACCAGGTTCACATATAACTCATGCTATCACCCACGCCTATCCCTGATCCATGTTGACATCTGGTTACTAAGTTACTCTGATCCTGGTGTGCTGCTTATGTGGGAAAATCCCACCTAAAACTTCCTGTATTCATTCTTGAGAGTTCAGTTGAGCTTTCCTGCGCAATATCTGTCTTAAAAGGAGCCACTGACACCAGATGCATTTAATTCACACAGTGATTTGTTGAATACAGTGAGAATAGAGCCTTTGGGGAAATATGACAAGATTATAAACAAGCTCTTGCCTGCCCAGCTCTTATCAGCCATACAAATATGTTTAAACAATGATGTCAACTAATGACAACCAGTGAACTTTGTATTAGAAATAGACTATTGAAGTGCCAATCAAGGCAGTTTGGATGCCTATGCATGCAGGGAACAAAACCTGTGTAATGACCAAAATATTATTAAAAATACAATTTTCAACACCACTTATACCCATAATTTAAGTGCTGGCTTACGCCTCCAGACTAACAGGTTGACAGTGAGCAGCATCTATGCTGAATACCTGAATATCATTTCATGCTTTTGGTTGCCCTTGCATTTCTACTATCAAAAGAACCTGTAGGTGGTTGAAATGTGCTGCTTCCATCCATATTCAATAATGTGTTCATAACCAGCACTACTGCACTGGTCATCTAAGAATGTAGGCTTAGACTAAATCATAGGGCTTTATTGCACATGAGCAGCAAGACTGTGCTGGTATAAACCAGAAAGAAGATGATATATCTGATCATCCCATTCAAATTACATTAAAATCGAGTCTGTGTTAAAGGAATAGTTCACCTAAAAATGAAACCTGCATCTTTTCACTCTATGGACTGGAATGGTTTGGATTACTTGTGGATTGTTGTGATGTTTTTATCAGCTGTTTTGACTCTCATTCTGACGGCACCCATTTATGCATGGCGCACATCTGCATCGCTGCATTTAAAAAGTCTCTTTAAATGTACCATTTAAATTTAAACGTGCACATTCATAACAAAATGAATGCAAAAGCTACTGATGCCATTGTAGAGATGCACTATTCAAGGTCAACCATGATTTATTTAACTAGTGAATTATAGGATAGTTCCTGTTTTAAAGTGTGTATTTAGCTCAGTCATGTGATCTAATGACTTGATTCAATCTGTGTAAAATAAAACAGCTCTGATTATTAGGCTTAATCATGAAATCTTAAAATATTTTCACTTTATATATGTCACTTCAAAGTAAAATAAGTTGTAAAATGAGCAAAAAATAATCATATTGCATTAGGGTCCATGAAAATGTCAACAGAGCAAGTAAAAATGTGAACCACTGCAGCAGGAAAATAAACATCATTGTTGAGCCATTTAGACAGGCAATGGAAAATACCCACTTTAAGTCCACCAAAACACAAGCGTACTATCATAATATTTTTTAAAAACTAACTGCAGACCTTCTAGTGGGCACAGCATGGGGTTACAAAACAATAAAAAGAAAAATAACTGCCACACTAGGAGATAAGCTTTGGTGAGGCTACATGTCAAAAAAATATACTGTATGTTAAAAAATCAATTTGTTCAGTTTATGACTGGAATGACTATTATCTAAATTATGGGATAATCTTTTTATGGCCTTAATTTGTGGGAGGGTAAATTAAGACCTGCAGAAATCATACCACACATATGAAAATCAGCTCCAATAGGGACAATATCACTTTTTTATTGCTAATACGTAAAACTGGTGACTTGGGAAAAAAAAACCCCAAAAAGGAATGACCTGAGCCATATAGAGACCAAAAAGTCATAGAGACACCAAAGCAACACTTTAAAATCCCTCATAGCACCTCAGAAACTGCACAGCAACACCCTGGCAATCAATTTCAACACTTCAAAGCATCATGTCAATGAGTTTTACACACACAAGCATTCCTCAGAAGATGTAAAACAATCTAGTTCATAAATGTAACACTAATCTGATTCCTTGATCTCAGTTTTTGTGCCAGACACTACAGATTTCAGATCAATTAGGGCTAATTATTCATTATGCAGATTGTGAAGAGTTATGCATTAAATCTTATTTTACAGTCTCTGATGACTTCAGTTGTAAATTACAGGAATCACAGTAAAGCATCAGACCACTATAATTTGAAGTGTACAGCTGAAGCTACATCATTAAAGTGTAATGATGCAGAACCACCTACAACCTGAGATGGCAAAACATTAATCAGGTAAAGAGCGATTTGACAGTTCTCCCAAACAAACACATCCTCCACTTCCACTGAATGTTTTTATTCAAAGAAGAAGATGTTAAACTCTGAACGGCCAAACAAAGAAGGCTACTAACACAGAAGTGAAAATGTAGAAAAATTACAGTTTGAATGTGGCTACTGTTAGGGGTTTATCCAGCTGTTAAACTGGGATTTCTTTGGCAAAACATATGGGCTTCATTCATTAACTCTACACCATTAAGTGATGACATGCTGAATTTTGTAATTTGCCTATGATTTAAGAAATTACCAATAGCAAAGTAAACACCATTTGCATAATAGTAAAGATTAAAGTTCCAGTGAAATTGAAATAGGGAGCGACTTATGGTTTATTCTGTATCGTGTTCTAAGGATAATGGAAAATTATTGAGAAAAAATAAATAAATAAAGTTGGGGACATGGTTCTATGCATCAGCTGTTGTTACTAGTAACAAATGCAAAACATACTCATTCGGCTAATGTTCTGGGAAGGTTCTCTCAAAGTTATGAACAAACGTTCTTCCAGTAATGTTAATAGAATTTTTATTCTGGTCTATAATAATGTTCTCAAAACGTTAGTTATATAATGTTCATAGAATATTTTATGTCTGCAACGTTTCATCTAACATTGTTATTACTTTCAGAATGTTCAGAGCACATTCAAAATTAACGTTCCCATAATGTTTGCAAAATTCTAAAATGGAATGTTCCAGAGAACATTCAGAAATAACGTTTTCATAACTTAATGGGGGTTAGCAAAGCGTTCTTAGGACATATTATTTTTGTTAGCTGGAAGGCATCTTACAACTCACATTAGAACAAGTCATATCTACAAACACAAGAATAACATATTTATAATAAAATGAATGAATAGCCAATGAATAGTAATTAACTAGTACGAAGGAATCACTACTAGCATGTACTGAATAAGTCCTAGAAACTCACTGAATAAATATCAGTCACTATTGGAATACGTAAGCCTACTAGTAATTAAAAACTAGAAACATATTAATAAAAAACACAAGTTTTATGGAATAAATGTTAAAATTGTTTGCCATAGACTGCCTGCCCACACGTGACATCATAACAATACCGCTATCTTAACTAAAAAAATAAATAAATAAATAAAAGACATGAGTCGTGATAACACCTCCACATTTCAGTTACAAGGCATCCCCTATAGCAGATGATGATTATGATTACTATAATAATGCCTTTAACATCAATTCATGATTACAATTACCAGTTTCATTGAAGCAGGCCTCACAACAGCAAGCTGAGGGAGAATTTGCAACATTTCAAAAAAAAAACGCATGATTACGTCACAGTGCGCGGAGATTTATGAACAAAAGCGCTGATACAAATGTAACAAAGTTGCCACAAATATTCAGATGGGAAGTAAAGCGGCTCTGCGGCGTTTCTGCCGCTCTGAGGGGCCTCTGATAACACAGAAACCAATCAGACTGCTTCAGCTAAACAATACACCAGCGCTTTCTCCAGATCCACCTGTGAAGACCCTCAGAACTTGCGTATTATAACATAAACAGCGTCACGCGGGCGTCTCCTTACCTGACTCGCTTTGTGCAGCTGCTTCTTAAACCCCGCCACAGACATCCTTAAAATAAGACGAAACGCGAAGGGAGATGAAAAGAAAATGTTCAGGGGGCAGAAAAGGTGATATATTGCTTTAAAGGAGCACAAAAATCTATAGATGAAACGCTTTCGGTTTATTTGACCGCCGCTGGGAAATGGACCTGCATTTCGCGGTGGGTTTTTTTCCCTCACTGACAAGTGCTGGTCGGTTGTGTTTGATCTGAGGATTGTGATTGGCGGAGAGCCGCATACGTCACGGCAGCATCTTGGAGAACCCCCTTACGAACAAAAACACTATATAATCAGGGCTTGTCACAAACATAGGAGGAACGTTCAGCTGCAAAGCAGAGCAAGCGCTCGAGCATCCATCTGGGAAATAAGTGGCAACTCTCCAAAGCGTTCTTTAAAGGCACCGATTCGGCGCCCAGATTGCTATGTAAATATTTGCGATTTTGTAAGGAGCTGAGAGGAGTCAGCCGGATGTCTGCGCGTGAAACTGTGTGATTTGGGTTGCTCGAGTATCCGCAGGGCATTAACAGCCATCCGCTGCCTCCTACTGGCACTTCATGAACCGTACAAAGAGAACACAATGTGCTCTGTATGTAAATAAAACTAACGTGGGATAGTTTGAGATCACTAGTGAAAATCAGTAGAGTTAATCTGTCAGTATTTTGTGACATTTTCTAAGTTCGAGATGTCTAAATTAGAATTCGGAATAAATCTTCACTCTTCAGTTACAGTAGATTTCTGTTTGTTGCATTTTTGAGTTAAAGCTAATTGTAAAATATGCATCCTCACTATTTGTTTGCTTAAATTACTTTCATATATGTCTATCATTGGTTTGGGATTGTCATTTTAATGTTGGAAAGTCTTTAAGATTTTTGTTTCACTGTGTTTTGACCTAGAAAATGTTTCTGAGCAAACAAACTCAATGTTAGTGCTGCATTTGGATGCCATTTGAATACTGGGGAAGATTAAGGTGTTTGCTTTGAATTGTTTTCAGCCCTTCCACAGTATTTGTACTCTACACATATTGTATCCAGAGAGGTTCTGTTTTTGTTTGTTTTGAAATAAATCAATTTTATTATTAAGGACACAATAAATTCCAAAGTGACTTTAAGACATTTATAATGTTACAAATGATTGTTTTAAATAAATGCTGTTGATTTAAACTTTTAAGGAATTCTAAATTCCATTTAAATGTCGTAAAGAATTATTTTAAATTGCAATAATATTTCACAATATTGCAAATATAAAACATATTTTGAGGTGAAATATGAATCATAACAAAACTCCATTACATAGCTATATCTACATCAAAACTTGCACTTGAACTGAATATGAAATTTAGCAAATGACATATCCAACAAAATGTATTCGTAAGGTTGCTGCTTCCTGAAATTTTAATAATGTTTTATTTGCCTCATTCTCATTCCCAGCACAATTGTCTGTCATGTGTATTGTCGAATGAAAATGTTGCCTAAATGTTGATGTCAATGAAATATTGCATCATTTCTCCGCTGTGGCAGAATCACTGATGATTCAAGTGGAGGAATCTGAATACCAAATTTCAGTTGCTGGAGTTAAAATATCGCCATTGAGGTGGCACCTCAACATCTTCTACATGATGAGGTGCAAAAATGGCCATCTTTGTCTACTGTGCCAGAACCATTGGTGGTTCTGTTCGAGGAACCTGAACAGCAAACCCCACCTGATGAGGTGAAAATTTTGCCATGTTCCTTCACCAAAGTAGCAGAACTTCTGATGGTTCAGAAGCACCTCAGCATCTCAGTCTACCTGCTGAGGAGGAGATACTGCCATCTACTGTATCTCCAATGTGGCAGAACTAGGTGGCAGCTAAACACCTCAGTTTCCCTGCTGACATAGAGCAAGACAGTCCCCTAGAAAGACGAAGGAGTAGAAAGACAAAGGCAGACCATTCAGCTATAAAACGTGCATGGATGGAGACACACATCATGCAAGTGACAAGTTATCCAAAAAATTGGATGAAGAGGAGAGAAAAAAACTTTATTGGACGGATGTCAGCCCGGCAGAAAATACCAAGGCAGTGGAAGAGACAAGTTCTGAAAAACGAGAGAGACAGTGCAGAAATCATAGTGGTGGAGGAATTGAGACAAGAAAGGAGAACAAAAAAGAAGGAGAAAAAGACTGAATATGAAACTCAAAGCTTGTTTGGATGGAGATGGACACGTGAAAAAAAGAGGAAAGAAAAAAACAAGAGAAAAGGTGTTTTACAGAAGCTTGAATGCTGCGACAACATCAGACTGCTGTCCTCTGTTAGCTGGAAAACAGACAGACTTCTTCAAATTCATAAACTGGCAGAGAAAAAGGTCACTTGAAAGAAAGAGCAGACCATGAGAAAAGAGCAGGAGAGAATCCAGAAGCAGTTACCGTTTGAAAAATATGTCAGGGAAACACCTGCTCATCAACAAACACAACAGGTTCAATAAGTCAGTTGACCTGTCCTAGAGGATGGTCTCACTCTCATGTTTGAGCATGAAGAATATATACATCTGGAGACCAAAGGCCAAGAAAAGAAAATGATTTAAAAGAAGAAAAGGAAGAAGACTAGATTGATTGAACTTAAGTGGTAAGAGAGACAGGAAAAGACAAGAAGGATCAGTTCCTGCAGGAAAAAGCAGGGCGAAACAGTGTCCTCCTGCTGTTATACAGTAATAAAAAATAAATAAATAAAAAAAATTAGATAACTGAGTCGAATAAAAAAAAAAATAAAAATAAAATAAAATAAGCTTTTTAAGAAATATATTTCTGCTCTAAATATGTGGACAAAAATATAATCATATAAAATGAGGTATAGAAATCCTGCAGGTTATATTATTATCAGATCTCTTATAGCAACCCAACTGCCCTCAGACTCTGATCTATCTATATATATTCTGTATGTGACTGTCTGTTTAAAGTCAAATTTAGTTTTGATAATGTGGCCTTTCACATGTAGCTTCATATGTTCACCACTAGATGTCCTACCTTGTATTAATATTGTTCTAGTAAATTATTCTTTATGTCTTTCTGTGGTTTTGGTTTGTCCTTAATGTCTGTCTCTTATTCCCATATTCCTCAGCTCCTTTTTAAAGTATTGTGTGTTTCATGTTTTCAAGAAAGAAAACGGCTTATTGTTATTATAAGTAATGCATTACAATGTTACTTTTTCTCATCTGGGCTGGATTTGCTTCTTTGTTTTTAATATAAAAAGTTCTGTTTTTGGCAACTGTAAAATCCCTTTCACGCCTTTCACAACTTTCACAAAGTGAAACAAATAAGCCTCAGTCTGAAGGAAATGTAACACTACAAACACAAATGTTATGTTTATCTAAAGTCATTTTTGCTCATTAGTATAGTTGAATTGAATCATCGAAGGTCAGCAGTAAAGATACTGGTTAATAAAATGGGATTAAATACATAAAAGGATATTTGTGTATTTAACATATTTATTTATTGCAGGTTTGCATTTCACTGTTTTTATTCATTTTGAGGCATACTGAATCTGTTTTTGTGTAAGTGAGATGAGTAAATGCATGCTCACCCTTAGTCCAGAACTGCAATAAACAATATCATATTTACATGGCGCACACAATGCCTCTGCACTTAATCCCGATATCTCTCAACATTGGGACAGGACAGCTGTCAGTCAAGTAACTAAAAGTAAAAAAAAAAAAAAAAAAAAAAAAAAGAAGTAACTCATATATTTTCTTGTAAATTAAAAACTAATGTGTTACTTTACTAGTTACTTGGGAAAAAGTAATCTGATTACGTAATTCGCATTACTTGTATGTGTTGCCCCCAACACTGGTCATATTAGCCACCGGTCACTCTGCTCTTCAGATATTGGTACTGGTATCTGGCACTGTTTGGATGAAAATGATCTGCAGTGTGAAAAAGTCCATTTGAACTTGTTTGCAGTGAATATTCACCTCGTGGATGTTTTTTTTGTTTTTACCCTTTTGAGGAAAGTACACAGTGACATATAAAATAAAATATGATATTGTTGCCTTATAGTTGTGCCATATTTATGCCATTATAAAAACCTGGACTAGGATTTAGGCACCAAGGGAATGGCCAGTGTTAGAGATGACTAGCCAGAATGTCATACAGTTTTGTAACGGCATGAGAGTGAGTAAATGATGACAGAATTTTCATTTTCGTGTGAACTCCCTTTAAATTATAATGTGGATTAAAACACTGTTAGAATCCACATGATGTCATGGGATTTCCAATATGACTAAACCTAATAAGAACATTGCTATTTTCTTCAGGATCCACATATTTAATAACTATTGCCTCAAAGAAAGTTTAGTGAGTCACAGATAAAAGTCCAGCCATTATTGTCTCAGGCTACTTCTTTGGTGTAGCTTTTTTGTGTTTGTCAATCAGCAGAAAACTCCAAGAGTAAAGATCTATAAGTAAAAGTCCCCAGTGAAAATGAGCAAACCTTTCAAAACAGCCCATAAACCACTGCGAATGATGCAATCAAGTGTCTGATCTACTATTTGTATTATTTATATATTTTTGAATATTTTAAAAAATAAAATTTAAATAAACAGTATTTCTAACCAATGACTTACAGTTAATGGTTTAGTTTTGCAATGATTTTTAGTTAATTAAGTCCTTCTTCACTTAAACCTACATGTTAATCTCTTTATATTTTAATATTTTGAAATGCATATGAAAGACATGAACAGGTCAAATATATCCAAAACCAAAGCTGCTGAAAAAATGGTGACTGATGCACTCTTTATTTTGTCTGCTTATTTCTTTATTTGCTGCTGCTTATTTCTGCTTATCTTTGCAAAAAATGTATGTCATACACAATGAGTATTTAATTGCAGCTTTAAGAAGATTTATTATTCATTAGTGAAACCATAAAAGTATTGACAATGATTAACACAAAGTGGTTTAATTAAATGTAATTATTTTCTAAATGCGTCTAATTTCTTGGGCAAATGTGGAAGGTGTTGCCCTAAATAATGAGAACAATATAATGAGATGATATGCAACAAAATCTTTTTTAAAATAGACCTATTACATCAATTATGTTTAAGAGATCATACCTTCCGTACTTTCAATATTATCCATTCTTATAAACAATTTGGTGTGAAATGGCAAAATCTGGCCTGTTATGTTTTACTAATGCGCTGATTTTGGACAATATGGGAAGTCGTGGCCTAATGGTTAGAGAGTCGGACTCATAACCTAAAGGTTGCGGGTTCGAGTCTCGGGCCGGCAGGAATTGTAATTGGAATTGTCCACTCTCAATACCATGCCCTTGAGCAAGGCACCGAACCCCAAACTGCTACCCGGGCGCCGCAGCATAAATGGCTGCCCACTGCTCCGGGTGTGTGTGTGTGTGTTCACTGCTGTGTGTGTGCACTTTGGATGGGTTAATTGCAGAGCACAAATTCTGAGTATGGGTCACCATACTTGGCCACGTCACTTCACTTCATATGAAATGCTTTGTCCAAATCATCTTATGCTACACACTAGCATATATTACAGAATATGATTTCACATTCTGTTCTTTTCCTTTAGTCATAGTACATGTAATAAAAGCTTCTGAAACAATTCTTGGATTGTGAAAGACTGGTAAAATGAACTTTGCTCAAGGCAAACTAGAACATGTTTCCCAACTAAACAACCGAATATATAAAGATGCTGTAAATATGCTGTATAAAAAGTACTTTTTTTGTTTGAAGGATTTAAAAATAGTAATATTTTAGGCTAATAGTTTTCTTAACTGTAGAAAACACTGCTAATGAGTAAGCAAAACAGTCTCTGACTCAGACATTTACAGTTACACAACATAATGTTCCACAACATTCACAAGTTCTGGAAAATGTTGCTGTTCACAGGTTACGTCACACACTACGTGTTATTGACTGCGGAACTGGATTGACCAATAAGGAGTGAATAAGTGACAGCTTGCTTAACTGTTTCAGCACTTTTTGATATCACGTTTCCATTAGGAAGCGGTCACATGATCCTCAATATACTATTACTGTCTTATTGCATTGAATACTTCATATGGATTTCAGCTGATTACACAATAAAAGTGCCAGTGCCATGTAGCCTCTATATAGGCCAATAATAATAATAATAATATATATAAATATATATATATATATATATATATATACAGGGGCGGCGCCAGAGAATTTTGAACGCAGGTGCTGAGGGGGTGCTAGATCAATGACAGGGGGAGCTGGGCAATTAATAGTAAATATGACCAAAACAGGTTGTTATTATTATTATTATTTTATATGAATAATAAAATCGCTATATAGGCGCATTTCAAATGTTTATGAGGAGTGTGAGAGTATTATCGCGCTTACTGACGACATGGGGGTGCCCGCGCAATCTTTATTTATTTAATTATTTATTTATTTTATTTATATATTTATTTATTTTGCTGCTGAAAGAACTTAAAAAAAGCCTACTACTCCCGTCATTTTTGGATGTGCTTTTAGTCGTCTCATGCAGTCTCCGTGAATGGAGCGCGTCACGACAATGAACCAGCTCACAGACATAAGAAATAAAACTGAAGAAAGCTTGAAAACCAATAAAATAAAATAAAATAAACTTCTCTGATTATGTAGTCCGTATAGGTGCATTTCTCTATTATACGTACATCCATTACTTTGGAGATGGCATTCGGCAACTTTATCTTTGCAGCCGACACTGACTGAGAAAGCGCTAGTTTATTAATACATAATTAAAACGTGTTCTTTTCCCTTGATGGATTCATAATCATTACTTTAGCCGGTGCTTCGCGGCAAGCTTTATGCGTGCGCTTGAGCGCGGAATAGGCTATAATACGCCTAAATGCCTATATTAAAGGATGGTTTAGTAGGTTATTATACTAATCAATTTAATATAAACGTGCGACTAGTTGACTAGAAAATCTTTAGTCGGGGGCAGGCCTACTTGGCACAAGGATCCTATCCATTTTTTAAATAAAATGCTGACATTACGTGCGACTGCAAATCACGTCACGTTGTATTACATTGCAGTAGTTATGCATGTGTAATGAGTCAAATGTTTTTATTTTATTTCATTTCAATTTTTATGGGGGTGCTATGGGGGTGCTTTGGGTTTTCTTGGGGGTGCTGGAGCACCTGCTAGCCCCTCCCTAGCGCCGCCCATGTATATATATATATATATATATATATATATATATATATATATATATATATATATATATATATGTATATATATATACATACATATGTATATATATATACATATATATATATATATATATATATATATATATATATATATATATATATATATATATATATATGTATATATATATATATATGTATATATATATATATATATATATATATATATATGTATATATATATATATGTATATATATATATATATGTATATATATATATATATATATATATATATATATATATATATATATACATGTATATATATATATATATATATATATATATATATATATATATATATATATATATATATATATATATATAAATACTGACATAATGAGTGTATCATGAGTGTATGTAGTGACATATAATATAGTTATTCTTCAAGTATGAAATCAGAGGTTTTTTTTTTTTTTTAAGATTATGTTGCACAAAAGCCACACCCAAACTCTTCAATCTGATGAACGTGACTGTTGAGTCAGCGAGATGCTCCAGATGCTCCAGATGCTCCTGACATCCTGGGTGTATCACCTAACAGGCTATTGAATTCAAACCTCCTATTACATATCCCACTGATACGCACAAGAACAAAGTGTCTAGACTCTAGACGTTCTTCCTTCCCCTGTATTTTTATAAGGACTGCAATTTTTGGTCACTGTAAAGCCCAGCAATTACAAACCATGTCACTAATGCTTCTCAAATACAGGCTGTACCTATGTTAGTGAAAACTCTATTATTGTATGGAAAATGCAGAAGACCCTTTTAGACTTTAACTCTGTAAACCAATTCTAGTAGGCCTAGGATTTTGAATTTTTAAATAGTTATGTATTTATTTTGAGACTTTTGTAATTATGGATTTTATATTATTATATAATATATAATTTTTTTTCAGAAATATTTTGATACAGATTTATAGATTTATTATTTATTTATTTATTTACACTTGTCTTGCCTTGCTTCATCTCGGGGCGGATCCCGTAACGTTACTCCGTGCGTGTCGCGTCATGCGTACAAATACTCTGCTGTACGTCACACAAATACTCCTGAGTCACAGAGCACGCATTCATAATCGCTACAGCCACGAGGACAGACGGAAGGTTACCTGCTTCAACAGTGCTTGAACGGCAACCCATCTTCTGTCTTTTCGCCTTTTCCATCAATCAACTCCTTCGATTCCAGTCATTTTGTTTTCGGTCAAAATCGAACATTAGATTTAAACACGCTTGCTTTAAAAACATTTCTACGCGAACCAGCGTCGTTGACCATCTGTGCGAATAACATCAGAAAAGCCATAAAACCGATTTGAAGGTAAGTTTTTTTCATCAGAATCAACACATTTATTCACATAATTAATTCAAATTGTTCGTTTTTGTTTAACGTTAGTTAGATGAATAACGTTAACGTTACCTCGGGCGCAGAGACCGCGGCATCCATCGCTAGCAAACGATACGCAGGGGCGCCATCTTTGTTTGTTTGTTTTTATCGATTAAGTCCTGAAGGAAAGAACGAATCGGATCAAATAAAACTACTAATTCGCTTCGTTTGCCAAATTGTCATGCATTTGGATGGATTAATGTTTGAAAAGGCCACAATATCCTCAAATGCCCGCCACGTCATTAAGTCTCCTATTTTTTCCCTTTTTGCTTTATTGCGTTCGTTATTGTAGGTTATTGCTTCGCAGCATTTTGTTATAATCGTTAAAATATTTATAAGATGTTAAACAGATTTTATTAAAGAGTGGTGACGCTGTTTTCCCACTGAAAGCGAATGGAGACTGGAGCCGTCGAGCTCCCAAAGGGATTAAAAGCAACAAAAAATATCATTTACACGACCTCAACTTAATATTTAACGTTTTCTGAAGTCTTTTGATATCCTTAATTCACATTTCCTCAAGACTGCGTTTTTTATTTTTAAACGAAAACAGTGTTTAAAACGGCTATAATCTCCTTTGTAAACACCCACGACGTAACGTATAATTTAGCGATTATGTGACGGTTGTTCTTGGCGCGCTTATCAGGTTACAGGTTACCTCACAGTCTTTTTTCACAGTTAACTCTATTTAACAGAATAACATAATCGCCAAAATACATATGTTAAACTAAAAAATTTTTGAAGAGTGTTGACGCTGCTTTTCCAATGAAAGTGGATGGGGACTGGCGCTGTCCGAAAGGGATGAAAAGCAACGAAAAATAATTCTACACGACCATAACGTTATATTTCACGTTTTTTGAAGTCATTCATTACGTGTTCTTGAGGCTGCAGGTATTTTTTTTTTATTATTTTTTTTTTTACGTTGTTTAAAAAGGGCACAGTTGTCTTAAATGCTTAGTCTTCTTTTTTTATGCAATGAAAGTGGATGGGGACTGACGCGGTCGCCTTCTAAATGCAAAAAAAAAAAAATCGCTTAAAGCCATCTGACAGGTTTGGCTAAATGTTCCCAGGGTTTTTCATAATCCTTTGTTTAGTATACAGATTACAAGAGTATCTACAAGGTGTCACTACAGGCAAAATTTCAGATACATTTAATCATAATTGTTTTATATCGCTTCTCAACAATGTCATAATTGTAGTTAAGTTAAATATAGGTTACACTATGTAAGTTGGCCAGCTCTTGAGCAGGTGGGATTGGACCAACAGGCTAAACCTTGAGAAGATTTATCTAAGTGATCCAGGAAATGTCTGTCATGCAATCATGTGCTTTTTTCCCGTACCAAACAAATGATAAGAGTAACTGAAACGGGGTCGAACATGAACACCACCTGTCCTGAGAACACATTAAACTCCATACAGTATCTTACAGAGAGCGTAAACACATGCTGGCATGTCTGGAACAGACAACAGATGCTATTATTAGTGGGATTGTAGTGCGTGGTAATGCAGAAGTTAATGTTGCACAGCATTACAGTACAGCAAGGGTGGCAAGCTTATTTTATGTCCTCTCTTACAGAAACATGAGTTCTCAGGTGAGACAGAACTTTGAGGAGGCCTGCGAAGCGGCCATCAACCGTCAGATCAACATGGAGCTGTATGCATCCTACGTCTACCTTTCCATGGTGAGAGTCCAAAGCCATTACAGCGTACTAGACCCGTCCTGTTCCCATTTAGAGTAAAATGTAGTGTTCTAGGTGAAAGGGGTGAAGGAGCTTTGAGTATATGAATGAACTTTGCCTGAAAGTTTAGTTAATGATCCATTTTGTTTACTCTGTCTCATGTGACCTTTACTTTATGCATTTCTCATGCAGTCATACTACTTTGACCGAGATGATCAGGCCTTGCACAACTTTGCGAAGTTTTTCCACCATCAGTCCCACGAAGAGCGCGAACATGCTGAAAAACTGATGAAGTTTCAGAACCAGAGGGGAGGGAAAATCTTTCTACAGGACGTGAAGGTACGTCTATAATGTGTGTTCACGTGATAGCGTTATAGTTTGGCAGGGACGCAGAGATAGAGAGGACAAAGTTGGGGTGGGGCTTTATCTTTTACCGACACTGATGATAAACTACAACTGAAAGGAAGCATGCTTATTAAGTGCCTCTTTGTCATAGTGAAAGATTAAAGTGCCTAACTGGAAACCATGAATGCTCTTAGGACAGAGCGCTCTGACACTATATATCGTGTGACCGGTACAGATTTTGCTGGTTAGAGCTGGTTTACCAGTTTCTTTGGTAATGGAAAAATGGTTAGTTCACGTGAAATTAATTTCGGGAAGTTGGCATTTGATGGCGACTAGTCAGATGCAACACCTTCAAAATTCTTAACAGCATTTTACCTACTGTTTAATTTTTTATCTGTAATGCTGCACTAACAGTTCTTTTGGTAATGAATTAATCTGTTAATTGTTTCTTCAATTAAAAAAAAGTATTAATTTTAATCAATTATATGACAATAGTTATTCCATGTCATGCTCAGTGTTCTCCAAACAATGGGAAATTAAGGCAATTGTTTAAAAAGGGGTTAAAATTTAAACTGACAGCTTATCAATTGAAAGAAGATAAAATCTTTTTAAAATAAAAAAATAAAAGCACAGACTAAATTAGCTGGTACAAGGTAGGAGGAATATGTTAAATATATACTCATTACAATTCTGTTTACTGTTAATGCTCTCATAAATACATTTTTGTTGCATGTAGAATTTTTTAAAATAAACATTTCAGAAAAAGATATAATACATTTGTATTTTATTAAAAATGATTGCATTCCAGCACTAACAGAGGCCCGCTTGTTCCCTTTATGCAAAATAGAAATACTTGTGTGACTTTCTGACATTTACAGATAAAGATACACCTGTAAAATGTAAGTTATGTGCTGAGGAAATGCACCTCGAATGCATTAAACAATAAATGCATCTGTCACATGACAGGAAAGGCTACATATTTGTGGTTTTTAGAAATCATCTCCATAAGAAATGGTGTTAAGACCTACAATACCTACTGTCCCATGTACATTCATTCAGATTTGACAAAAAATGCATTAGGATTTATCAAAGAACGTTTTTAGGCATATCCTTTTATTTGCATATAAAGTTCCAAATGGACAGTGAAAATGATCAATTGAGATGGAAAATCTGCTGAAAATATAGTCACCCTCAGATCATCCAAGATGTAGATGAGTTTGTTTCATCATTGGAACAGATTTAGAGAAATGTAGCATTACGTCACTTGCTCACCAATGGATCCTCTGCAGTGAGTGGGTGCCATCAGAATGAGAGTCCAAATAGCGGATTTAAAAAACATCACAATAGTCCACAAGTAATCCACATAACTCCAGTCCATCAATTAATGTGTTTTGTGTTTTAGTTTCCATATAAAATGAGTCCTCCATCCATAATATTTATTTTTCCAGTGAAAGTCATCTCATCTGAATCAGGAGAGAAATATGCACAGATCAAGCACCGTTTACAAGCAGAAACAGTTCTAAACAAATATGTCGGTTTGTTTTGATGTGAGAGGACAACATGTGATGGACTGAAAGAAGTGTTATTAACTTTTGTGATTGTGTTTGACAGAAACCAGAGAAGGATGAGTGGGGAAGCGGTGTGGAAGCTCTCGAATGCGCCCTGCAGCTGGAGAAGAACGTCAATCACTCCCTCCTGGAGCTGCATAAGCTGGCCTCTCAGCACAACGACCCTCATGTGAGTATGCAGCTACTGATATGAATGCAATCTCATTAACAAACAAAACCTATTCCAAACTCACTCTTCTTGTTCTTACAGATGTGCGATTTCATTGAGACACACTACTTGGACGAGCAGGTGAAGTCCATCAAAGAACTGGGCGACTGGGTGACCAACCTGCGCCGCATGGGCGCTCCCCAGAACGGCATGGCCGAGTACATGTTTGACAAGCTCACACTTGGCAAAGAAAGCAGCTAAATACGTCCATCTTTTTCTTTGCTGAGTAGTTTTGCTATATGAGTGTTTATTTCCCTATAGGCCATCAGACTCTATTTTATGTTGTTTGACTGACTGGTCAAACTGTGTGTCCAGTTATTTAAAAACCTCTTAGCTTGTTTGACTCTGCCATGCTTCGCAATATTCGCATTTCTCATAAGCCATTCAACTCTATATCTCTAGCTTGTTCACAGTTTGACCTGCCTGCATGTGACGTGACTTGTCAATGAAATTATGCTCCAAACCAATAAAATAGAAACCTCTGGGATCTGAACTTGGTTTATGACTCCTTTATTGTTTCTGAGCTTTCAAAGGGGGTTATTAAATAAATATATAGAACTTAAGAAATTAAAGAAGTTTTCCTTGCATATGTGATTTAATATTGAGTTACAGTTTTTTATTTATTTTTTTCTAAACTATGGCAGTAAAATATTAAAGTGAGAGACAAACTAAAAGCCACGATTTTTAATGTTTTTGAAAGAAATTGTCCTCAGCTCATCAAGGCTGCATTTATTAGATCAAAAAAAAATGTATTCCTGTGAGGGAAAGCTGAATTTTCAGCATCATTACTCCAGTCTTCAGTGTCACATGATCCTTCAGAAATCATTCTAATATGCTGATTTGCCGCTCAGTAAACGGGAAACATTTCTTAATTTTAGGATTCTTTGCTGAATGGAGAGTTCAAAAGAACAGCATTTATTTGAAATGGATTTTTTTTTTTTACATGATAAATGACTACTGTCACTTTACATTTAATTTAATGGATCCTTGCTGACCCCAAACATCTTGAATGGTAGTGTAGGTTGACAATAAGAAATAAACCAAAATAATATTCACAGCTAAAATAGTATATTCTTCATAGCAGTGTTGACTACCATATTTTGATGTGGGTTCATGTTTTTTTTTTCTACTTAGTATCATATAATATTGAACTGTGACTCAGTAAATTGTCATGTATGTTTCAAACTTGTCTTTTTTTTTTCTTTTTTTTTTTGGATCGTGGCAAATACAGTGATTAAGGTTTTCTGATATTTAATGGTAAGTTAAAAATTGATGTCCCCTCATCAACTTAACAAATGTGAGAAGTTGTCACAGTCTTAGGCTAGTTATATGAGTAGACTTGCATTGAAGCCAAGCTAACAAGACACATCTGATCAAATTTTGTTTATTATTAAACCAGTTATATTACAATATAGCAACAATTTATAGTCAGCCTGTTGAAGAGTCATGTACTCCTGTTTTAAGTGTCTTGCTGTAACAACCAGTGGTGTGAAAGGGTTAATATTTCAGCCAGATCAGGTATCTAGTTTTTTTTTATTCATCAACAAAAGGGGAAATAAAAGAAAGAAATAAAACAGCCTGTTTCTCTTTTCATAAGAAGCAGGTGTTGTATAACCTGACTATATCGGTATTTACACTTCCTCTTCTATTAACTGTAATTTATATGAAAGACGAGAATAATATAAGATCCGTATATATAACAAAACAGTATATCTGTAGGGAAGTATTAAGTATGAAATATTTATATTGTGAAAATACACAATGTATTTATAGCACGTAGCAACGCAGAGTGGTTTCTGCAGACCAAAACTGAGACAAATTCGCCTTCAGTTTGATCTGCACACCTGTGAGACTAACCACAAACACAGATGTACCAAACATCTAGCTCATGTGTGGAAAAATGATATTAATATATCAGTACTTTGTGTACTTCCGTTGTTAATCTAATAGATGAACTGTTGCAAATGATTAACTGTAAACCATTGTTTCCATAGACCTAATTGTTCATGTTTGACTTGAACTGGTCAGTGTTTATTCATCCATGAAGCTCATCATATGTTGAATTACATAGTGACTAAGGAGTCTGGGAACATGAAGTGCAAGACTAAACATGACTGAATAATGACTATATAATCTTTTGAGATTGTCAACAAAACAGATATGAGGAAGTCAGCGTTAATATGTGGTAAAACAAGAACGACTTTAATCCAAGACACCTGTAGTGTCTTTGTGCTTGTCAAGATGAACATAGTTCTTCTTTCAAATAAACCTGAATAAAGATTTCTTTTATATATAATATAGTGTGTGTGTGTGTGTGTTTTCTCTCATTCTTGGAGGATTTTAAGGCCATAGCAGCAGGAAATGGTAGATTAAACCAGTTATAATGTCCTAAAATGAGATTTATAAATTTTATAAATACACTACCATTCATTTTTATTTAGCAAGGTTGCATTATAATGATAAAAAGTGACAGTAAAGACAATGTTACAAAAGCTTTCTATTTCAAATAAATGCTGCTCTTGTGAAATTTCTATCCATTGAGAATTTTTTTTTTTTTTTTTTTGTTGTTGTTGATATGAGTTCTTATTTGGGAATACCTCTTTTGTGCAATATTCTCATTTTATTTCCTGTTTTTGTAACTGGAAACTAAACAAGTGAGTTACTGTGCTCTTGAGAGAGCAAGAGTCTGAATTTGTAGCTATTTATTGATTTATTGTCTGATAAAACAATCTTCTCAGGTCATAACCCACTTCTCCAGGTGTGACATTATCAGTCAGTTATAATGCAGATGTCAATACTTTTGCAATCACTGTATGTTGTGTCATCTTTGAAAATCATGTTTGAGCTTTACAAAATGCTTGACGCATGCAGACTGGCTTATGTGCTTCTAGTGTCTATGTGTGCATGCAGACGTCTGGAATTTCCTTCTTCTGGAATGCCCTTTATTATGATGATTCAGTGGCTATTAGAGCTGGAAGTGACAACAGTATAAGAAATGAAACTAAAATTATTTGTATGCTATTTAAATATTTGCTTAAGTCATATATACATATATAGATATAGTTAATGTTTTAGAAATATAGTTGTGGTTTTGTATTTTAATTTTCTTTAAATATGTCTGCACATTTATTCATTTATTAGTTTTTTTGTTTATTTTGATTTAGTTATTTTAGTACTTAACTAGCTGAAATAAGTTTACATTTTTTAAATATTTTATTTTAGTTCATATTAATTTTAAGTAACACATTTATATATATATATATATATATATATATATATATATATATATATATTTTTTTTTTTTTTTTTTTTTTTTTTAGTTTATAAACAGTCATGTTTCACAAGTGTTTGTTTTCCCAGAAGCAGTTATGCAACACAGGATTAGCTGTCTCAGGACTAAATTAGTCTGATTTTTAGTCTCACATCACAGTTGGGAAAATCCATGTCCAGCCCAATCCGAGCCTTATAAAATGTCTCAAGCTGGGTGAAGACCTGACGTGACTGAACTGAGTGAACCTGAGAAGTAAGAGACTGACTAAACCAATCTCTTTCTTAATGCAAACATGTTAAGTTATAGGTTGTTTATCTATAGCTGCACTCTTATCTGTCTATGCAAAGAGATGGAGATTTGAAACTTTTTCTATTCGTGGCATGGTTAATATTGCTATTTGCTCACTGTTATATTTGTATATGTTCAGCTCTGTAATCATGAAGCTTATTCTTACTGTGCTGGTGTTGGTTTTGGTGGTCGAGACCCAGGCGCAATGGTACCACTTCCCAGGACAAGCCAAAGGTGGTCACTTATTTTCCTTTTTATCTGCATTTACTCGTTAGTCATGATTAGGCAGATTTTAACCACTTCACTGTGTTTTGTAGGTGCAAAGGACATGTGGCGTGCTTACCAGGATATGAGGGAGGCCAACTGGAAGGACTCAGACAAGTATTTCCATGCACGCGGGAACTATGATGCCGCAGGAAGGGGCCCCGGAGGCAGATGGGCAGCCAAAGTGATCAGGTGTGTCAAAAGTTCATTTGAGCACTTACAGTGAGCAAACATGTTAATGTTTACATTTTAAGTGCATGAAAATTGCATTAAATCATGTTTTGTTGTGTGCAGTGATGCAAGAGAGGCTCTGCAGGGAATCGGTGATTCGGGCCGTGGTAAAAAGGATTCTGAAGCTGACCAGGAAGCCAATCAATGGGGACGTAGCGGCGGTGACCCTAACCACTACAGACCGAGAGGCCTTCCCAAAAAGTACTGAAAAGAAGACCATTAGTGCAATAGAAAATGGTTGAAATCATTTTACTGTAAAACTGCTTGATTCAATTTTGCATTAAAAAAACAATTCACTCAATTTACATTTACATTTTACATTTTGACAGTTATCTTTAATTAAATTTGCATTTATGACATAAAAATACAATCTTTAAGTTTTCGCATCATTTAGTCTATGTAACGCTCTAGTGTCTGAATAAAGAAAACAACTTCATTCGTCATTTGTGTGTCTGTTTTCATGACGTCACTCATTGTTTATGCTGGTCACTCGCGCACGTTGTCTTGATCTACTAACATCTTTGTCTTGACTGGACATTAATTAAATCTGCATTTCTTACATCAAAATGCAATCTTTAATGTTATTGCTTTGATTTACTATAAAATAAAAGGTTGAGCCTTATTTTTATCAAGAATATTGATTGCTTGCATTGCATTTCTGTTCAAAAACTATATATTAAATTTATAAACTAAATTTTGAGGATCTATTTATCTATCTGATTCTCTCTGTCATAATGGAGGGGTATATAAATGCTTACTTCACTGCAGTGACAATTTAGGCTATCCCTCCAAACACTCCATCTCCATCTCCGTTTCTTCTGTTTTGTAGTTTGTAGGTAGGATTACATGATAACGTGAAATCGTGAGATCAAAGTCTATTCAATATGTTTTAGTATCTGAGTATACAACTTCAATGTATTTGTATGTATTTTTCACCTCACTCAATGTTCATGATGGAGAGAAACCAGCTGGTCGTTCAAGCACATTGATCCACAAAGTGTCAATAATAATAATTAAAAAAAAAGATAAATAATGATTTCAGCACAAAATAAACTAAAAATGATGAATTGCACATGGAGATTATAGCACAAGCTAATTTATATCTCTGCAGGTCCCTATATGATTTTTCATTAGAAAAACATACAAAACATCATTAAACCTGAAAGCACATATATAATTAGTAAAAGTTTTAACAACAAGTTAAATGCTTCATATTTTACAATTTTTTTTTATCGTTTTAGATATATATATATATATATATATATATATATATATATATTACCACCTTGCAGCGTCTTGCTGTTTAATGCTGTTGTGTCTGATGTACTTGTGCATTCAAACTTATGTCAATAAGAGTCTTAAAGTAAAAAATGATTTTACCAAGTTTCCAAGTGAAAGTGAAAGTGTGAGTGGTAACACTGTATACAAGTGTTGGCTACATGTGCAGGCACATCTGGAATTTCCATCCCTTACGTAACAAAAATATTTGGGGATAAACTGTGAAATATAATGCGATATATTACACAATACATTTGGGAAACCAGTGCTTATACTTTTCAATATAGCCTACAGCAATCTATCTATGCATTGACAATATGGCTATATATTGATACATACAAATATATTTAGAAATGAAGACAAAAACACATTTTCACAAAGTTTGATCCCTTATTAAGTATATATTGCACATACATGTTCCAAATGTGAATGTATGTACACACATAGGGGTCTATACACACACATTCACAGAATGAGTTACAGCAGATTTCTAGTTCCTAGCATGGTTTGCTTCTGACAATTTTAAAATTAAGTGTTTTTTTCATGTGTTTTTGCTCAATATTATTATAGAGGGAGATCTGTTAGTGTTAATGTTGTATTATTTTGAAATTTACAAAGGGCTTCTGGTATGTGTAAGTTTGTGGGGTTACCATTGTGCCTGTGGTTGATATATATATATCAACATATATACATATATATGTATGTATGTATATATTTAAGGCCTCACACACATTTGGGAGAGCAAACAACAGCAAACTCCACACAAAAGCAAAAACACTGATTTATTTTCAGTTTATCTTGCGCTGAAATTATGATCTCTATACAAATAAAGTCAAAGTCAAAAACATTTAAATATTAAAAAAATCAGTCTTTCTTTCTTTTTTTCTTCCTTGCTTTTTTATTTTTATGTTTTTAAATTTCATAATTTTTATTTATTTATTTATTGACAGTTTGTGGATCAGTGTACTTGAGCGACCAGCCGGTGGCGTTCCATCATAAACAATGAGTGAGGTGAATGAAAACAGTCTATGAAATAGACACACAAATAGTTGAAGCTGTTTACTCAGATACTAAAACATGTTCGATATACATTTAGCTCACAATTTCACGTTACCAACCTACCTACAACTACAGAAAAACAGTAAATGGAGATGGGTTCAATTTTCACCGCTTTGCCGATGCCACTCAAATCACGTGTTCATGAATTTTGAGTTGTTGACTGAAGGTCTTTTGTAATACCATAATTGTTGGTAACAAAATTTGACAAAGATGTTGGTAGATAAAGAAAATGTTCTTGAGTGACCAGCTGGTGGCGCTCTAACATAAACAATGAGTGACATTTTCAAAACATACACAAACTACAAATGAATTTGCTTGATTTATTCAGACTAAGCATGTTACACAGACTGTATGATGCTAAAACTTAAAGATTGAATTTTCTGATATCATAAATGCAGATTTAATTAAGGATAGTGTCAATATGTTAAAAAAAATGGTTGAAATGGTGAAATGGTTTTATATAAAATTGAATCAAGCAGTTTTAGAGCAAAAATGATTTCAGCCATTTTCTGTTGCTCTGATGTTCTTCTTTTCAGTAATTTTCGGGAAGGCCTCTCGGTCTGTAACGGTTGGGGTCACCGCCGTTACGTCCCCAGCGATTGGCTTCCTGGTCAGCTTCAGCATCTGAATAACCGCGGCGAGTCAGTACCTGCATAGCCTCTCTTCCATCACTGCACACATCAGAGCAAGATTAATTAGTGATTTAATGCAATTTCCATGCACTTAAAATGTAAACATTAACATACGATAATAATATTACAATTCAAAATTCTCAAAAATAATTTAAACATCCATAACAGCACATTGAGCTGCTGTTGCATGACATAGTGCAAGCAAGCAAATGAACTTCTGAAGAATAAAATCAAGTCAAATCTACCACACATGACATACCTGATCACTTTGGCTGCCCATCTGCCTCCGGGGCCCCTTTTTGCAGCATCATAGTTCCCGCGTGCATGGAAATACTTGTCTGAATTCCTATAGCCGGCCTTCTTCATATCCTGGTAAGCACGCCACATGTCCTTTGCACCTACAAAACACAGTGAAAGTGGTTAAAATCTGCCTAATCATGACTAACGAGTAAATGCAGATAAAAAGGAAAATAAGTGACCATCTTTGGCTTGTCCTGGGAAGTGGTACCATTGCGCCTGGGTCTCGACCACCAAAACCAACACCAGCACAGCAAGAATAAGCTTCATGATTACAGAGCTGAACATATACAAATATAACAGTGAGCAAATGGTAATATTAACCATGCCACGAATAGTAAAAGTTTCAAATCTCCATTTCTGTGCATAGACAGATAAGAGTGCAGCTATAGATAAAGTATCTATAACTTAACATGTCTGCATTAAGAAAGAGGTTAGTTTAGTCAGTCTCTTACCTCTCAGGTTCACTCTGTTCAGACACATCAGGTCTTCACCCAGCTTGAGACCTTTTATAAGGCTCAGACTGGGCTGGAATTTCTAAAATGGAGAGCTGATTTATGACTAGATTATTTTATCAGACAATAAATAAATGAATAGCTACAAATTCACACTCTTGCACTCTCAAGCACACAACAACACACATGTTAAGTTTCCACTTACAGAAACAGGATTTTTTTTTTTTTTTCCAAACAAGAACTGTCATGCCAACCAAACAACAAAATATAAAGGCCAGCAGCCCTCTTTACTGATGCAAATCATTATGTAACTGAATAATGTGTTTTGCAGACAACTTTATCCAAAGTGACTTTAAGTTTACACATCACGTCATGCATTTTGTGAAATTAAATGAAATTGTTTTGATTCACTGTGTTGGCTACAGTGTGTGAGAATTCCCAGATGTTAAAACTGACAGTGTGAGTGTGAGTGTGAGGTCTGAATAATCCATGGAGATTCCAGATGTCTGCACAAGCAGCCAATGCTTGCAAACCAGAGTGTGTGTATATAGTGTTACCACTCATGCTTTCACTTTCACTTGGAAACTTTGGTAAAATCATTTTTTGCTATATATATACATACGTACATACATACATATATATATATATATATATATATATATATATATATATATATATATATATATATATATATATACAGGTGCATCTCAATGAATTAGAATGTCGTGGAAAAGTTCATTTATTTCACTAACTCAACTCAAATTGTGAAACTTGTGTATTAAATAAATTCAATGCACACAGACTGAAGTAGTTTAAGTCTTTGGTTCTTTTAATTGTGATGATTTTGGCTCACATTTAACAAAACCCACCAATTCACTATCTCAACAAATTAGAATATGGTGACATGCCAATCAGCTAATCAACTCAAAACACCTGCAAAGGTTTCCTGAGCCTTCAAAATGGTAACACAATAACCTATACAATCATGGGGAAGACTGCTGATCTGACAGTTGTCCAGAAGACAGTCATTGACACCCTCCACAAAGAGGGTAAGTCACAGAAGGTCATTACTGAATGGTTGGCTGTTCACAGAGTGCTGTATCAAAGCATATTAAGTGAAAAGTTGACTGGAAGGAAGAAATGGGGTAGGAAAAGGTGCACGAGCAACAGGGATGACCACAAGCTTGAGAATACTGTCAAACAAAGCTGATTCAAACACTCGGGAGAGCTTCACAAGGAGTGGACTGAAGCTGGAGTCAGTGATCAGTCAGTGATCAAGAGTCACCACGCTCAGACGTCTTCAGGAAAAGGGCTACCAAGCCACTTCTGAAACAGAAACAATGTCAGAAGCATCTTACCTGGGCTAAGGAGAAAAAAAACTGTACTGTTGCTCAGTGGTCCAAAGTCCTCTTTTCAGATAAAAGTAAATTTTGCATTTCATTTGGAAATCAAGGTCCCAGAGTCTGGAGGAAGACTGGAGAGGCACAGAATCCAAGCTGCTTGAAGCCCAGTGTGAAGGTTCCACAGTCAGTGATGAATTGGGCTGCCATTTCATCTGCTGGTGTTGGTCCATTGTGTTTTCTGAAGTCCACAGTCAACGCAGCCATCTACCAGGAGATTTTAGAGCACTTCATACTTCCTTCTGCTGACAAGCTTTATGGAGATGCTGATTTCATTTTCCAGCAGGACTTGGCACCTGCCCACACTGCCAAAAACACCAAAAGTTGGTTAAATGACCATGGTGTTGGTGTGCTTGACTGGCCAGCAAACTCACCAGACCTGAACCTCATAGAGAATCTACGGGGTATTGTCAAGAGGAAGATGAGAGACACCAGACCCAACAATGCAGATGAGCTGAAGGCCACTGCCAAAGAAACCTGGGCTTCCATACCACCTCAGCAGTGCCACAAACTGATCACCTCCATGCCACGCAGAATTGAGGCAGTAATTAAAGCAAAAGGAGCCCCTACCAAGTATTGAGTACATATACAGTAAATGAACATATTTTCCAGAAGGCCAACAATTCACTAAAAATGTTTTTTTTATTGGTCTTATGAAGTATTCTAATTTGTTGAGATAGTGAATTGGTGGGTTTTTGTTAAATGTGAGCCAAAATCATCACAATTAAAAGAACCAAAGACTTAAACTACTTCAGTCTGTGTGCATTGAATTTATTTAATACACGAGTTTCACAATTTGAGTTGAATTACTGAAATAAATGAACTTTTCCACGACATTCTAATTCATTGAGATGCACCTGTATGTATATATATATATATATATATATATATATATATATATATATAACAATAAAAACATTGTAAAATATGAAGCATTTATGAAGTCTATTTTTTATGAAACCTTTTTTTTTCTTTGAATTCTAAAAGTCATTAGTGAGTTGTTAAAACTTTGGAATATGTTACCAAATTAAATGAAATTATCCTTTTTTAGCATTTACTAATTATATACTGTATGTGCTTTCAGTTTTAATGATGTTTTGTAAGAAAGAAAGAAAGAAAGAAAGAAAGAAAGAGTACAAAAAATCATGATTTCAGCACAAAATAAACTGAAAACGATGAATTGCACATTATATTATAGCACAGAGATTATAGCACATAAGAAAAACATACAAAATATCATTAAAACTGAAAGCACTTATAAAATTAATAAATGCTAAAAAATAAAGCTATTTTATTTATTTTGGTAACATTTGGAAGTTTTAACAACTCACTAATGACTTATTTTAGAATTCAATGCAAAAAAAACAAAACAAAACAAAAAAGCTTTCATAAATTCTTAAAAGCTTTAAAGTTAGACTTCATAAATGCTTCATATTTTACAATGTTTTTATTGTTAATGCTGTTTTGTCTGATGTACTTGTGCATTCAAACCTATGTCAATAAGAGTCTTAAAGTAAAAAATGGTTGTAAAAAATGATTTAAGTTTCCAAGTAAAAGTGAAAGCGAGTGAGTAGTAACACTATATACACATACTCTGGTTCGCAAGTGTTGGCTACATGTGCAGGCATCTGGAATTTCCATGTCCTGGGATGATTTAGGCATCACACTGCAAGACAGGGCCGTGCACAGACATTGTGAGGGGCAGTGGCCCAAACCAAAAAAAGGGGCACTAGGGCGGCTTGTTAATACAAATTTGCCAGTTGTTACAAATCTACAATTAAAAGAGAAGACAGCACACTCTGTAATAATTTCAGACTTTATTGTAGATGTTTTGATGAGTGGGCTCTCCCTCACTCTCTGAGCCTGCTTCTGCCTCATCTTCAATGGAAGTACAGAGTGGGGTAAGTTGACCCACCCCCTGTATCTTGTATTTTGGAACCCCCGCTCCATCATTTCTGCCAGAGCGTGAAAAGGAGAAATTCAAAAACTGTATTTGGCTTGTCAAAGTAAAAATTTAGCATAACAGATGTAATGGTTGTTACATCAAAGCAAATTTATACAGGTCTAAAAATATTTATGATACATATAGGTGATTAAGCAACATATAAACTATGCAAATCATTTAGCTAAATATTAGCCTGAACTGGTAAGCTACAGTAGTTTTTTTTTTTTTTTTTGGATTTACATTCCAAGGGAAAGCATGACCCGGAAAAATGTGTAAACCTAAAGTCACTTCAGATAAAAGTGTCTGCCAAATGCATTAATAATGAATTGCTAATAGTTTCAGACATAAACTATTCAGTTATGTAATGATTTGCATCAGTAAAGATGGCTGGCCTTTTTTTGCACCCTTCTTATCTTAATTAGTCAAGTAAATAATCATGGCTTTCTCAAAGACATCTGATTTCCCAGAAACAGTTGTACAACAGGGGGATCAGCCCCAAGAGCCAAAATATTTATAGCACATCAAAACTGTAAAACTCTGTATCCAAGTCGATGACTCTAGCTTTGGAAAAACCTTACTCATGCCAAAGACAGAAGTGAGATACTGCCTCAGCATCACAATGTAAGAACGCTGTGCTCAAGAGGTTTTAGTTTACTCTCTTTACATGCAAAAATCGTATTATATCCATATTGACTGTGCTTTTAATATTTGTAATAAGGGGAATATTTAAAAGAATAGCTTGCCAAAAACGAATATTTGCTGAAATTCCATTCACGTTCAGGCCATCCAAGATGTAGATGAGTTTGTTCCTTCATCAGAACAGATTTGGAGAAATTTAGCATTGCATCACTTGCTCACCAGTGTATTCTCTGCAGTGAATGGGTGCCGTCAGAATGAGATTCCAAACAGCTGATAAAAACATCACAATAATCCACACCACTCCAGTCCATCAATTGTCTTGTGAAGTGAAAAGATACAAGCTCATAAGAAAAAAATCCATCAAGGTTTTTTACCTTTAAACTGTTGCTTCTGGCCAAAGTATGACTCCATAATCCATAACAATGTTAAAAAGTCCATCCCATTGTCCTCTCACCCACATATTTGTTTAGAACAGTTTCATCAGCACAGCAGTGAAAACTTAACCCACAACCCTAATTATCTGACTAAGTGGTATTGGATTTACCTTTATCCTACCAATAATAACTGGTCATTATGAACAGTATGCCAACATTTTCATTCCCTGAACAAAGGTTTGAACGTGATTGACAACATTCATAAGTGTGTCTCCAGGTAATTAAAGTTCTGCCATTTTCAAATTACACAGCAAGTATTAAAAAGCTCAATTTAAGGTATTCACAACTTTTAAACAAATGACCACGAGTGCAGTTATCTGTGGGCTCTCGAGTGTGATCATGGAGTACAGATTCCCATCGCTCATCTTATTCCACATTATAAGCATCATCTGAACATTCTGAAATGACCAAAGCAGCAGAAATCATTTTGTAATAAACTTTATTTTGGTCCCGAGGAGACAGATTAGTCAAAGAGTCCGAATCCCATGTCATCTTCGGATTCTTCAGACTCCTCTTTCTTCTCTTCTTTCTTCTCCTCCGCTGCAGGAAAAAGATAATGAACAGACATTTACGTTACACGACCTACAGGAAGCCAATCAACATTTGCCCATAACAAAAGACAAATGATATATTTCAAACAGTTACAGAACACTACATTTACTCCCCCTTAAGTTTTAGTCCCATAGTTTATGCTAATTACACTGAGGTTTACCTACTTGCCCATATTGGATATTTGATTGAAATGATGGTTGACAGAAAATCAGCCTTTTAAGAGCTAATAAATATAGGCTGAAAACACTGATCTGTATCGCCCAACTCTATTAGAGAGCCAGGCATAAGGAAAAAGGCAGCACTGACCTGCAGGGGCGGCAGCAGATGCTCCAGCGGATGGGGCGGCAGCGCTGGAAGCAGCTACAGCTCCTCCGGACGGCACACTGGCCAGCTTACTGAAACCTGTCAGACGGCCACAGACACAGACTCTGAGACACGCTCACCCAAACTGAATGTTTTCAAATGATTGATTTCTTATCCATGATGCTCATATGTTGATATATCAGAAATCATGTTTAGTTTGTCATGTGCTTTTTGTCCAGAATTGTAAACTAATTGCAGAAACCACTTGATTGGAGCAAACTGAGGTTAAGTGACCTGCAGTTTTCCCATGCACTTTTTCAACAAATTCATAAGTGATTAAGGGTTTTTAGCAATCATTTTCTAAAGATTATAATCTGAGAGCAATTTCTATTAAACTACACTAGAGCTAGAATTTACATAACTTAATATCCTCAACCCAAAATTTATTTATAAAGCACTTTCAAAACCATCAAGGTAGACCAAAGTTATGTACAGAGAAAAAGAAACAATTAAAGCTATAAAGACTATTGAAGTACATTTTACAAGAAAAACAACTACTTATTCTACTTCAAAATCTTGCATTTAAGTGTTACTTGCTCTGTAACCATTCGTGAAAATTATTAGCAATTTCTGAGTGAAAATTATTTTTAAAGTAAATCCTACACCAAGTTTATTAAATGAAACAGATCCTTGGAGAAAATTCTAATTCAGTTTTTCAAAATTTAACATTTAAATGTATTACCTGCCATATCTTTATGAAACGTATTAGCAATTTTTGAAGAAAATGTTGAAATTCCCTGACATTTTCCAAGTTTTCCATACCCACAGGAACCCATGATTTAACGAAACCATAATAAGTTTATATTCTCAAGTCAAAGACTTCCCTTACGTCTGTGACATTATGCTACCAGTTCAAAACAATGACCAACATACCTTGGGCAATCACTTCCTCCAAATTTTTGCCACTGAGCTCAGACACAACCTACAAATATATAAGTCAATATTAAAGAAAAGCACATAAATGACAGGTAAATGGACATAGTCTCTTACAAGCACACCATTTGCTCCTGGGTGTTGATGCACAGGTTTACCTTGCTCATCCGGGAGTCATCAGCCTCAATGCCGACGCTGTCCAGGATCTTCTTGATGTCACCTGTGCTGGGGCTGTCTTTGCCTCCGAGGGCAGCGAGCAGGTAAGCAGCTACGTAACGCATCCTACAATAAATAAAGAGAAGTGAATGCATTAGCATGTAGGAAGCATTGGCAGCTTACAGAAATATTTACAGCTGGATGTCCCAATAATATTAGCAAATAATACTGCTATATTTAAAATAACCTTAATTTCACGCAATTAAAATAAATAAATGCATTAAATGTGCGCACACACACAAAAAAAATAAAATAAAAAATAACTTCTACATAACTTGACCATTATTTAAGATATTCTACTATCAAGGATTTTTAAATTTAAAGAGCTAGAGCGTAATTTAGTGTTGTTTAGTGTACTTAAGCTAAATCAATGGCATCTTTTACTAGTAATTCAGAGATATGCCACATGGCTGATTATACTGCTGTTAGCGGACTGTGTGTCAATACTTCAATCTGAGCTTCTGTATTACATCAGTCTCGCAAAAGAAGGATTGAGGGTCTTCGTTGTTTCAAATACGTTCATCATTTCCTCATTGGACGGTTATATGTGCTTGTTAAATTAGTGTTTTTATTCACTCACTTCGCGGAGAGGGAGTTTCGCGTCTTCACTAGCGGGCTCGTGCAGGCAGAAAGGAAGCGGAAAAGCGGCGAAAACCGGAAATACGACACGGCCGATGACGTCGCCGGCGAGGAGCGAATCGAAAGGGTGAAAAGCACGTCAATCACGAGGCTGAGGGCGGAGCCTCGCCACTTTTTTTTCTCTCTGATTTGGATGGGATATGTTTTTATGAATAAATTCCGCACAGTTTTATGCAACATATTACTACAATAATATTTAAAAAGAAAAATAATAATAAAAAAAATATTTATTTTTGTGGTCAGTGCGCCCAGTCGACATGACATAATAAATTGGTTGATTGATGTTTTACATAATATGTTACATTTAGGCAACACGAATCATTATAGAGAAATGGCAAAAATACAGAGTTCTTCTGTCATGCATGCACGTCCACTGTTGGTCATTGTTAGTGGACGAATAAATTAATATAGTGAGAGTGTGAAAAGTATGCTGTTATTGTTTTTATAAAAGTCCACAGCAACAAAACTGGCCATTATAAATTCCAAATTATTTAGGTATTACGCAATTTAAACCATCGAAAACATGCCAGCAGAGGTCATTGTTCATCATGAGCATATAAACCAAATATAGAAAGTGACTGTCTGAGATGGAGCTCACATGCACCACTCTCATCTCATCTCATCTCATCTCATCTCATCTCATCAGTTGATTTATAAGGTAAATATATCATATTTATTTAATACAGACTACACTCAAACCATGCTTTTCTGAAATGCATATTTAGAGGGTATTCATGCAGTATTGGGCTAGTTACTCAAAGAATGTAATATATTACTCATTACTAGCTACTCTTTTCAAAAGTAATGTTACTTATTACTTTCTGGCAACAGTAATTAGTTACACTACTAGTTACATTACTTTTCCTTCAAGCCCCACATAAGTTGTAACTGTGAATCTTCCACATAAAATTCTTCTAAAATGTTACTAACAACTCATTTGACCAAAATCCACATTGGATCGCAGTCAGAAGTGATTATAAACACTCAATAATAATGGATAGTGACATTCCAGTAGAAGTATTGTATTAATCTCATTAATTGTCATGTGTAGCTTGAAGCTAATTGTAATTTCTCCATTACCCATATACGATTATATTTCATTATGTATTTTATCAAATCACATAAGTTTGTAAGAGACTGTTTAATTTTCCAGAAAGATTTTAAATTATAGTAATATAATGTACCACATGCTGATCAGAGGGATGTATAATGCCAGAGTAAAGTAAAGCCATAACTTACACAACAGTGTTCAGATCATCTTTTTTTTCCTGACAAAATCAATATAATGCAATACTTCTACCTGCTGAATGTAAGCTTTTCCATATTCCAAGCTTGCCTGGTGCACTGGGGACATCACATGTGGGGAAGTCGTGGCCTAATGGTTAGAGAGTTGGGCTTGTAACCTGAAGGTTGCCGGTTCGATTCTCACACCGGCAGGAATTGAAGGTGGGGATTGTGAATGAACAGCACTCTCTCTGCCTTCGATACCATGACTGAGGTGCCCTTGAGCAAGGCACCGAACCCCCAATTGCTCCCTGGGCTGCCCACTGCTCCGGGTGTGTGTTCACGGTGTGTGTGTGTGCGTGTTTGTTCACTATTCACTGCTGTGTGTGTGCACTTGGATGGGTTAAATGCAGAGCACCAATTTCGAGTATGGGTCACCGTACTTGACAATACGTCACGACTTTCACTTTCACATGCATGTGCGAGTCGTGAAAATTATGAAAATAAATCTAGGAATTATTTGATTGTTGGATTTTAAATCAGTAGGGTTGAGGCATCAAAAGTAACTAAGCTGTTTTATGGATGGTAACTGTAATATTATTACTGAAATCGTATTAGTAATTAGTTACACTACTAGTTACTGCAAAAAGTAATATTATTACAGTAACTAAGTTACTAGTAACCACTGCTGGGGAAAGTTACTTTTAAAAGTAATGCATTACAATATTGTGTTACTCCCTAAAAAATAACTAATTACGTTACTTAGTTAATTTTTATGGAAAGTAATGCGTTACGTTACTTTTGCGTTACTTTGGCATTACTTTTTAAATACGAGCAGGGCTTGATTGTTTGTTTTTAATATAAGAAGTTCTATTTATAGCAAATGTAAAAGCCCTTTCACACCAAAAAGTGTCATGAATAAACCTCAGGCTGAAGAAAAAGTAAATTCACGTCTGTACAGCAGAATACAGAATACAGCAATAAAAAAAAAAACGAAGCACAATTGTTAGTTTTTTTAAGTCATTTTTGCTTATTAGTATGGTTGAACTGGATCATCAAAGGGCAGCAGCAAAGACATAGTTTAATAAAATGGGATTAGATACATTTGTGTTATTTAACATTTAATTATTGCAGGCTTGCATATTCTGAGTTTGCATTTCACTGTTTTAATTCATTTTGATGAATACTAAATCAGTTTTTTGCGAGTGAGATGAATTAATGCACATTCACATTTAGTCTAGAACTGCAGTAACATCATGTTCACACAGCACACACAATGCCTCTGTACTTCCGATTTCTCCCAACATGAGGACAGGAGACTTGTCAGTCAATAAATGGGAAAACAAAGTAAAGGGACGTTACTTTTTTGAAAAAGTAACTCAGATATTTTCTTGTAAATTAAAAAGTAATGTGTTACTTTACTAGTTACTTGAAAAAAGTAATCTGATTACGTAACTCGCGTTACTTGTAATGCGTTTCCTCCAACACTGCTAGTAACTAGTTACTGCCCAACACATGCAAAATCAAATCGACAGACAACAGAGTCAGAAAATAACTTTTATATTAAAATACAAAACTTGCACCCTGGAAATGAGTTTCAGGAGGATTTTACCTTGATGAGAACAATATTTTCTAACTATTTGAAAACACAAGTTTAGCTGTGGCCTAAATAATGCTCAAGATAGCATAACATAGCAGACATTCTACTAGAAGGCAAACTGGCCTGTGTCTTTGTTAGATTATACAGCTGTCTGAACTGTATTTCAATCTGTTCATCGCACAAAGCTGTTTTAAAAGTTGTATGGTATTATTTTGCCCTTTTTGGAGTTTGACAGTATAAATTACTATCCACCTTCACTGCAAAATAGCAACATCTCCTTTCATTTCTCAGAATAAAGAAAGCAATTTCATTTAAAAAGACATGAGGGTGAGTAAATAATGACAGAATTTTCATTTTCTGGGTGAACTATCCAAGCGATAAAATCATAATGAAAAGGTCTCTGACAGACAGAAAAAACTGGTGAGAATGTGAGCAATGTAAAGGAAACATCAGACTGTCTGATATTAGACAAATAAGTGACAGATGAATGATAAAGCAGTAAAGGGATAGTTCACCCAAAAATGAAAATTCAAATCATCATTTATTTGCCTTCATGTTGTTCAAACCTAGATGACTTTCTTTCCTTGAAATGCAAAAGGTATTGTTTGTCAGGATGCCCTGACTGCTGTTTTCAAAATTATTTATTGCCATATGTACAAGTGCTGTGTACGAAGTACAATGTTAATCTTACTTGAATGCATCTCAACAGATTATAACAAAACAGAATACAATATACAGTACTACTATGTAGAAAAATATTCTTATAGAGATAACAAAGATAAACAACAATAAATAAATAAAACAATGTTATGTTTCCATAATAACAATATTATAATTATTAATCATTATTAATTATTATTTAATAATAATAATAATAATAATAATAATAATAATTACTGTTTGCACCAGTAGGTGGCGACAAGTGACAAGTGTCTTTATGAATGAGTCATTTGCTTGTTAATTCAACCGGTTCATTAAAAAACGCTGATTCATTCAGGAACAAACAATCAACTGTCTTTATGAGTAAATAATTGAATCACATATCTGTTCAAAAAGGCTGACTGCATTTAGAAAGGAAACAAGTGAGCAAATCATTGAATCATCTACTCGTTCAAACAAACAGAATCATTCAGTAACAAAACAAGTGACTGTTATGAGTGAGTCACCAAATCATTCACTCAACCAATTCATTAAAACAAACAAATGTCATTTATTAAACTCTTGAATAAAACCAATATTGCACACGGTGACACTCGCAATCATGATGTTTATCTGAATGTGGAAAATGTTGTGCAGGTTCATTAATTTGAGGTAAGACTTGAGGAGAACTGACTTTACGCATTCACAGTAATGATAAGGAAAAGTTAGTTCTGAGAAAAGTTCCTACATCATTTGCTTGCAGATATTTTGTTCAAATATGGCCACCTGTATATTGAATCAGACTGCAGAGGCAAATAAGATATTGAAATGCTTTAATACATTCAGTTCTTTAGGGGGGGAAACTTGCAAAAAGAACAGAAAAGCAGAGAGAATATTGAAGGCTGTCTGTGGGACTCTTTCAGGGCTCTGCTCTCATCTTCTCATCTTCCCTCCCAGGTCTTTTCTCTCTCTGTCCTCTTTGAACACCCTTATATTTACTCTCTCTCTCTCCTGCCTTGTACACTAGCAGCCTCTGTTCCTGTAAGTCTTATCAATGGCTGGTTTTGAGTTTCTGAACATTATCTCTCAATGGGATGCATTGTGGAGACTGCCTGTGGATTCAGGATAAATGTGAGTCTGCTGGCTTTGCCAGAGTTTTATTTGTCACATCATTCAACAGGCTTGTTTTAGCTGTAGTGCACAGAATTTAAAAAAAAAAAAAACCCCTCAAAGCCTTTATCCAGAAGGAAAATCAATCACTCAGAGTTGCTCGTTCATAGCTCAGGACACTTAATGAAGCTCTCACTTGGGTTTCAGGTAAGTATAAACTTGGCCTCAGATGTTTATCCTATTAATAAGAATAGATACAAATGAGATGATTGTTTAGAGCTGTGGGTGAATATATGATTGTGAATAGTAGCTCAGGTCAGATGGTTTTGGAGGAATTTGATGAGAAATGATGAGTTCATTTTGAGATTTTTCACATTTGATTACAGACTTTATCTTGAGCACAGTTTGAGACACGTGAGATTTATGGGGTCTTTTTCTCAGAAGAAAAAGCTGGTTTCCATTTTGATTCTGGATTGCTGTCAGTTGATACGGTGTTTTTTGTCATTTTTCTTTTTTTTTCTGAGCTGGTTTTAAAAATAGTTTTGATCTACAAGTGCCTCTAAAAAAGCTACTTTTTGGAAAGTTTTTCATTTGTACTTTTCTAAGAGCCATTTCAATAGAACTGCCATAAATCCTCACTTGTCAATCATGACTTATAAATGAAATGCTGTGCTGGAGCTTCAGCCACAAAACACTTTATCAGCCACCAGTGTTGCTGTTGGCATGTATTTGTTAGCTTGTAAACTGGAGACATTTTTAGGCTATTGAGAGGAAATTGAAAACTGATGCACAAAACGTCTTGAACCTGAATTTGGTGACCTAAGTTATAGTTAGCAGTGAGCTCTTTCTGATTCTGCATATCCTAACTTATTAAATTGATTACACTTCTCTTTGTATATAAATATCTGCTAGATGCATAATTATAATGCATCAAACATATTATTGATATGTTTATCATTATAGATTCATATTTTATGTAATTTACTCACCCTCAGGCAAAATGTAGATGAGTTTGTTTTGTCATTGAAACAAATTTGGAGAAATGTAGCATTACATCACTTGCTCACCAGTGGATCCTCTGCAGTGAATGGGTGCCGTCAGAATGAGAGTCCAAACAGCTGATAAAAACATCTCAATAATCCACAAGTAATCCACACCACTCCAGTCCATCAGTTAATGTCTTGTGAAGTGAAAAGATGTGTGTTTGTAAGAAACAAATCCATCAAGTTTTTTTAACTTTAAACCATCGCTCCTGCCGACACATGAGCCCATAATCCATAACAACCCTTTCTCCAGTGAAAAAGTCCATTAGCTTTTGTCCTCTGACATCAAAATCCACTGACATATTTGTTTAGAAGTGTTTTTTACCTGTAGACAGTGCTTGATCTGTCCATATTTTTCTCTTCATTCAGATGAGACAACTTTTTCTACTGTAGGAAATGTTATTATAGACTCATATTTTGACCAGAAGTGATGGTTTAAAGTTAAGAATGTCTTATTTGTTTCTTTAACATGCATCTTTTCGCTTCACAAGATGTTAATTGATGGACTGGAGTGGTGTGGATTATTTGTGGATTATTGTGATGTTTTTATCAGCTGTTTGGACTCTCATTCTGACGGCACCCATTCACTGCAGATGATCCATTGGTGAGCAATCTGTTACAATGAAAAACCAAACTCATCTACATTTTCAGCAATTTTTCTTTATTCTTTTAATATGTTTATTTAAGTTTTGTTATTTAATGTTAGCGAATAATGAAACAACACAACCAAGGTTTGTAAACTGTAATTTACAGTAGATATTCAGGCAAGACTTGGGGGGAAAACAACACATGTAATATTTAGTTTGATCTCTTAAAGTGAAAAAACGTCTCGGTTACGTATGTAACCCTCGTTCCCTGAAGGAGGGAACGGAGACGTCACGTCGGATGACCGACGAAATTGGGATCTCGCCAGAGAGACCAATCCACTTCGAGTGTAACTAAACGAGCCAATGGACATTGGCATGCGATTATTGCATCCAGCTGCCGCTGATCACAGTGTGAGCATAAGAGGCAGCTGATGCACCGCATCAATTATGTTTTCGCTGAGGAGCCGAGCCGGCGACCCGGCAGCTCAGCGGTGGTACAGCGACTGTGGCGACGGGACGTGACGTCTCCGTTCCCTCCTTCAGGGAACGAGGGTTACATACGTAACCGAGACGTTCCCCTTTCAGTCGGTCACTCCGAGTCACGTCGGATGACCGACGAAATTGGGATCCCTACCAAAGCGCCACAGGAGCTGCCCCTTCCAGTGCCCTGTGTAGGCCTCTTGACCCTTCCTATAAGGCAGACGATAGGACCGGGCTCTACACAGAGAAGGTCAACTACTGGTGTTCCTTGAGCAACCCAACAGTAGGACTAGGATAACACTGGGAAGCGTGCCCTTCCACTTGGAAGAGGCACACTGCGGAGTCACCTCCTCCCAGAGGGGGTTAAGTGACATTAAAACATGTGGAGTAACCCCGAAGGGCCCTATTGCACATGGAAGTCTCTGAGATGGCTCAGGCTGCATCTTTAGAGATGGCAGAACGTGGTCCGCCAGGGGAAACACGGCTCTAATAAGAATACCGTGGAACACACATATGGGATCCCGGCAGGGTCTCTCATATAGGCACTAGCCTCACACCAGATTTCAAGAATTCATTGGCTGAAGGCCTGGCGCCGGACGCCCCGCCGCGTCTGGACGCCGGAGTGCTGGAGGACTCAACAGGGTTTGCCTGGTTAAGGAACTCTCTGGAGAATTAGGCGTAAGGACGCCGCAAGCCGACTCTGAGCCGGCCCTCTCAGTGCCACTACCCGTTTGAGGTGAGAACACAGGAGGAAACCGGTTCGACACGTAGGCTATAAAACCTAGCGAACGTGTTGGGAGTCGCCCAACCCGCAGCTCTACAGATGTCTGCTAGCGAGGCACCACGAGCCAGCGCCCAGGACGATGCGACACCCCTAGTGGAGTGAGCACGCAACCTGAGCGGGCAGGGCACACCTTGTGCTTCGTAGGCCAAGGTGATGGCATCCACTATCCAGTGGGCCATCCTCTGCTTGGAGACAGCCTTCCCCTTCTGCTGTCCTCCGTAACAGACAAAGAGCTGTTCTGAGGTCCTGAAGCTCTGAGTTCTATCCACGTACTGACGCAGTGCGCGTACAGGACAGAGCAAAGCTAGGGCTGGGTCTGCCTCCTCCAGGGGCAGCGCTTGCAGGCTCACTACCTGGTCCCTGAAGGGCGTGGTAGGAACCTTGGGCACATAGCCGGGCCGGGGCCTCAGTGTTGCACTGGAGTCGGCTGGCCCAAACTCAAGGCACGACTCGTCGACCGAAAATGCCTGCAGGTCCCCCACCCTCTTGATTGAGGCCAATGCAGTCAGGAGTAGGGTTTTCATAGAAAGAAACTTCAACTCGACTGACTGCAACGGCTCAAAGGGGGCAGTTTGTAGGGCTCTTAGCACCAAAGCCAAATCCCAAGAGGGAAGGGAGGGAGGCAGGCCTCGGAGGATTTAACCTCCTGGCCCCCCTAAGAAACCTGACGACCAGATCGTGCTTCCCCACCGACCTCCCCTCTATGGGGTCGTGGTGGGCAGAAATAGCAGCAACATATACCTTAAGGGTGGAGGGGAACAGCCTACGCTCCAACCCTTGTTGCAAAAAGGAAAGCACGGCTCTGATCGAACATCTCCGGGGGTCCTCCTGGTAAGAGGAACACCATTCGACGAACAGGTTCCACTTCAGCGCATAGGCCCGTCTTGTGGACGGTGCTCGTGCTGAAGCGATAGTGAGCGCTACCTCCTGGGGCAGGTCACCTAGAACCTCCGCGTCCCGTCCAGGGACCACACATGAAGTTTCCACAAGTCTGGACGCGGGTGCCAGAGGGTGCCCCGTCTCTGAGAAAGCAGATCCTTCCTCAGAGGAATCGGCCAGGGAGGGGCTGTCGCGAGGAGCATGAGTTCCGGGAACCAGGTCCTGTTGGGCCAATATGGAGCCACTAACAGGACCTGCTCCTCGTCCTCCCTGATCTTGCACAATGTCTGTGCTAGCAGGCTCACTGGGGGAAACGCATACTTGCGCAAGCCCTGGGGCCAGCTGTGTGCCAGTGCATCCGTGCCGAGCGTTGCCTCGGACAGGGAGTAGAACCACTGGCAGTGGGTGGTTTCTGGAGATGCAAACAGGTCTACCTGAGCAACTCCGAACCGACTCCAAATCAGCTGGACCGCCTGGGGATGGAGTCTCCACTCCCCAGGAAGTGCCGCTCGAGACAGCTCGTCGGCCGCCTGATTGAACACCCCTGGGATGTGGATGGCACGAAGGGACCTCAGATGCTTCTGACTCCAGAGGAGGAGGTGGCGGGCGAGTTGCGACATGTGACGGGAGCGCAAACCGCCTTGCCGGTTGATATACGCAACGGTCGCAGTGTTGTCCGTACGGACCAGAACGTCCCTGCCCCGAAGGCGCCCTCTGAGGCGGCACAGGGCAAGACGTACTGCCAGCAACTCGAGGCAATTGATATGCCAACGCAAAAGGGGGCCCGTCCAAACCCCTGATACTGCGTGCCCGTTGTACGTGGCACCCCAGCCGGTGGCTGAGGCATCCGTGAATACCACAGCATGCCTGGATACCTGCTCCAGGGGCACTCCTGCCCGAAGGAACGAGGGATCTGACCACGGGCTGAAGGTCTTGCGGCAGGCCGGTGTAATCTGAACCCGGTGAGTACCGCGTTTCCACGCCCACCTCGGGATTCGGCCATGGAGCCAGTGCTGAAGCGGTCTCATATGGAGCAGACTGAGCGGAACTATGGCCGCAGCTGCAGCCATATGCCCCAGGAGCCTCTGAAAGAGTTTCAGTGGGACCGTTGTCCTGCCTGATAAAGTCTTGAGGCAGTTCAGCACCGACTGAGCACGTTCCTGGGTGAGGCGTGCTGTCTGGTTGACCGAATCCAACTCCATGCCGAGAAAAGAGATCCTCTGCGTTGGCACGAGTTTGCTCTTTTCCCAATTGACCCGAAGGCCCAACTGGCTGAGGTGCCTGAGCACCAGGTCCCTGTGTGCGCACAACAGCTCTCGAGACTGTGCAAGTATGAGCCAGTCGTCGAGGTAGTTGAGAATGCGCACACCCTGTTCTCTTAGGGGAACAAGGGCCGCCTCTGCGACTTTGGTGAAGACACGAGGCGAGAGGGACAGCCCGAAGGGCAGGACCTTGTACTGATATGCCCGACCTTCGAACGCGAATCGCAGGAATGGCCTGTGCCGCGGAAGAATCGAAACATGAAAGTACGCGTCCTTCAGGTCGATCGCTGCAAACCAATCTAGGGGACGGACGCATCCAAAAATGCGTTTCTGCGTCAACATCTTGAACGGCATCTTGTGAAGTGCACGGTTCAAAACTCGCAGATCCAAGATCGGTCGTAACCCACCGCTTTTCTTGGGCACAATGAAGTAAGGGCTGTAAAACCCCGACCTCATATCGGCTGGAGGGACCGGCTCTATTGCATCCTTCGCCAGTAGGACTGCAATCTCCGCGAGCAAGACAGGGGCATCGACGGCTTTGACTGAAGTGAACCGGATGCCCCTGAACTTGGGGGGGACGCCGGGCGAACTGAATCGCATAGCCGAGTCTGATGGTCCGCAGGAGCCACCGGGACGGACTGGGGAGCACTAACCAGGCTCCGAGAGACCGCACCAGCGGGGCCAACGGACCCACCGACATGCCCGCGGTGGGGCAGCGAGGTGGAACACAGGGACCGGCCCCAGGGCCTGTGACGGCCTGGCCTGTGACGGCAGGGGGCGGGGTCTGGGTGTGTAGTGTAGCACTCACCTGATTTCTCCTCGCGTGGGAGGAGACACAGGAACCCGGCTTGAGGCTTGTGACAGCCCGGCGTTTGACGACTTGAAGCGGGGACTGGAGTGCTACTGCCCTTACCTGGTTCCACGAATGGGCAGGAGGGGTGCTCTTGGGCAACCACCCGCTGCCTGCTGGCGAGAGAGGAGGGGGGAAGCGATCCTGTGATGCACGGATCACCACTCTCCTCCTCTTGAGACCCAGAGATTGAGGAGACCGCTCTTTACTGATGTTTTGGGTACCGCTGGCTGCTGGGCCAGCGGCGGAACAAAATGAACAAAAGATACTCCACCCGGCCCTCTTCCGGGGGAGGGAGTGGTGCAGTCACCATCTCCTGATGAGCAGTCTCCTCCATCTCTGGGTCGACCGTCCCAGGGCCTCTTGCACTTGCGCTTGCCGCCAGGTTTGGCGGGGGCCTGGACGGGCTGGGCGTCCTGCCTGCGACCGGCTCCACGACGCTGCCTGGTGAAAGGCTGCTGCGGCTGCGTGGGAGCGGGGGGCGGCCACGGCGACAAGCAGGCTGAGTGGCTGCAGCCGGAATGGAAGCAGCAGGTTTCCTCCGGCGCATGATGTGTTTGCCTCAATCTGCTTCTGGGCTGCCGAGAACTGCTGGGCAAAGCTCTCGACAGCGTCGCCGAAAAGGCCGGTCTGTGACACGGGAGCATTCAGGAACTGTACCTTCTCCAGCTCTCATGTCAGCAAGACACAGCCAGAGATGGCGCTCCTGGACCACTAACGTGGACATCGCACGACCCAGAGACTGTGCGGTCACCTTCGTCGCTCGTAGCGCGAGGTCCGTCGCAGCACGCAGCTCATGTAGAACCACCGGGTCGTGACCACCCTCGTGCAGGTCTTTCAGTGCTTTGGCCTGGTGGACCTGCAGCAACGCCATGGCGTGGAGGGCAGAAGCCGCCTCCCCACAGGCTCTATAAGCACTGCCAGTTAGAGCTGACGAATACTTAGAGGCCTGTGAGGGGAGACACGGGTCACCCCACAGGGTGGAAGCGGCTGTTGGACACAGTTGCATGGCCACAGACCGCTCCACCGAGGGGACGCCCGCATACCCCAAAGCGGCCCCACCATCGAGGGTGGTGAGAGCGGAGGAACCACAAGATTTGTTTCAAGCAGTGAAAGGTGCCTTCCACGACCTTGTAAGCTCCTCGTGCACTTCCGGAAAGAATGGCACCGGAGGGGGGCGCTGAGAACCAGCGCGACCCCCACCGAGAAACCACTCGTCCAGCCTCGAAGAATCGGGACGCGGTGGATTTCTCTTGGATTCCACACGAGCCCGACATTCTCGGCGGCCCGGGAAGCATAGCCGTCATCTCTGGGTCTGGCACGGACAACGTTACCACACCCGAAGGGGGCAACGCAGCCGGGTCGTCATCCCCGGAGAGAGAGGGCCCGCCCTCCGATGCAGTGATCGACATCTGGTCGTCAGAGGGGGCACCAAAGGAAACGCGTGGCCAGCGCGCTCCTTTGGTAGCTCCACCGGCTGCGGAGTGCTTGAGGGGTGAGGAGCTCCACTTGGGGAAGCCCTCACCGTAATCCTCAAATCACCTCTGACTCCACCGGATCCAGTGTGCACGCCGGATCGCGGCAGGCAGAGGGACTCCGCCATGTTTGACATAGCGGAGTCACACTCCGAGATGGTCATGTCCCTGCAAGAAGAACATGAACCATCCACGAAAGCCACCTCAGCGTGCTGAATGCCCAGACACGTGAGGCAGCGATCGTGACCGTCCCGAGGCGCCAGGAAACGACCGCACCCAGAAACGCACGGGTGAAAAGACATCTTTAAAAAGACGCGATCACCCGTGTTGCTCTCTTAGAGAAATTGCTCTTTCAGAGAAATGCTCTTTTAGTGCTGAAGCACGCAGGGGAGCTGGCCACCGCACACTCCTAATGTGGCTGTCAGCAGGAAGACGATCTTTCTCTCCCGGACACCGTGACCACCGCTGCCGCGCCGTAACGCCCGCACTCGCTCGCAGAACACTCTCTTGGAAGGGAGAGCAGTAGCTTCAACCACTACCGCTCGGCTCCGAAGCGAAAGGATAATTGATGCGGTGCATCAGCTGCCTCTTATGCTCACACTGTGATCAGCGGCAGCTGGATGCAATAATCGCATGCCAATGTCCATTGGCTCGTTTAGTTACACTCGAAGTGGATTGGTCTCTCTGGCGAGATCCCAATTTCGTCGGTCATCCGACGTGACTCGGAGTGACCGACTGAAAGGGGAACAACATTTTCTGAAGGTTTAGTTAGAACCTACTTTACTATTACATCTCTTTTCATGTTTCACATTGTGTTGAAGAAGAAACCAAGTTTGACTTAATTTTTCCAGAGTTTCAAGGTGTATTTTTCACACTGCTTGTGGAAAGTACCAATAATTCATGTGGATTTTAGATTCATAACTCAGTAAGTTATGTAACGTCCATCTCTCTCTCTCAGTGAGACGGCTGTATTATTCATAAAAAGCATAAAGATTAAGGTTGGGTCAGACGAGTATCATTTGAATGAGCAAAATTAAGAAGGATGAACAAAAGCAAGAGTGTCACTTCATTTTCCCAAAATCTGTTTTTATCAAGCTTTCACACACTACAGCGCCTCTAGAGAGATCCTCTGAATACAGAATAGAGAGCCGAGCGGATCCTGCCATTGTCTCTGGTATTATTTTGATTCTTACTGTGCTGCATTTTCACTATTGGATACTAGTGCAGGCCAGAGTGAACGTGAGCAGCTTTGATGGTGTCTGTGCTGCTGTCACAGTCCGTCTTTGATCCTGCATCCTGCCGCTCTGATGTGTCGATTCCCTAAATTCGCTGCACATGGTTTTGAAGTCCAGAAAACATTGTGATGTTTGTAGTGTAGTCAGCAGTTGCCCTGGTTACAGAAACTCACTCTATATCCTTGAGCAGAGTTTTCATGCAGCACTGCAAAAATATCATTTTCTCAGTTTTGTTCTGTACAAATACAGGTGCGTCTCAATAAATTAGAATGTCGTGGAAAAGTTCATTTATTTCAGTAATTCAACTCAAATTGTGAAACTTGTGTATTAAATAAATTCAATGCACACAGACTGAAGTAGTTTAAGTCTTTGGTTCTTTTAATTGTGATGATTTTGGCTCACATTTAACAAAAACCCACCAATTCACTATCTCAACAAATTAGAATACTTCATAAGACCAATAAAAAAAAAAAAACATTTTTAGTGAATGGTTGGCCTTCTGGAAAGTATGTTCATTTACTGTATATGTACTCAATACTTGGTAGGGGCTCCTTTTACTTTAATTACTGCCTCATTTCGGCGTGGGATGGAGGTGATCAGTTTGTGGCACTGCTGAGGTGGTATGGAAGCCCAGGTTTCTTTGACAGTGGCCTTCAGCTCATCTGCATTTTTGGTCTCTTGTTTCTCATTTTCCTCTTGACAATACCCCATAGATTCTCTATGGGGTTCAGGTCTGGTGAGTTTGCTGGCCAGTCAAGCACACCAACACCATGGTCATTTAACCAATTTTTGGTGCCTTTGGCAGTGTGGGCAGGTGCCAAATCCTTCTGGAAAGTGAAATCAGCATCTTTAAAAAGCTGGTCAGCAGAAGGAAGCATGAAGTGCTCTAAAATTTCTTGGTAAATGGGTGCAGTGACTTTGGTTTCAAAAAACACAATGGACCAACACCAGTAGATGACATTGCACCCCAAATCATCACAGACTGTGGAAACTTAACACTGGACTTCAAGCAACTTGGGCTATGAGCTTCTCCACTCTTCTTCCAGACTGTAGGACCTTGGTTTCCAAATGAAATACAAAACTTGCTCTCATCTGAAAAGATCTGGCCAACAGTCCAGATCTTCTTCTCCTTAGCCCAGTAAGACGCCTCTGACGTTGTCTGTGGTTCAGGAGTGGCTTAAGAAATTCCTTGACACGTCTGTGTGTGGTGGCTCTTGATGCCTTGACCCCAGCCTCAGTCCATTTCTTGTGAAGTTCACCCAAATTCTTGAATCGATTTTGCTTGACAATCCTCATAAAGCTACGGTTCTCTCGGTTGGTTGTGCATCTTTTTCTTCCACACTTTTTCCTTCCACTCAACTTTCTGTTAACATGCTTGGATACAGCACTCTGTGAACAGCCAGCTTCTTTGGCAATGAATGTTTGTGGCTTACCCTCCTTGTGAAGGGTGTCAATGATTGTCTTCTGGACAACTGTCAGATCAGCAGTCTTCCCCATGATTGTGTAGTCTAGTGAACCAAACTGAGAGACCATTTTGAAGGCTCAGGAAACCTTTGCAGGTGTTTTGAGTTGATTAGCTGATTGGCTTGTAACCATATTCTAATTTGTTGAATTTGTGGGTTTTTGTTAAATGTGAGCCAAAATCATCCCAATTAAAAGAACCAAAGACTTAAACTACTTCAGTCTGTGTGCATTGAATTTATTTAATACACGAGTTTCACAATTTGAGTTGAATTACTGAAATAAATGAACTTTTCCACGACATTCTAATTCATTGAGATGCACCTGTATTTGTACAAATGTGCCTGAAATAAGGTTAATTTATCCAAGAGACAAATGTGCATGGGTGTGTAAGATATGTTTTCAAAGAATATATACTGAATTAAAATTTGTCTGATAGATTTTTTTAATGATTTTCTAGGTACTATAAGAGAGAGTTTGCAAACCAACGAAGTCCTGATCATCTCCATCTTCTCTCTGGCCATGTTGGATATTCCTGATGACTACAACCTGGAGCAGTAATAGAAACGTGTTAAACTTCAATATCAGCCGCACAAATCAGTTTCCCACACGTTTTTGACTCTGAAAATATGTTCAAATGTAATTCCACAATATCTGCTCTCTGTCACTGATTGCCTTGGCTTTGTTTTAAATGGCTGACAAGCAGATCAGGTGAGTTTTATTTAGAGGGAAATGGCTAACACTCACAGTAAAGTAAAACTGTAGTTGATACAAAAGACTGGAAATATAAACTACACAAAAGCAAGATAGTATTATATCTGATTAAATCAGATGTGTTCTTAGTCAGATTTCTAACAGTTTACCTAACTTTTAAGCAGGTTACTAATTAGGATTCTCATTTCTTAAACATGATATTCGTAAAAATTAAGATTCATGTCGATGCATTAAATATTTTTTAATTAACTTGTGTAGAGTATGTTTCAGGCCATTATGTATTGCTACTTGTTCTAACCCTTATGAATATATATTTATTGACATTTAATTTTTTTTATAATATACCCTATATGAAACCTGCTGTAGCATATTTGATACACTAATATCTAAGGCCTCAAAATTACGAACATGTTAAAAAATTTGCTGAAGAACCTGTTGTACACAATCGACTACATGCCTTCTGTCGTCTGATTGATAGTTTATACTTTTTAGCAAGTAAAAGGCCTTTAGTATAATTATAAAAACATCCACCTTCAGCTCGTGTTTCATGTCTTTTTGCTGTGAAATCTTTACTGATTTTTAAAAAGTAATCTTAAGTATAACTTTTATGTTGTTAGTAATATTTCACGATGAACACTTACTGGACTGATGCAACTGACGTTTACTTGTTTATTTTTTTTTTTTTATTTTTTTGTAAAAAATCCAGTTAAAATGTGAGTATCAAATATGATCCATTAGGTTTTTGAGGAATGTTTATTTGTTCATCTCTCAATCATTCTCAAGATTGCATTACATGTTTTGCCCCCATCATAAATACTACAGAGCTTTGATCAAAAGTAAGCATTTAATATCTTAATACATATTATTGGGAGATACAGAGTGACATCTGATATTTATATGCATTTTATGTAAGTAGTCTGTCATAAAGATCTCATTGATTTATATTACAAACTATCAGAATTTCTTACATTTTGGCCATATAATTATATTGATATATGATATTTTCCTCCATATTCTTAGTTCTGTTTATCATACTATATGAGCCATAAAAGCCTAATGCATCAAATTAGAGAGAGAGTGAGAGAGATTTTGTTTGAAGGATCAATAAACTTTAAAAATTATTTCAAATGTAAGGCTCATTTGGTTAAACCAGTTCATTTAGATGTTTCAACATGCAGCGTCAGTGCAGCTGTTTTAATTAGTTTAATTTATATAAGGTAACTTAACATGAATGTAGATTTTGAATACAGTGATTTTACAAAATGAGCTTCTATTTTTAGATGGCATGGTATCTTTTGTACATTAGATTAATCTCTAATGTTGTTTCAGTCTACCAGCTAAACTCATCAGTGGAGGCATTGCTGGATTTATTGGTGTCACTTGCGTGTTTCCGATTGATCTGGCAAAAACACGCCTCCAAAACCAGCAAAATGGATCTCGGATCTACACTAGCATGTATGTTTCATGCTCTTTTAAACTGTCTGAGGAAATGAATGGCTGTGCTTGTGTTCATGTATATACTATATGTGTGTGGATGTGTTTCATTCACAGGTCTGACTGTCTGATAAAAACCATCCGATCAGAAGGATTCTGTGGGATGTACAGAGGTGATGTACTGTTTCACAATGTGTATAGATCATACAGAATTGCTCATGCTTGGAAAAACTCCATTATCTATCTCCCTTTTTTCTTAATATCCCTCCTTCACACTTTCATTTCTAGGAGCTGCGGTTAATCTGACTCTGGTAACTCCAGAAAAGGCCATCAAACTGGCTGCCAATGATTTCTTCAGACACCAGCTCTCCAAGGATGGGTGAGAATAAAAACACATTCAACTTCTTACATAAGTATATGGGGGGAAGCGACAAACAGAGCTTCATTTTGACTTAATTCTCTTACTTAAATACTTACAATTGAATTCTGCACTGTGTAAGAAATGGAGAGACATGGCATTTAATTTAAATGCATAATATATATATATAATTAACAGGAATAATTAACAGTAAATTTCTAAGGAATAAAACCAGTAATATTGTGAAATATTTTTACAATTTAAAATAGTGCTTTTCTATTTGAATATATTTTAATTTAATTTTCAGCATCATTACTCCAGTCTTTAGTGTCACATGATCCTTCAGAAATCATTCTAATATGCTGATTTGGTTCCAAAGATTCCAAACTTTTGACAGCTAGTGTATAAATAAATAACATTATTATATTTTTTAAATATGTAATATTATTATATTTTTATTTATATGATATGATATATTATGTGATTTGTATTATTTATATAATTATGTTTTATTTATATTATTATTTATATGAATTTAGTTGTCATACATTATGCTCCAGTAAATTTCTAAAGGCAGTTTTTTTATAAGTAAATTTCTGTAATAAAACTTACAGAACTTAATATTTTTGTCTACTAAAAATGCACTTGAACATTTCCACTGTTATTGCTAAGAAATATATATACTGTATATATAGGGTAAAAAGAATTATTTTGTTTGAAATAAGCAATACTATCTAAAGTAAAACATCCATCTTCCACAACACAATTTAAAATGTGTTATAGGTTATTTAAAGGAGTTTCAGCTAAATTTCATGAACAAAACATATCAATGCAAAATACATGGTTTGGCCAACAGAAATTGTAATTCTAACACAACTTGCCACAACCTAACAATTATGGAATTACCCTTTTGTCCAGCCACAGTTCAACCTTTCGAAATAAACATTCATTATATAGTTTTAGTGATTCGCATTCATTAAAATGAATAAATTTGCTCATTTGCCGTGAATGTGCTCAGCAGTGGGAGGTAATGGAGGTCTCATAACTTATTTAACAGTTGCACTGATTTAGAAAGAGCAATGCTCGTTTTTTAATTTATTCCTTTTTTGCTCGGGGCATAATTTAGGTTGGATGAAGTCTCAGATCCACTTCTTATTTTTGAAGGGAGTGAATCCACAGAGCCGCTGGATTTGCTCACAGAGTTTTGAAAACAGAGCTGATAAAAGCCACCCATAAGCTTCTGCATTATGGATAGATATTGCAGTATAACTCAGTACACCTTGAATACCTGGAGCTGTGGTGAGCATCTCTGTGGTGACTAATAGCTAGATGGCTAAATTATTGATTAATAGAGTCCAGTAGACTGCAATGAACCGATGAATTATTGAAATAAGTGTGTGAGTGTGTGTGTTTGGGTGTGTGATGTCATCACACGGTGAGGGTCAGACCCCAAAGCTACATGTTTACAGAGGAAATGGGCTTATCGTCATCTAAAAATAATGCTCTCTTCTTCTCTTTTTATCTTTCTGTTTTTCTGGCTCTCTCCCAGACAGAAGTTGACGTTGGTTAGAGAAATGTTAGCTGGCTGTGGTGCCGGTACATGCCAAGTTAGTGTCTCTGCTGCACTCATAGGACCCACATTCCTCACACACACAAAACAGCTTATTTTTCTGAAAGTAATGAGTTTCTTAAAGTGATGTTCTGGCTGAAGAAGGAACGTAGTGCACCCAAAATGCAAATTTGGCATTGCAAAACCATTTTGTTTTCTTTCTTCCATGAAACACAAAATCAGATGTTGGGCAAAATGTTCAAACGTGTGTTGTCCAGATCGATCTAGAAATATGAGAAATAATAGTCAGAAAGAAGTCTCTTATGCACACCAAAGCTGCAATTATTTGATCAAAAATGCAGTAAAAACAGCAATATTGTAAAATATTATTACAATTTAAAATAACTGTTTTCTATGTTAATATATTTTAAAATGTAATTTATGACTGTGATGCAAAGCTGAATTTTCAGCATCATTACTCCAGTCTTCAGTGTCACATGATCCTTCAGAAATCATTCTAATATGCTGATTTTTTGCTCAAAAACATTTCTTATTATTATACACTAATGTTTTTGTGGAAACCGTGATACATTATTTTTTTTTAGGATTTTTTGATGAATAGAAAGAGCAAAAAAACTGCATTTATTTGAAATATGTAAAAGTCTTTACCATCACTTTTGATCAATTTAATGAATCCTTGCTGAAAAAATTAATTTATTTAAAAAAATTAAATATCTTACTGACCCCGCCACGAAAGGCCAATTAAGATGCCTTAACCGCTCAAATAACACACATTTGTATGGAATAGTCATCACATATCTGCTTTAAACTGAAATGTCTTGAGTGGTTATGGTAACTTCTGTCTGTATGCGGTTTGTGTTTTGGCAGGTGATTGTAACCACTCCTATGGAGATGCTAAAGATCCAGTTGCAGGATGCCGGCAGAATAGGTGAAACACAGAAAACGTTCTGTCATCGGGACACGTCTCATGTCCACTGATAGTGTCTGGTTGATGATGGGGGTGCATAGTATCATGCTATGCATACTATTCTACAGTGTGCAATATAAAAAATGTCTGTATGCACGGAATACTGGATGATGTATTCCATTTGGCAAAATGTATCATGTACAACAGAGCACACTGCGTGTGATGTTGCATCCCACAATGCAATGCACTCATGTTGACCTTGACCACAATATGAACCATGGATGATAGCAGTACTCTGCTTGCTGAATTAAACATGCAATGTAGGCATGTGACAACAGTGTAGCAGAGAACATGAAACTGCATACTGCATCATATACATTCTGTGCTGATTCTAGACATAGATGATGTACTGCTTGCTTACTGCCTAGCATTAAAAAAAAAATCAAATGGCATGTGCATAAAGCAACAACTATATTTTGAAACTTTAGCATGCTACATTGTTGTAACAAGAGCATTTTACATTGCATGTTTAATTTAGCAAGTGTCGTCCAGTTATTCTTGGAAAAAAAAAATTATACTTGTATTTCAAGTCTCTTATGCTCACCAAGACTGCATTTATTTGCTAAAAATCACAGTAAAAAGAGTAATATTCTGAAATATTAATGCAATTTTAAAAAACTGCTTTCTATTTGAATATATTTTAAAATGTAATTTATTCCTGTGATGCAAAACTGAATTTTCAGCATCATTACTCCAGTCTACAGTGTCACATGATCCTTCAGAAATCATTCTAATATGCAAATTTCTTATTAATATCAATGTTGATTTTTTTCAGAATTCATTGATTAATAGAAAGTTCGAAAGAGCAGCATTTATTTGAAATAGAATACTTTTATATCATTAGAAATGTCTTTGATGTCATTTTTGATCAATTTAATGCATCCTCACTGAATAAAAGCATTAATTTCTATTTAAAAAATCCAAACTTTTGAACAGTATATACTTTAGAAACAGTATAATATGCTATTCTGACCTTATCGCATGTCTCTGACAGAGGCCCAGAGGAAGCTCATTGGCCAGCATCCCGGGGGAGGCGGAGCCAAAGTGAATGTTGTTCAGTTGAAGTCTCCCACAGCCCTCCAACTCTCCAGAGATCTGCTGAAGGACAAAGGCATCGCTGGTCTCTATAAGGGACTAGGGGCCACTCTATTACGGTAGTCCAGCAGAGTCAACTCAAACTGTGAGACGCATTTATCCATAATGAGCTTTCTCTCCATCCTTTACCTCACACTGGTGTGTTCTCCCTCAGGGATGTGCCCTTTTCCATCATCTACTTCCCACTGTTTGCTAACCTGAATAGCCTGGGCAAGAGGAACACTGGCGGTTCAGCTCCGTTTTACATCTCCTTCCTCTCTGGCTGTTTTGCAGGCTGCGCTGCAGCTGTTGCGGTCAACCCTGTGGACGGTGAGATGGCCTATGATGTATGAATGGGTGCTTTTAATGAGATGTACTCTGCTCAAAAGTTTGGGGTCGGTACAGCTTTTTTAATATTTTTGAAAGAATTGTCTTATTCTCACAGAGGATGCATTTGTTCTATGAGTTAAAACAATAATATTGTGAAATATTACTGCAATTTAAAATAGCTGTTTTCTGTTTAAATGTATATTAAAATGTAATTTATTTGTGGGTTGCAAAGCTGAATTTTCAGCATCATTACTCCAGCTTTCAGTGTCACATGATCCTTCAGAAATCATTCTAATATGCTGATTTGCTGCTCAAGAAACATTTTTTATCATTGTCATCATTGAAAACAGTTATGCTGCTTAATGTGATACATTTTTCAGGTTTCTTTGATGAATAGAAAGTTCAAAAGAACAGCATTTATTTGAAATATATATTTTTGAAACATTATGTATTCACTGTCACTTTTGATCAATTTAATGCATCCTTGCTGAATATTAGTATTAGAAAAGTTTTATTTCTTTAAAGAAAAAATTGCTGGCCCAGTACATTTGAATAGTGTATGTGTTTATGACAACAAGAAATACAATTTCACGTTGATCAAAAAAATTAAAATGAGCCAAAAGCCAGTATTGTGTATAATACACACAAATCATAAAAATATGGCAATGTTGTAAATATGTTTATTTATTTGAATCCTCAATGTTTACTCATCACAAAGGCTGTGTTCCTAAATCTAGTTAGCTGCCTAGCAGTCTATGTCCTACAGCATCTTAACTCAAATGGAACCTCGTAAGTGACTGATTTGGGGCACTCTACATACATAATAACTCCATTCATTATACAGATAACGCTCCTAACATGAAGCGCACAGGAGATCTGAGTTGATTTCAGTAGAGTGTAGTATTAGCTCTCTAAGCTAACAACACGACAAGCATAAAAATACATAACACAACAATATCAGATGAAATAACTATTTTATTCAATTGAACTATTTTACTATATAAAATAATATTTTTTTGTATTTTTTTTAAATACTGTAGACACACATTGATATAATAGAATATAAATAATAATATAATTATTTATATATTTTTTTATTTTAAATATAATATATTTATAATAAAAATCTAAATAATAATATAAATATAAAATATTTCTGTTATGTCATATTTCTATTATGTCATATTTATATACATTTATATAGACTATAAAATGTTTACAATTTCACATCTAATGTAGGTTTGTCAACAGTGCCAAATATTATTGAGTGATCCTTTATTTAATCAAACATAATTGCATTTCATATTAAATCCATAGGGGGGGCAGTTTGCTCCTTTATTTTGGTATTATACACCCAAACATTTCATAAGTAGCCAATTACATTTGAATATGTTTTGCCTATAAGAGTCAATGTTAAAAATTACAGACTAGGATGAAAAACAAATGACAAGTTATGTGTGTGTAATGGTGTGTGACACTTTAGTATGACAAAAAATTAATTTATTTTACAACAGATGCAATTAAGTCATATGTCAGTATAAGCCAAAATGAAAGTGGCGGCATCTCAAATGCATTTTAGCACATAATTTAGTCAAGGATTGACTATACTATACAGAGCAGCAGCCAAAGTATCTCAAATGGCAAATGTGGTATTAAAAGTATTCTTTTTTTCCCCTAAAAGAAGCCTAATAAAATCAGCAAACATTATATCATGTCATCAGTTTTATTACAGCATCACAGAAGAGGGGACAGAATTTTATGAATGCAGACTAATGGTTTGTATGTGTGTGCTTGTGCTGCAGTGGTAAAGACTAGGCTTCAGTCTTTGGCCCGTGGATGTCATGAGGACACTTACAGCGGAGTGAAAGATTGCATCAGGTAAAATTATCCTTTTATACTCATTTATCAAAGTATTTCCATCACGTTGTTTCTTATTTTTGTTCTCTGAACATCTCATCATCAGTAAGATTCTCCGTCACGAGGGCCCCTCTGCGTTCCTGAAGGGTTCGTACTGTCGCACACTGGTCATCGCTCCACTGTTTGGCATCGCACAGGTGGTTTACTTCCTGGGAGTCGGTGAATTTGTTCTCAGCCTCCTGCCTGGACAAAAACACTGAATCTGTACTGTAGATAAAGGTGCTGATGTTGGAACAGCTGCTTGTATATTCATACCGCAGTAATAATAATCAGATAATAAATTGTTATAAGTTTCAGATCAGCTTTGAAGACCAGTTTTCATCATCAGCACCATCTAACAGTACAGAAGCAGCAAATCAGCATATTAGAATGATTTCTGAAGGATCATGTGACACTAAAGACTGGAGTAATGATGCTGAAAATTCAGCTTTTCATCACAGGAATAAATTACTTTTCAAATATATTCACATAGAAAACAGTTATTTTAAATTGTAATAATATTTCACAATAATACTGTTTTTTTGTGTATTTTTGATCAAATAAATACATCCTCTGTGAGCATATAAGAGACATTAAAAAACCTTTAAAAGATATTTGATATCTTCAGGCACTTTGAATATTTCTTTATTGCAGATTTTTGAAAGATATATTCTGAATCATTCATTTATGAAAAAATTAAACAGTTTAATTTACGTTCAAATGTTCTGCCAAATGAGTGAAAATGATTCTTTGTGAGATCTGTAATTACAAAGCGCTTTACTTTTAAGCTCACTGAAATCAAGCACTGCCGGTTTGCTCAGTGCAGCGTTTTATTGAATTGTATTTACCTTGGTCTTATCAGAACCAAAAGAGACGAGCAGCTTTCTTTGAGCTTGTGTCTGTGCATTAAAACATAATCCTTTGTGATTTATGTAAGTTATGTACAGATAAGACTTTCTTCAAAACACATTTTAAATGAAGTCTGTATGTTATGGACTGAATTAATTGCAGAACTTGTTGCTTAGGGTTAGAGGTTTAGAACAAACCCTGAGCAGAATATCTGCACTGCAAAAAATCTATTTCTTACTCAGTATTTTTGTCCTATTTTACAGTACAAATATCAAAACATTTTTAAATCAAGACATTTGAGAAGCAAAATGACTTAAGATATTCAGTCTTGTTTTTCTGAACAGTGTGTCAAAATTAAGCAAATTTACGCTTAAAACAAGACATAAATGTATGCTAGTGGGGTCAGAAAAATAATCTTGTTTTATCTTTGGATTAAGTTTTTTATTCTAACCGCGTTGGCAGATACACTACCAGTCAAAAATTGTGAAATATTTTTACTATTTAAAATAACAGTTTTCTATTTGAATATATTTTAAAATGTAATTTATTCCTGTGATCAAAGCTGAATTTTCAGCATCATTACTCCAGTCTTCAGTGTCACATGATCCTTCAGAAATCATTCTAATATGCTGATTTGCTGTTCAAGAAACATTTATTATTATTATCAATATTTAAAACAGTTGAGTACTTTTTTTTCAGGATTATTTGATGAATAGAAAGATCAAAAGATCAGCATTTATCTGAAATAAAAAGCTTTTGTAACATTATACGCTATACCATTCAAAAGCTTGGAGTCAGTATAATTTTTTTGCTAAAAATTCAGCTTTGAAATCACAGGAATAAATTACATTTTAAAATATATTAAAATAGAAAACATTTATTTTAAATAGTAAAAATATTTCAAAATTGGACAGTTTGTGCTGTACTTTGGATCAAATAAATGCAGGCTTGGTGAGCAGAAGAGACTTCTCTAAAAAACATTAAAAATCTTACTGTTCAAAAACTGTGTATTTTTTATTGTTTTAAGAATAAACTCTCTTAATTTGTCAGAAAACAAGATTTATGTCAGTTTGCCTCTCAAGTAAAGAAGTCTTGATTTAAGAATGTTTAGATATACTCCAAAAATAAGAGAAAAATACTGAGTCAGACAATCATTTTTTAGCAGTGTGAGAAATAATAATACAGTTCTGCCTTGCAAGCACATGTACAATGAACGAACAGAAGGAATTGTGGGCAGACATGCTGCTAACCACTCAAGCAAATCAAGGTGGCAGGAGAAATGCATTGATTGCTGGGTATGTGATTGTATCTGCAGGGGCTTTAGATCACATTTAGTATTCAGACCACAGAGCTCCCTTCCATGGCAGGCTTTTAATAGCTTTCACATTGTACTGTCCAAAGGGACGTTTTGAACTCTCCACCGGTTGCTATTTTCATCTGTGCACTGTAGTGGCCGTCTCTCTATTTCATTCTAATCTCTGCCATCTCCTCTCTGCGCTAATCATACCTCTCTGGCGGTGGCCATACCATCTCCCTGGTGGCCGCCGTTATTGATTTTTGTATGTTTTGTGTGCTGGGAGTATATTTGGTCTCATAGCATGAAACAGAAGTGGCGGCAGTGCAAACATATTCTGGGAGATCCGTTTAATCTTGATATCATAGTCCTGAAATGGCCGAGCTGGAGGCGCTGATTGCGAACTCACAGGAAGAACACAGAGCAGCGGAGTATACATGCAGATGCATGGACAGCTCTAATAACTGCGCTCGTGTCTTTGCCTGCGCCTTGGGGAATATCTGTCTGCCGTCTACATTCTCCTCTGATTTCTGCTCATAATGAAGCCAGATCTTTTTATGTGCAAACAGTGAAGTCACTTTGTAACCGAGATGCAATAGAGGCGCTGGGAACATTGGGGATTAAATCTTCACAAAGGGATTCATATGAAAGATGTATTTTTTTTTTTTAAAGTAGAACTTGTAAGTGCAGTCTCATTTCCATTGTGTTGTGAAGTTTCACATGTGAAATCCAGTCATTCCAATAGGAATCCATGCATGCAAAACCTAGACATTATAGGAATCCATGCATGCAAAATCCAGTTGTTCCCATAGGAATTCATGCGTGCTAAATCCAGCTGTTTCAATAGGAATCCATGCATGCAAAATCCAGTCGTTCCAATAGGAATTCATATGCATGCAAAACCTAATAATTCCAATAGGAATCCATGCATGCAAAATCCAGTCATTCCTATAGGAATCCATGCATGTGAAATCCAGTCATTTCAGTAGGAATCTATACATGTGAAATCCAGTAATTCCAACAGAAATCCATGCATGTGAAATCCAGTCATTCCTATAGCAATCCATGCATGTGAAATCCAGATGTTCCAGTACCAATCCACGTGTACGAAATCCAAACGTTCCAATAAAAATCCATGCGTGTGAAATTCAGTCGTTCCTATAGGAATCCATGCATGTGAAATCCAGACGTTCCAATAGAAATCCATGCATGTGAAATCCAGTCGTTCCTATAGAAATCTATGCATGCGAAATATAGTCGTTCCAAGCTAAATCCAGACGTTCCAATAGGAATCTATGCATGCGAAATCCAGACGTTCCAATAGGAATCTATTCATGTGAAATCCAGACGTTCCAATAGGAATCTATGCATGCGAAATCCAGATGTTCCAATAGGAATCTATGCATGTGAAATCCAGTCGTTCCAATAGGAATCTATGCATGTGAAATCCAGTCGTTCTAATTGCAATCCATGCATCCAAAATAAAGGTTGTTCCAATAAAAGTCCATGCATGCAAAATCCAGTCATTCCAATAGGAATCCATGCATGAAAGGAAAATGAAAGGATCAGAGAATTAATCTTTGGTAATGTTTGCTCCACACAATTTTGTTTTATAATCTACTATTTTTAAAGTAAGATCCATTTGCAACTTGTAACTGTACAAAAACATGTCTGTTATGCTGCATGATATTGCAAACTAGTATTTGTTTTATATATATGTATGTATATGAGTTTATTTGCAAAAACAGATAACTCAACAGAAAAATCATGTTTTTATTGTTATCATGTTTTATTGTGTTTTATTGTGTTAGTTAGCTGTATTTTTTAATTTATTATTATTTAATCAAAACAACCCAGCTGCAGTTTGATTGATATTAATTGGAATGCAGAATAAAAAAACATGATTTTTGAAAATCTTTAAAAGTGGAGTTATCTGATTTTGCAAATAAACTCTTCATGTATGGATATTTTTATTATGGTAATCATAAGTGCACTGATTTGTAGACAACAGAAACGTGTTTTTAGCAAGTCAGGTAAAGCAGTTAAAAAACACTCATTTTGCTTATCACTAATTGGGAACCAACCAGTGGTGTCACTAGGAGTTCTGGGCCCTGTGCACTGAATTTGCTGCACTCTGTCACCCTTTTCCCCCCACTAGCAACCAAGTATAGATCTCTGCAGGAAAGTAATGGGAGTCAGATCGAGGCGTTTTTAGTCCATGTTACCTGATTGACTGACGTCATAGTGACGGTAGGTTTAGGGGTGGGGTTAGGTAAGGAGGATCATTTTGATTGCATGATTTAGAAACACCCAGTTTGAAAACACCCAAAAAGTCCGAAACGCCCACTTTTGCACTGCAGAGACCTCAATCTCCTAGCGACGGCCCTGAAACCAACCATTTTGGTTCTGCAGAGACAGAAGTTTGAAATTGTGCAACTTAGTTAGGAAATGTCTGCCATTATTTTTCCAAGCATTCAGACTTGCAGTTTAATTTCACCTTACAGACACTAGAACAAGTGAAAAAATGCATGAATTTACTGTAACCATTTTGAGGGACCAGAATAGCATGAAGATATGATTTCAGCAGTCTGCATCATGATGGTGACAAACACCAGTCACATTTTCTATAAAATGTCAAAATCAAGTTTCTCTTGCAATGTGAAACGTTTCGCATGACATCACATTATAGGATCATATTAGGGCTATAACCATTTTTTAACTCCGCAGAGCTCTCCCAGAAAACAAATCCACACTTCACTATAGCATAATTTACACTGCCCGGTTATTCTATTAATACAGAGTTCCATCTGAAACCGTAAAAGCAACATGTCTGCAACAATGTGCAGTTGTTTACCTATGTGATGTGCCGTATACGCTGTGCTTGCAAGGTGAACCGGGAGATCAAGGCTGTAAAATTAGCCAGACCCTTGTGCTTGATTACCCATGAAAACAGTGTGAGATGAAAGGCACGCTTGTTGACTTGAGTTCAGAAGCAACTAGCGAGGCAGCTTAATGAATATTTACCTCAAAGGGAGCGAGATAAGAGCTCTGTTCCAAAACCTAGTGAGCTGCCTTGCTGTTTACTGTCCACATAGGAAGCTGCCTTTCTAAGGGAAAGTTCACACGCAACATATTTTAGCTTTGCAAGACGTGAGAAATTGAATGGAAAAACCAATGATGACCAATGCCAGTATCTTACCTACACTCTCAAAAAATGCTACACCCTTTCAGAAGGTACTAATATTTAGACTTTAAGTACTAATATGTACCTTTAAGGCACCAATATATACCCTCTAGGGTTAAATAAGTTACAAAAGTGTACCTTTTGAAAAGGTACCATCCCAGTGACAGCTTTTACACCCCTTTTCTGAGAATACATCTATTTAATTGAAAGATAGTAAAGACAATTTCTGCAATGAAATGTACATTTATTTAGGCAGCTCACTAGGTTTTGGAACAAAGCCAGGGTGGATAAAATGTGATTTATTCAGAGAATTTGAAATTATTGAATTGAATTTATGCTAAAGTCTAACAGGTGATGTGAGGATTATGGGTAAATGTCAAGGATGTTGACAAGAATTTAACTTAATGGATTTTACTAAAGAGTCAATTGGGTTGAGAAAGCCTGAGTTGATAAATGCTAAACCAGTAGAGTGTTTTTGTTTATGCATTTGTGTGTGTGTGTGTGAGAGAGAGAAAGAGAGCGAGAGACAGAGAGAGAGAGAGAGAGAGATACAGACAGACTGATGTAGGAGTGATCGTGTGATATCAATGAGCCAGTGGCAGTGACAAGAAGCCAGCATATCAGGTCCTATCACTCACTTAGGTGTCTGGCTACTCTAAGTCAAGGTTAAGCCCCCAGCAGACACACACACACACACACACACACACACACACAGACACACACAATGAAAGGCCGACTGATGCCCGATGCCCTCAGTCTGTTTTCCTTTTCAACCTTCTTTATGCAAAAACAATACTTTGCAGCCAAAGTCAGAGGATCACATAAATCAAGCAACTTTCTGTCCTTGGAAATACATGAAGTAATAGAATGCGATGTACAGTTTACTCGACCTGATCTCTATGACGTTATAACAAACTCATGGTGGTTTTCAGGTTGCAGTTGGATTTTATGAAATGCATATGGATGCTTTTACTTGGTTAGGGGGATAAATGTATTATTCACAAGGACACAGAGATACTCGAGGCCTTTCAAGGACGTTCAACATTGCTCTTATTGAGTCAGTGAATCTCAGACTCCACATAAATTATTACATTTTGGTTTCTCTGGTCTAGACAGACTGTCTGAAACCAAAATAAACAAAAACTACAATAAAATAATAACTAATAAAAATTACAAACACAACAAAACTACTAAAACAAACTAAAATTAAAATGAAATTGGAAACTATAAAAATAAAAAAATAATTCAAAATATTAATAAAAACTCTGATAGTATCTCAATTATACTAAAATATTACTGATTTACACTGAGCATAAATGTTCTTTTTAATTTTTTAAGGCATGAAAAATATAAACAAAACAAAATGACTAAAACTTGAAAAAAATGACTAAAACTTGAAAATGACTAAAACTAGCTTTTAACTTTAGTTCAAGTTTTAGTAATTTTGTCATTTTTTTTATTTTATTTTATTTTATTTTTTTTAAAAATCTGTAAAATAAAAATGAAAGAAAAAACATGACAACATTACTAAAACCTGAACTAAAGTTAAAATGAAAATGGGAAATAACAAAAATGAAAACATTCAATATACATATACATACACACACATATATATATATATATATATATATATATATATATAAACTATAATAGTTATAAGAAATAATTCACACCCTCCATGTCCTTCTTAATTTTTTAAAGGTATGAAAAACTATATAGACGTTAGAAAAATAATCAAGACAAAAGCACATCAGAATTACAAAACTTGACCTAAAAACTATGTTCTTATTATTGAGCCTGTGTTTTTGCACAAGAATCTCAGACTGTACATAAATTATAACATTTTGTTTCTTCTGATCTAGACAGACTGTGTCTGAAACCAGAAAAATGCTGCCTTCGCAGGTAGGAGTGCTGTAAGGCACGTCTGAGTCCAGTGTTTGTGTAACATTCTGTCTACTAAGACACTCTGCCTTCCCTGTCTGGTTTTTGAAAGCAGCATAGATGCATCTGTGATCTCAAGAATCCTGCATACAGTTTGGCAACTGATAAAAAGAATAGAAATGGCATCTAATGATGCAGTGATTGAAAGAAATAAATTAATGGATACAGTAAAAGAAATGTGCTAATTATAAAATGACTTTTAGGTGGGTTTTGAAGGATTTTGTCATTTTAGAAGCGAAATCTTTTGAGGTCCATCTAACAGAACGGATTTTGTCTTAACCATCAAAAATAAATAAATAAATAAAAAACTAATATACTTATTAAATGCATGTTTATAATTTAGTAACTTGAAATTAAATTTTAATTTCACTGAAATTATACATATATACTTGATGTATTAAATAGGTCTAACTAAAACTGAAATAAAAGTAATACAAACTATATAGACATATTTAAAAGAACATGACAATATTACAAACTTTTAAAAAAAATTAACCATGAAATTAATGAAAATTTGTAAACTTAGTTTAAAAATGACAAAAATTACAAAAAAAAACCAAAATTATTAAAATTACAATTAAAATATAAAAACACATTCAAAATACTAATAAAAAGTATACTAAAATAGAGATTCACACCTTGCATAAATGTTGTTTTTATTTTTTTAAATGAATAAAATATGGACATTAAAAATACAAAAACAACTAAATTACTAAAACTAAAATTTAAAATGACAATGGAAAAAATAAATAAAAAATTAAAATAATTAATAATCTAATTTAAGGCATGAAATTAATTATACAGACATTTTAAAACAAACAGACAAACAAATAATTACTAAAATTACTAAAACTTTAAAATTAAAATGAAATTGAAAAACAAAAATACAAATCTATTTAAAATATTTAATAATTTTTTTAATAAATAAAATAAAAACTATAATAGTATCTCATTAAAATAACACTGATTCACACCCTGCATAATTGCACTTTTTAAGGCATGATTCCATTTTTAATGCAAAAAATATCATTATAATCGTTAAATATGTGGCTTGGTATGTCTAAAGCTTACTTGATTTGTCTAGACCATTAGACACAATGTTATGCTGTTTCAGAAGCCAGTCTGAAACACGTTTCTTTAGGCGGTACCTTCATACAAAAACACTCTGACTGACACTGCAGCATGGCAGCTGCTTGACAGGCTGCTGTTTCCTCTCCATTAGAATTCTAATGCAACTCTGGTGAAGATCCTCTAGGGGGCGTCAGTATCACTGGGTTTCATTGGAGGATCTGAACCTGCAGCCGTGAGCTGAGACTCAATTGGTTTGTTGTGCTGTTCCACCAGCTGGGAAAACAGATTGTCTCCAGAGACACACAATGTAGTGTGATCCCAGATGAGTCTGACTTCATAAAAGCAGACATTTCTGCATGTTTAGAGGACATGCTGAGTATGATGGCACTCGGTGGGGGGGTGCAGGCAATGCTGTCATCAGTGCATCAGAAGGTATAATTAGCATAAGCAGCTGTCAATCATCCAACATCCAGTAGAGATGCTAAATAGCTTGCGAAAATCAGCAGGAATGGCAAAACACTGGCTAATTACATGCAGTGAAGACCAAACTGATAAGCTTTCAAGGTAAGGTTTCAAATGTCACTTAATTTTGGGATCAAAAAACTGCCTCTATTCTGTCAAACCATGTACAAACAGAATGGTTAATTCTGATTTATATTAATAAATGCAAAAAATTTATTCAACTTGCTCACCAATGGATCCTCTGCAGCGAAAGGGAGCCATCAGAATGAGAGTCCAAACAGCTGATAAAAACATCTCAATAATTCACAAGTAATCCACGCCACTCCAGCCCATCAGTTAAAGTCTTGTGAAATGAAAATCTGTGTGTTTGTAAGAAAAAAATCCATCAAGACATTTTTAACTTCAAACTTTTGCTTCTGGATTAAATATGAGTCCTCTATCCTTGATATTGCTTTCTCCAGTGAAAAAGTTGTCTGAATCAGGAGAGAAATATGAACAGATCAAGCACTGTTTACAAACAAACACAGGTTTCCTGTAGCTCAAATAGTAGAGCATGGCACTAGCAACGCCAAGATCATGGGTTCGATTCCCAGGGAAAGCAAGAACTGATAAAATGTAAAAAAAAAAACTAACTTGAATGCAATGTAAGTCGCTTTGGATAAAAGCGTCTGCTAAATGTAAAATGTAACACAGTTCTAAACAAATATGTTAGTGGATTTTGACGTTAGAGGACAACAGGAGAAGGACTTTTTCACTGGAAGAAATGTTATTATGGACAGAAGCAATGGTTTAAAGTTAAAATGTCTTAATGATAGATTTGTTTCTTAAAAACATGCAGCTTTTTGGTTCACAAGACATTAATTGATGGACATTAATTGGTGGTGTGGTTTACTTGTTGATTATAGTGATGTTTTTATCAGCTATTTGGACTCTCATTTTGACGGCACCCATTCACTGCAGAGGATCCATTAGTGCGCAAATAGTGTTAAATTTCTCCAAATCTGTTCAGATGAAGAAACAAACTCGTCTACATCTTGGGTGGCCTGAGGCTGAGTAGTACGTTCTTCATTTTTGGGTGAACTACTCCTTGAAGTGTAATAAAATTGACAAATATAAAAAGAGTCCAAGTGTCTTAGATCACGGCTACAACTATGCATGAACGATTTTTATAAAACCCCCTTAAAAGCAGCCTAAAATATGGTTCAGCTGCAAGCTTGAAATATAAAAAGAGAGATACATCATGAATGAAGACAAAACAGCGACTGACCTGGCAGACAGATTGGAAAATATAACATGGCTAACAAATATGAGCCTGGCAGCATCAAGGTTATGGGCCTGATTCTGAGGGAACTACAATGTAAGTCACTTTGGATAAAAGCATCTGCCAAATGCATAAATGTCAAGAATATACGGGTCAACGGTAGGCTATATGTACAACATATATGTAGTATGACCAGAAACATATACTTACAACACACTTGCATTCCACAAGAACACTTCACCAGCTAAAGCCAAGACGTTCTTCATCAGCTTCCTCAAATATGTTGAAAATATAGAGGCAACACACATGCAGCAAATGTAAGATTACGAGAAAGTGAGCATTTGCAAAAGACAAAACATTTAAGACAAAAATGGTGATGTAAAGGTTGGAGTTCTTTAAGATTCAATTTCCAGTCATGGACTGCTGCATGAATGATGTGGTTTTGTATGCCAAAACCCAGAAAAGACTTTAAAGACATTATCAGTGTTTTTTGACAATGATTATTGTTTATAATCATGCTCTTAAAAACTATTCTAACTAATAATTTCAGGCAAAATTATATTTTTAATAAAGCATGAAAGAGTTGTCAGAAGCTTAATGCTGATGTCTTATGCATCTGTTGTGTGTAGGATTGTTTGTTTATAACTTTTTACATCTGGTTGTATTGAATCTTGAAAATCATGTAATGCTGTGTTAATTTATGAAGATTATCGTGGTGAACAAAACATGCAAGAATCATAAACTTTTGATGGTCACGGAGCTTATTTCCTTCAGTAATCCAAAAGCCAATGGAAAAATCCTGTTGGGTTTTTGTGAACCTGATGCGAACTTCCGGATTGGCCTACAAAAACACGTCATCATCACTGTAGCGTATTATCGCAAACTATTGGAAACATTTGCCAAATCGGGTTAAGGCAAGAAGGGATACAGATGCGGATACTGGGCATGCGCACATCAATATAGGGTGTTTTGTCACACTGTACAACAGGGGTGCCCAATCCTGCTCCTGGCGATCGACTGTCCTACAAAGCTCAGCTCCAACTCTAATCAAACACACCTGAAGCAGCCAATTAAGGTCTTCAGGATCGCTTGAAAATTAAAGGCAGGTGTGTTTGATTAGAGTTGGAGCTGAGCTTTCCAGGACAGTCGATCGCCAGGAGCAGGATTGGGCACTCCTGCTGTACAACAATTACAGTTTTTGCATTATTGTAATTTAGGGGTAGGCTTAGGGTTGGGGTAGGTGTAGACCAGTGGTTTTCAATCCTGTTCCTCAGGACCCACTGCTCTGCACATTTTGCATGTCTCCCTTATCTGACACGCTCATTTGAGTTCATGGAGCCCTTTCCTAATGAGCTGATGATCTGAATCAGGTGTGTAAATTAGGGAGACATGCAAAATGTGCAAAGCTGTGGGTCCCCAGGAACAAGTTTGAAAATCACTGGTGTAGACGTTAATATACAATCTGTAGAAAAACTTAATTTATTCATTGTTAGCTTCCAGTTTTAGCTGTATCCCTTCTAGCCACAACCGCAAATTAGTGCTTGACGTGTATTAATTTATTTGATTGGTCTGAGTTTGCTAAAGTGGGCAGGGCTACTGACTTCACAGAATCTGGATGGTAAAACTTTTAGTTGCTTTTCCATTTTATCAGCTAAAATGGAACGCTTAATGAACTAATAAAAGATATTTTTGACGAATTTCTTAAAACCGGAAAATTCAAGATTGCACATTTCATGTTTATATTGCATGAATACAGTAGTCTATCGAAATATATGCACATACAGAAACATTTTAACATTTATTTTGATGCCAATTTAGAAATGTGCATTTACTTACCTGCGTGAATTATTTATTTATTTATTTTTTTACTTAGAATTATGATTTTGCGGTATAAATTCACTGGCTCGTTTGATCTCAGCCCGGTGACTTTTGACATTTAAATGGCTCGGGCTTAAATAGTTTTATTTTGTGACATTTTCAACATATAATGCTAACATAAACCAGAGAGCAGCCCGCAGAGCTGTTTTAACGCGTCCCGTTTTACTCGACTTCACCCACATAAACTGAGATGTGCCATCAGCTGGCGGTGACACGGACACACCACTCACCACTCCTCGCCCTCATCCCTCCCTTCAAACCCTCTCACTGCCATCTCCCGACATCAGCCGAATGAGGGGACTGGGAAAGAAAAGCCAAGTGAGTGAAAGAAAGAAATAAGCAGGGAAGGAGAGAAGAGAGCGAGCGCGGTGCTCCATGGTCACTCGCCCATTGAAAGCTCGAAAGCACATTTTGGATTCGACTTTTTCTTGGAGGGGACTTGAGAGAAGAAACAAGCGTTTGTTGGCGTGCCAAAGGCGAACAGCCATGCACCTGAATCGGGAGGACGAGGACGGAAAAGGTGAGCTACTTTGGTGGATCCCTCTCATTTGTTTTCAGCGAGAACGCACGCCCTTGAATGGCAGACGTTGTGGCGGCACCCGGTACCGCTAGCGTGCGGGTCAGTACCGTGTCATTTCGATTGGATTTCGCTTCAATTTGTCCTCAACTGCAAACTGTCACTTGCCGAACGCGCAAACAGGTGCAGCCAGGTTTCTCTGTACGCGTTCGCTCGCGTTTTCACACATTTACAGCACCTGTTGTGTTGTGTACCGTGAAGGTAAATGCATTTACCCCGGTGCCTTTGAGGGAGTTGTCATCCATGCACGCGCAAGGTCATCATCTCTCATCACACAGTCATGATAGGCTGTCTGCGGGTGCGTTTATTGTTCTGAGTGTGCGTCTGCTCGATTGCATCTGACACAAATGTATCAAAAGCTCACTTTTCATATGCAATAGTGAAAGAAGTGAGGATGGGTCATTATGAGGACGAAGGGAAACGGACATGGGTTGGCCTCTGCCCCCTCCTGTTGCGCGCCACGAGATTTGTCAGCTGGTAAAATTACGATGGTCAGTTGTGAGTCCTGTCATTTGATTTATGTGTGGCAGAAAAACAGTCGTGTTTTTGGAAGACGTCAGTTAATAATTAAGCAGTCATTTTTGATGCGAGGTGCCAGTGCGGAAATAAATTCAATAAAAGCTTTTATTTTAACCCTTGAATGTCAGGAGTGTGAAATACCTTAATTTATGGCTATACTCCAATTCAGTCATGACGTCAATTTGTAGACCGACCCAGAAGGCTAATTCGTCTTGAGTACCCTTGGGAGTTTCTTGTGGGTTTTACAATAGCAGTACACATCAGTGCTGCATGCAAAATATTGATTGCTATTTACAATTTAATAGTTTTTCTTCTCCCATGAAAATAATGTAGGCTGTGCTGCAAGATTTCCAGGGTCAGCGTAACTTGAAATGTTTTCTTCAGATATTTTCTGGAACTCACTGTCTCTCCCTTCTGCTTCTCCAGGATATACAGTATAATCTATTTAAGGCTTATGCAAAAGTTTGAATAATGCACATATTGTTCTACCAGTAAACATGCAGAGGTGTTGTGAAGTTCAATGTTTTTGAACATTAATGGGTGTTCAGCTGACATGAAAGGTTGGGAACTGCTATGAATCTGCAATACTGAAGAAACTCTAGCAGAAATATTTAATGCTGATGTGTAGCCTATTTCATACTGAACCTGAGAGAAAAGCCTTGGTTTCTGCTCAGTGGTTAAGTTGGTAACTCTTTGTGATGGAATTTGAGGAAAAATTGTATTTCCGTTGGCCACTTTTTTTCTTTTTCTTTTTTTTCTTTTTATATATATATATATATATTTATTTATTTATTTATTTTTTTTAATTTTTTTTTTTGCGGTTTCACTGTTTAATTTAGCTGAAAAGCCGTCTGAACACATACAACATGAAGTCTACAAAAAAAAAAAGCTGTTTCTATAAGATATGTGGCTATACAGCAGTTGACTTGCACTTACTGTGAGAAACATGCATTGAAAACTGTAACCTTGGTTTTTCTTACCATGATAACTATTGTTTCTACCTCAACACCATAGATTCTTTCTACAGTTGTTGTTCTCACACTTCATGCCTTCTGTGGTTATTTCCGGTCAACCCATTTACCAAGCCAACTTCATCAAATATTACTGATTTAATTCTTGTCTGATGAGAGTAATTACTGTATATTGTGAATAAGAATCATTATTCTAGACATTTCATTAATCATGTTGTCAATGTCTCATATTTTCTCTTGGATGCTTAGAATCAAAGCTAGTGATGCTTGATTTGTGAATGAATCACTGTTTTGAGTGAATTCTTTTCAATGAACTGTTCAAATGGGTTGCATAGTGATGTTATTTGTAAACAGACCATACATTTGGCACAGTTCTTTCAGTGACCCTATGTGCCCATTTTTTTTATTTTTTTATTTATTTATTTTTTTATATGGCATAATTGTAGTATAATACATGTTATATTTATATTTTAAAGCCAAACTATTATACATAATAGTTTGACAGGTTTAATGTCAGGTGAAGTCATATCATTTTAGCGTTACATGTCTTGCACAGGATTTTTTTCCATTATAATGGACACTGGGTCTCAACACAAGCATAAGAGCTGTACTGACTATTATTGTAAAGCTGACAGATGTGATTTCAGAAATAATCCTCCTGCAAATTTTCTTCAGTCTTCACCATAATTGAGTCAGGAGATCTTTAGACCACGAGACATGCTTGACAAAAGACATCAAATGGATATTTTAAATTCAAACCTGTTTGCCTGTAGCAGCAGCAGAAGTATTTTAGCAGCGTTTTTGTCTTGACATTTAACTTTGTATGCCTTTTGAGCAAAGGACATTAATCAGGGACATACAACCCAAATCTAGAATGATGTTACAAATTGTAATTTATAATTTAATTTTATTTATTTTAAGGAAACACACAAACATGGCTTTATACGGTATACTATTCAGACCCAATGTTTATGGACATTTTTAAGTAACTTTATAAAATAAATATTTAATAAATTAACTATGGTATCAGATTTTTTTATTTTTTTTATTTTCTCATTTATGGCTATATTTAGAGTAGAAATAAAACAGTGATATTTTTGTGTCTCGGACATAATTCAGGTCTGAACAGGTTAAAATGAGAAGAAATTTGCATTTTGTCATTTAATTTAAAAATTTATATCATGTTCCCACTCGTAGTAAAAATAAATGTAGTAACAGCTATTTGCACTACCGTGGTAATTTTTTGTAAGGCATGCAAATTAGTTTGAGAAGTTTTATTAGCGTTGTGGATGTAATCCGCTTTAGTTCGTCTTAATGTGAATTCAGCTGGGAATCTCAAGCTGAATGTATTGCCAGAGATTTCATGCTGTACTAGACAAAAGCACATTTTGTAAGCGCGGATTTGGGAATATCCAGTTGAAGAAATGCATAGCCCAGTCAGTTGAGCAGAGAAGCATTTCCTCTTTTTTTTTTTTTTTTTTCTCTACAGAACACAGACATGGACACTAATGCTTTTAAAAGAGTAAAATAGACACATCTAAAGAGAGAAATGCTGATATCTGGCTTTAAGAACACTGACTAGGTAAACTGGACTGGTAGTCTTATGACCATAATGAGACATTTAAAGGAATATTTCACCCAAAAATGAAGAGATTTGGAGCAATTTAGTATTACATCACTTGCTCACCAATGGATCCTTTGTAGTGAATGGGTGCCATCAGAATGAGTCCAAACAGCTGATAAAAACATTACAATAGTCCACATCACTCCAGTCCAACAATTAATGTCTTGTGAAGAGAAAAGCTGCGTGTTTGTAAGAAACGAATCCATCAAGACGCTTTAACTTCAAAATATTACAAGTTGCAAGTCCTCCATTCATAATATTGCTTTCTCCAGTGAAAAAGTTGTTTGGTTTGAATCAGGAGAGAAATATACACAGATCAAGCACCATTTACAAGCAAAAACAGCTCTAAACAAATATATGGGTGGATTTTGATGTGAGAGAACAACAGGGGATGGACTTTTTTTACTGGAGGCAAAGTGTTCGTTTGTATTATTGATTGGTATTTTGGCCAAAAAATTCCTTGATGGATTTGTTTCTTACAAATATGCAGCTTTTCGCTTCACAAGACAATAATTGATGGACTGGAGTTGTGTGGAATACTTGTGATGTTTTTGTCAGCTGTTTGGACACTCATTCTGACGGCACCCATTCACTGCAGAGGATCCATTGGTGAGCAAGTGATGTGATGCTAAATTTCTCCAAATCTGTTTTTGATGAAGAAACAAACTCATCTACGTCTCAGATGGCCTGAGGGTGAGTAAAGCATTTTTGGGTGAACTGCTCCTTTTAAGGACAGCTAAAGATCAAACTGACAGCTCAAGGATACTTCTCACAGAGACCTGCCCAGCGGTGGTTTTGCATTGCCGCTGTGCGATGAACGTATATGTGAGACACTGACAAGGGTTAATCTTTGACCGAGGCAAGATCACATCATTCAATCACATCAGATAATTTCACACCCCTTAAGCCATCTCATGTCTGTTTCCGCTTTAGACGTCCTCACACGTGACGAAGTGTCTGCCTCGCCTCTAATTCACCACAGAAACTCTGATATTGCTCTGTATCTACTTTTTAGAAAGCCTTTCATGTACTCCTCAACCCAAGCACACAGCGTTTGAAGTTTGTAGACGATAACAGTTGTTTCGAACAGCTGATAGCAAAAGAGCTTTGACATATTGTGGAGACGAAACTGGATGCGGGGTTGTTTCCTGCATAGGATCTTAATGTCATTGACATTCCTGGCATGTTCTGATGTTGTAGCAGCGGCGTGATAAGACAAACACAGCGAGAAGGTCAAGTGGCAGTCCGCAAAGCGGATGTTGGAGGGTTTGGCGAAGGACACCTCTGGACGGGGCAGGGAGAACGTGGAGCGATGCAATGGATGTACAGGTGCATTTGGAGGCTCGCCAATCACTTCCACTCAGATTGGAGTGACATTGTGAGTTTGTAATGCTTTTAGCTCATGTCGATGATAATGCTTCTGCATTTACTGTAGATGCTTCCTGTATGAATTTCTGAATTTTTCAATTTCTTCAGAATATTGGAGTTTAATGAAAGTTGCTAGTGTGAGAGCTCTTACTCCTTTTGCACCAAAATGATCCGCTCAGCCAAACTGATTACCAGACCCGTTAGAGAACAAGCTTGTTTCTCCAGCCTATGACTTTGAAAACTGAACGATGGCTTTACTGACTTAAAGGATATTCTAGGTTCAATACAAACTCAGTCGAAAGCATTACCACAAAAAAATAATGTTGATTTGTCCTCGTTTTCTTTCAAAAAAAAATAAAAAATCAAGGTTGCAATGTTATTACTGTTAACTAATTAAAACCATTAAAAAAATAAAAAATTCACTACTTAAAATACAATAAACTGAAATAAAAATAAAATATACTAAAATATAAAATATAATATCATATAATATTTATAATATAAACTAAATAAAATCCTTTTTTATAAATAGAAATTAAATAAAATATATTAACTGAAATAAAATAAAATCTAAAAAATTTAAACCTTATTTTAGGTAGTTTGCAAGGCAACATTTCTCATCTTTTAGTGTAAGTTGAATTGCTAATAATTAAAACTAAAAAAAAATAAGCTAAAATGTAATACTTACAATCTATATAGACATGGAAAAAAAAAACTTAATGGCAAAAACACACAAAAATGTCTAAAACTTAAAATTAACACTGTTTCAAAGCAGCTTTTCAGTAATGACCTGGAAAATAAGTGTCAATATTGCAAAGTTCATTAAATATATCTTTAAAGGCAGCAGCTCTACAGAAGGCAATAATGTAATTTTTCAGCTTGGTTAATTTCAAGTTTTTGTGTTCACATCCATGTTGTGTTTTCTAAATATTACTTCTTCATTTCAAGGATTTAAAAGTAGAAACGTGAAGTTTATCATTTTTAATGAAAGCACTTTCATTCAGTTTTCTTTTGCTTGTCTATAATTTGATCTATAAGGCTGTAATCATTTTTATAGTTGTTGTAGGTGTTCACTCAAAAATGAAAATTTTTATAATTACAAATTTTCAAATTAAAAATAGTGAGTTTGAACATTTACTCACCTTCATGTTGTTCCAAGCATGTATAAGTTTCTTTCGTATGTTGAACACAAAAGAAGATATTTTGAAGAACCAAACAGTTGTTGGTCCCCATTGAAGTCCATAGTAGGGAAAGAAATATTATGGAAGTCAATGGGTACCATCAGCTGTTTGATTACCAGCATTCTTCAAAATATCTTCTTTTATGTTCAATGTAAGAAAGTAACTCATACAGATTTGGAATGACATGAGGGTGAGTAAATGATGACAATTTAAATTTTTAGGTGAACTATAAATTGTCTTGACAATAAAGTTATGGACTTGAATAAAAAAGGAAAGGTTAGTAAGGTTAGTTTTTTTTTTTTTTTTTTTTTTCTCCCCCACACTAAATGTGGGAACATGTGCCACACTATTGTGGCTATATTATTGAAATTTAGTGACTATTTTACGTTAACGTCAAACCAAAAATTATTCAGACACCACATATAATTTTTGATTTTTTAAAAAAAATTTTTTTTTTTTGGCTAGTGGGTGTAGGACACTATAGTTCATTTATGTAAGTGAGGATAGGAAAACAAAATAAACTGTGACATATTCCCAAATAAATTTATAAAAATTTTGGACCAAAAATTTGATTTGACACTTTGACCTGACCGTGTTTTGTTACATACCTTTCTATCAAAGTTATCTGACATTATCAAGATGAATTTGTTCTGACACAGTCTTGTTTTTGTCATTTTATTACCATTTTCTGAGCTATAGCGAATAAACTGTGATAATGTGAGGAATGTTGACGGTGTCTGAATAAATTTTGGTTTGACTGTGTATTTTTATTTATTTATTTATTTATTTATATATATATATATATATATAATGTATGATTAATTCAACTTTGTCACTGTGCAGAGTACAAGTATAGAGCCAATGAAATGCAGTTAGCATCTAACCAGAAGTGCAAATAACAAAGTATATAAATAGATATAAATGTGTATATACATTAAGCTCACTGATTGGACTGTTTTTGAATCTGCTGCCAATGATCTGGATGAGTTCACAGAGACCGTAACATCTTATATCAGTTTCTGTGAGGATATGTGCATTCCTACCAAGACTCATCTAACTTACAACAACGACAAACCATGGTTCACTGCAAAACTCAGACAGCTCCGTCAGGCCAAAGATGCTTACAGAAAGGTGGATAAAGTCTTGTATAAACAGGCCAAATACACACTGGAAAAGGAGATCAGAGTGGCAAAGAGGAATTATTCTGGCAAGCTAAGGAAAAAATTCTCTTCCAGTGATTCTGCTTCAGTGTGGAAAGGTATGAAAGATATCACCAGTTACAAGTCACCATCCCCCAGCACTCTGGAGAATCAACAACTGGCAGACGATCTGAATGAGTTATACTGCAGGTTTGAAAATACACCCCACACCCGCCCTGAACACCTCCAGCAACCCCCCTCTCCCCCAGACCTGCGATTCAGATCAGCGAAGATGACGTGCGCCAGGTCTTCAGAAAGAACAAAAGAAGGAAAGCACCAGGCCCAGACGGTGTGTCACCAGCCTGCCTAAAAATCTGTGCTGACCAGCTGGCCCCCATCTTCACACAGATCTTCAAAAGATCACTGGAGCTGTGCAAAGTCCCCTCATGCTTCAAACGCTCCACCATCATCCCCGTCCCAAAGAAACCCAAAATTACTGGACTTAATGACTACAGACCTATGGCTCTAACGTCTGTGGCCATGAAATCATTTGAAAGACTGGTTTTGGCTTATCTGAAGGCCTCCGCTGGACCCTTACTGGACCCCCTGCAGTTTGCCTACAGAGCAAACAGGTCTATGGATGATGCAGTCAACATGGGACTGCACTTCATCCTGCAGCATCTGGACAGACCAGGGACTTATGTGAGGATCCTGTTTGTGGACTTCAGCTTCGCTTTTAACACCACCATCACGGACACCCTTCAGAATAAACTGACACAGCTCTCCGTCCCCACCTCCGTCTGTCAGTGGATCAACAGCTTCCTGACAGACAGACAGCAGCTAGTGCGGCTAGGAAAATTCTCATCTAGCACCCGCACCATTAGCACTGGAGCTCCTCAGGGCTGTGTTCTCTCCCCACTGCTCTTCTCCCTCTACACCAATGACTGCACATCTAAAGACCCCTCTGTCAACACCACACTGATCGGCCTCATCCAGGACGGTGACGAGTCTGCTTACAGACAGGAGGTTAAGGAGCTGGCTGTCTGGTGCAGTCTTAAAGGGGTCCTATTATGCTCTTTTACAAAGTCTTGATTTTATTTTGGGGGTGTACTAGAACATGCTCTCATGCTTGGTGGCTTGAAAAACGCATTATTTTTCAAATAATGTACATTATTACAATACCTTTCTCCCCTGCCTGACACAAATGGCTTGATTAGTTCCGGGTTTGATGAAGGCCCGCCTTCCGAAAAACAAAATGTGTTGTGATCGGTTGGCTGTTCCAGTGCGTTGTGATTGATGAACAGATTAGATGGAGTTTCAGTACTGCCCCGCCCCTTGCCAAAACAGCAAGTTCCGTCTGCTCCGGTATAGTTAAGGATGGCGTCAATATTGCCATATCAATTTGAGCCAGAGTCAGACCCCGAGAATTTCGATCAAGAGGATCGCGCAGAAACTTTGCACGCATGGATGTTGCAAGACATATCAGAGTGGTAACGTTACTGTTGTTTTTGTTTGGGCTAAAACACGTTTTAGATGTTATACAGATAAATTGGTTTATACCATAGTCTCATAATTTAAGTTTTAATTCTGCAGATTACATCATTGTGCAGTATAGTCAGGGCCGGATTATCCATAGACGGGATTGGGCGAGTGCCCTGGGGCACTAAGTGATTAAGATAATGACTAGGCCTTTAACATATTTTTCATGTTTTGTGTATATATATATAATATAATATTATTTTGCAGGAAGAGATGCAGATACATACAAATGAACAGTTAATGATTCAATATATACCTAGAAAATATAAAATATATGCATATAAAGAATTGCGATTGGGTCAGGTCACAGTGTATTTGCCCCCTCCCCCCAGTCAGAGTTGAGCCCGCTGATTTATAATATTAAATTCACGATGGACAGGCAGCATCACCTTAGTGGTTGTGTGAAACGTATATTTAAAAAAAAAAAGAGAGAAAATATCACGACGCATAGCCAGAGCTATACAGTGCGACCATTTTAGTCGCATTTGCGACTGAAAAGTACTGTGTGCGACTGTCAAAACATGTTTAGGAGCACCTGTGCGACTGACCCGATGAGCATAGGCTACATTATTTGTGTTTGCGCTCAGGGGAGCTTCAAAGATTTCTACGTGTTTTTGCAGTGTTGAGTAATGTATCGCAGACATATGTTGACTCCTTGAATGCAATGTTAATCAGAATTTGCTCACTGCTCAAAATACTGGAGTTTTGTTCATTGCTGAGTTATGCAAGCTCACAAATCCTCTCCTTTATAACAAACAAAGTATAGACAAGGTGTAATAAAGAGATTTGTTGTGCAGTGTAGGGAGCTTCATTGATTTATAATGGAGCTTTGAGATCACGATGAACTGAAGTGAGTGACAGCTTTTAAAGATTAATAAAGGAGTTTGCAAATGTGGTATTAAATTAATATAGCAGTTCAATAAAAAAAAGTCAATAAGTGACGTACATTGTGTGACTTTAACAATATTGCCTGATATTTCGTCAACGAAAATAGATTCAAACAGTCACAGCTGAGCCGCATCTCCATTCAAAACACAGTGGTGTTTCGTTTATGAATGAACCTGCGTTTTTAAATGAATCTAGTGAGTCGATGATTCAATTACCCATTCATAAAGACAGTCACTTGCTTCGTTCCTGAATGAATCAGAACTGTCTGAATCCTTACACCTTACAAAACATTAATAACATCTTCCGAGCAGACTACGGACCTGTAAGGCGCAGAACTGAGGAAGCTGGATGAATCAGAACTGTCTGAATCCTTACACCTTACAAAACATTAATAACATCTTCCGAGCAGACTACGGACCTGTAAGGCGCAGAACTGAGGAAGAGTACTTATTCCTGACATGTTCTGATATAAAACCGTGTACATTTATAAAACAGTGTAAAGTCATAGTTGCAAAATTAAGCAGCCTTAACACACATCAGTGCAATAAAAATGAATGACTCATGACACCTCTTTAAAGTTCTGTATTTTTTTTTTTTTTTTTTTACATAAACATCTATATACACTTCAACAAACAAGTGTTTTTTATTTAAAATATTAATGGTAGTCTTGTTGTCACAGGCGTTACCGGTCTCTGGCCTATCGCAGCTTTGTCAGCTGGTGCTGGGGGTACTTAGGACAGAATGTTAGGGTCGTCATCCCGTCCTGTGTTGTTCAGCGGATCCGCCAGGAGTATCCAGATCAGGACAGTATGTGGGGTTTCGGCCACCCCTTGACTAGAGCGAGTTACTCGGCGGGCAATGACTTCTTCCTTTGGGGGTTTGTCGAACTCTGCTGACAGAAATGGGGGAATGGGGATTTTCTGTAACTCTTGCGCATAAGGTCTTGGGTCCTCAAACATCTCATTAAGCAGGAGCCTCATAAGGTCACTCACATAGTCTGTAACGACATTGAATACAGTATATCACTATATTGTGCTACAAATGTAACATTCAGCAGTCTAGCTCTTGTATTTGTATTACAGTACAGTCATATTTATCCTTTTATTAATATTTATGTTATGTAGTTCATTCATAAATAAAAGTTATTATACAATTTACTGGATGATGGCTCTGTTTTCACTGGCTTTGCTGTGCATTCACCCTTTTTCGACTTGGGGAAAATTATTTTGTACACAACTTGTCCAGATGATGTTGTGGCTTGTTCTCTGTCAGCATTTTCATTGTAGTGCATTGCTGCAAGGTATAATCTGCAGTCAATAAACAATCCACACATTACTATTATAGTACTTGAGAATAATAAATATTTATTTGTGATCTTAATGAATCAATTTCAAAATGTATTACCTGCACAACATTCCTATAAATGGGAAAACCACATTCTTGGGTGCAAACCGCAAGATTAGGCTGTGGAAGGCCTCTAGGGATGAGGTTTGGTAGTGGTGACTGAGTTTCTCCACATCCTTGAGAACTCTGTTGTTGTTCAGGATCTTTTCCACTTTATGAAAAGCCATTGACCCTGTTGTGACATACATACAAAGTTACTTTGCCTGTAAAATTTCAACAATTTCGTTTGCCAATTTCTACGCATAACTGGTTCGAACCATTTTTTTTGCATCCCTGGATACTGTATCTGAATGTTCACGTTTGGGGAAGAGGGGATTTTCGTGGATGTGTACATTTTGAAGGTGATTAAGAACTGAGGTCCACCTCGCCACCTTCTCTGGCCCAGATGTTGAAGATATTGTACTCAAGTACACATGGTTTTTAATGCTGCGCAACCACTTTTTCAGGACCTCACAATCCTTCCTTTGCGAGAGTTTTTGTAGTTTCTTGGTCAAACCTGTAAGAAAGATAAAGCAACATATCAGCTTTACACAGATTATTCCAAGTCAATCAATTACATATAATAAATCAGTTACCCAATCAGTAAGACAGTATAAACAAAAAACAAAGATGGATACTCACCTTTCCCAAAATGCCATACATCATAAAATTGAGTGATGTTCCGTTCACGTAGAAACTTCTGAATTTGTGGATGACAATCTGTCACAATGTAGTCCACAGCCAAGCCATTTGACAGAAGTTTGTCAAGGGAACGTTTTAACCCCTCCTTCTCCATGTGGTAACTACCACCTACTTTGTTGCTCTATGCATGGGTACACATAATTGAAAATATAAAATAGACAACAATGAAGAGTAAGGTTTATAAATATATAACCCACCTGAATGAGTTGAATATCAAGAATTGCAGAGTGTCCTTGGGCAAGCATAACCAACAATTTGAGTCAGTTTTTAAAATAAACATTAATCATTGTATTTAACCATAGAGAAGTACAAAACAATAAACTACATTGACCAGCAAGGGTTGTTTTGTGTCACACTTGCTTACCTGGTGTGTCAGCTCGCATATCTCCAGCAACTGCCACCTGCTTTAGCTGGTAAATTAAATTTTGCTGATCTGTGTTCCATTTGTGTATGATAGCAGGCTCTAAGAAGGTCCTGGCATGTCTTCTAAACGTATCATACTTAAATATCTCCAGCTGCATGGCTTTGCAAATCTATAAAATCAAAATAAAGAAAAATACCAAAATGAATAAATTCATAAATTCATAAATGTACACCTACACTTTAAAAAACGCTGGGTTGATTTTTTTTTTTTTTTTAACCCAATTGCTGGGTTATGCCTGTTGGGTCATTATGTTGAGTTGTTTTTCCAGTGTTGGGTAGTTTTTGTGTAACCCAACTGTTGGGTTAGTGGCTGGGTCAATATCACTGACCATTGAAACTATGCACCCCCTCCCCCTCCCCCTCCCTCTCCCTCCAACGAAATAACCCAGCACGCGCACTTTAACCCAGCTGTTGGGTTACAGTCAAAGCGCGGGCTTTTCATTCTCCTCAAGAGAAAGCGAGTACTCAGCGCCGCCGATTTAGTGGACTTCTTCAGTGAAATTAAGGTTTGTATACATTTTATTCCATCTATAAAGTCTTAATTGTGTTGTAAATGATTTTATTTCACGCAACGCACATACATACGAGATGTCAGTCAGCTAACGTTAAATGCGTCAGCAACGGTCGTTTCTCGTGATGGAAATGTCTTGCCTTACATAAAATAAACTGATTTTATTCGTTATAATACTGCTTCTAATTAATTTGGATGTTAAAATATGTTCTCAAAACTGTGTACTGTTTGTTTATCGGCAGGTTATGAAGTCAATCGCGGCATCTTTCAGCTACAAGTGAAAGGCGAGGTAGCGGTCTGAAGTTCGCAGTTTCCCCGAGGAATAGCAGCCCATCGACGGCTCAGATTTCAGCGACACACCGGCACGAGAATCGGCATCATTTTGGTTAAAAAGGATAACAGAGAACCGTTTAATACACTTGAATTAAAATATTTCTTTTAAATGTTATATTTTTATTTCTAAAATGTGTGTTAAACGAGTTTAAATGTATGCAAAGTTGAAATCTATGCTGCCTAATTCAATTTGTCTTATATTTTTGTCTATGGGTGTTTTCACTTATTAATAAATGTTCACGTTTTGATTATTACTGTTGCCTCTAGTAATTCTGTGTCTGCTTTTTAATTTCCAACCTATTTTTGGTTCATTTTAAGCCAACAGTAGTAATTTTCAATTAATATTTGAGTTAATTAAAACAACCCAACATGTTGGGTCAAAAATTTAACCCAACTGGCTGGGTTAAAATAACCCAAAGCTGGGTTTGTCCATATTTGACCCAGCGTTGGGTTACCAAAATAACCCAAATTGGGTTGTTTTAACCCAGCGTTTTTTTTTTTAGAGTGTATATTTGATAAAAATGACCATAAAAGATACCTTTTGTAGTTGAACTAATGATCCACCGGTAAAATAGGTAGCTGCAGATAACTGCAGATTCCAACAGGAATACTTCCTACAATGGGCTGGCTCTGCCACTGTCTGTGGTAGTTACATTTTTCGCAGAGTTGAGAGAATGCCACAAAAGTACCCATTCGTCGGCTCTGGACAGAACATTTGCTCTTGCAAACTGGGCAGGTATCAATCAATTCTCGCAGGCAGCTTTCAAACACAATGTATTTGGAAACACTGTAATCTACTTGGGGGCCTAACCTAAAAATAAGCAAGTAAGTCTTAGCAATTGCTTTGCAGAAAATTGGAGCATCATAAAATTATAATATGTTGATAACATGTATTGGTAACTTACGACAATTCAGATTCCTCTGTTACCACAGACTCCAGGTTATATGTAGAGCCATGGGGTTTTCCAAGTAATTGTGAGTCAGTCTCCTCTTCTTCCTCCTCCTCTTCTTCCAACACCAGACAAGGTCTCTTATGTGGCATGAAGACTGAGCCCTTTACTGGTGTTGACGACAGTGGCACATCAGCAAACATGGGAGTGGTTTCAGTTCCAACATCGTGACCAGAAACCCTCGCCTGGATGCCTATAAGTGAAAAACATACAATTACTCTTATTTTCTGTCAAAATTGTTATGACTTAGAATTTCAAAATGGTGTCATTACATTGCTATATATGACACAAATGTAAATACTACAAATCATTTACATATTTACTATGTATTTGTCATACCTCTGCTCCGTACATGCATGTCCTTCAATGTACTCATAGAAAGTTGTGTGCCGACTGATAGCATATTGCAAGAGGTTTGTGTTGCCACTGTTACAGTTTCTACAGGGTCTGACTGACATCCAATTTCCAGAAATGTTAATAAAGAGGGAATCTCAGATGAACTAGAGACATACTGGGATGTACTCTGTGAGGAAGTGACAAAAGGAAATAGTGAACAAAGACTGTCAAATCACACATTCAAAATATGAAGTATAAATATAAACAATTTTGTGTTGATAAAAATATCTGAAAGTGGAAAGAAAGATTCACACATGTACACAATATCTGTGTATCTCTCAAAATATCTTTCAGGGTGGATGATAAACTCCTAAAAGTTAAAATTAGGACATGTGGGTTATTGCTAAAGAGGGAAACGCACCTTTGTCCTATAACAGGTTTCACAGTACTACCAGAGAGTTTGCGAGCGCTTGGTGAAGATAATGATTAGAATTATGCATCAGTTCTATGCAGGCAATTTGGCGTATCACACAGCATGTTTAGAAAAGAACAATTTGTGTTACTTCTATTGTAGTTTTTTGCCTGCCATGAAGTCCCATAGCTAAGTAAATTGAAGCTACATCAATACTGCAATGTTTAACACGATGGATGGGCCAGGTCACTGCGTTCAAGTTTGATTAACGTTACATTGCAGAAACGGCATACAACTTATACTTTGAAACGTAAATAACACACACAATAACACATAAAGCTACATACTTACAGGCTGTGATGCAGATGCATCAGATTGTCCAGACAAAGTGGGAACTGCTCAGTCTTTAAGCAAAAGCTTTTTGGCGAAACCAGCACTGTACTCCCTCATGTTGTAGAAGCTGTCGTCAGTAAAATGCGCAGCACACAGAAACAAATTGGGATTATAATGCTCAGGAACAGAGTTAAAAATAAATTGCAACCACTGTTTCCTGACGTCGTCCGCTTTAGGAAGGCCAAAGAAAGAAGTTTGTGAACGGGGGTGAAAAAAAACAGCGTTTCCACATGACGAAAACAGCAGCACTTCTTCGATGCACTCAACCAAGCGTTCTAACCACAACCTTGCCCCTCTCCACCCGCCAACCATTCGAATTTCCATAGGTGGGAATTATTTAAATGATATTCTAATGCCCCAATTTGTAATGTCACAAATTGAGGAAATCAACTTTGTAGTCCAAACGAGCCGTTCATTGTAGTTCTTGAAAAGGGATGTTTTCAAAACTAAATATCTCGCTTTGGAGTGGACTTTGAGATTTGTAACTTTGTAGATCTTTTTGGTGCCCAAACATACACACTACACACTGAATACAATTCTAAAAGTGAAAAAGCATAATAGGACCCCTTTAACAACCTGGAGCTCAACACGCTCAAAACTGTGGAGATGATCATGGACTTCAGGAGAAATCCCCCTGCTCTGCCACCACTCACCATCATGAACAGCACTGTGACTGAAGTGGAGACATTCAGGTTCCTGGGCACCATCATCTCTCAGGACCTGAAGTGGGACAATCACATTGAGTCCATTGTCAAAAAGGCCCAGCAGAGATTGTACTTCCTTCGCCAACTGAGGAAGTTCAACCTGCCACAGGAGCTGCTGAAACAGTTCTACTCCGCCATCATTGAATCCGTCCTCTGCACTTCAATAACTGTCTGGTTCAGCTCAGCTACCAAATCTGACCTCAGAAGACTACGGAGGGTAGTCCGGACTGCTGAGCGAATCATTGGTACAACCCTCCCCACTCTCCAAGAACTGTACTCATCCAGAGTGAGCAAAAGGGCTGGCAAAATCACTCTGGACCCCTCACATCCAGCACACTCCCTCTTTGAACTGTTGCCGTCTGGTCGACGCTACAGAGCTCTGAGCACCAGAACGACCAGACACAGGAACAGTTTCTTCCCTCAGGCAATCCATCTCATGAACACTTGACATTAAACGTGGAACACACAACACTATTATAAATCATTTAATTACCACACATACTTATTTTTTCATCAAATTTGCACATATCAGACCTGTACACCATAATTGTCTATATTATATATTGTGTTTCTGCTATTTGTACATTGCCTATTTGTATATTTGTATATTATTCTTTTATTATCTGTGTCCTGTCCTGTTGCTGTCTTTCTGTTGCACTGTAGAGCTTCTGTCACTAAAACAAATTCCTCGTATGTGTAAGCATACCTGGCCAATAAAGCTCATTCTGATTCTGATTCTGATTCTGAGCTTTATGACATATAGTGCAAGTTATGAGGTAGAAGGGCAGAGACCAGCTCAATGCAGATGACTGTACATACAACATAGGGTATAAGGAAGTATAACAGAAGGTGCATTATACAGTGAGGTATGTAAGTACCATATGTTTATTTATGGCCAATGACCATACAGTGTAAATGGCATCCGGAGGTAGAAATGTGCAAAATATCAGAGAAATGTGCAAAAACAGAGGGAATAATAAGAACATTGTGAGTGAGGAGTGCAGACAGGTTATTGTACCGTGCAATTTTTTATTATTTTTTTAAGCATTAGGTTGTCCATCTAGGATGTGGTATTCAGCGCCTGAGATTGGAATTCAGTAGGCTGACAGCTGAGGGAAAGAAACTGTTCCTGAGTCTGCTGGAACGACAGCGAAGACTCCTATAACGTCTCACCGTTGGGAGAGGAGTGAACAGTCTGTGGTTGGGGTGAGAGGAGTCTTTGATGATACTTCTCACTCTCCTTAGGCAGCATTTGTGGTAAACGTCTTTGATGGAGGGTAGCCCCACACCAGTGATGTATTGGGCAGTTTTCACCACCCGCTGGAGGGCTTTCTGGTCCGAAACATTGCAGTTGCCATACCACACTGTGATGCAGTTTGTGAGAATGCTTTCAGTAGTGCAACGGTAAAAGTTCAGCAGTATGTGGGGGGACAGGTGAGCTTCCCTTAGTTTCCTAAGGAAGTAAAGGCGCTGTTGTGCCTTTTTGATCATTATGGAGGTATGAAGGTCCAGGAAAGATCCCCAGAGAGATGGACACCAAGGAACTTGAAGCTCGCCACATGCTCCACTTCAGCCCACTTCATGTAGATGGGAGTGTGTGTGCGGTCCATCTTAGTCTGCCGGTGGTCTACGATCAACTCTTTGGTCTTCTGGGTGTTGAGTGCAAGGTTGTTGTTGGCACACCACGTTGCTAGATACTTAACCTTGTCCCTGTAGGCCGTCTCATCGTCGCCACTGATCAGGCCTACCACCGTGGTGTCATCTGCAAACTTGATTATGGAGTTAGAGCCATGCACAGGTATGCAGTCGTGGGTGAAAAGGGAGTAGAGGATTGGGCTCAGCACACAGCCCTGTGGTACCCCAGTGTTTAGAGTGAGGACGGAGGAGGTGTGGTTACTGATCCTAACAGACTGTGGTCTGTTGGTGAGAAAGTCCAGGGTTCAGTTAAAGAGGGAGGGGCTGATGCCAAGATTACAGAGCTTGGAGATCAGCTTGGATGGGATCACTGTATTGAAGGCGGAACTGAAATCAATGAATAGCATCCTGACATATGTGTTGACTCTGTCCAGGTGCGTCAGGGCAGAGTGGAGAGCTGAGGCGATGGCATCCTCAGTTGACCTGTTGGATTTGTAGGCAAACTGGTATGGGTCCAGTGTTGGGGGAAAGCATGATTTCAGGTGGGAGAGGACAAGTCTCTCAAAACACTTTGCAATAATGGGAGTAAGAGCAACTGGGCGGAGGTAATTGAGGGCCACTGCACCAGCATGTTTTGGTACAGGTACATTGGTGGCTGTTTTGAAGCAGTTGGGAACAATGGCTTGGGCCAAAGAGAGGTTGAAAATGTTGGTGAAGACCTCAGCCAGCTGTTTTGCACAGGCCCTAAGCACTCGGCCAGGGATGCCATCAGGGCCGGCAGCTTTATGTGCATTCACCTTGCGCAAGGTGGAGCACATGTCACTGGTGGAAAGTGTGAGCAGCAGGTCGTCAGGTGTGAGCACAGCTTTGATGGGTGGTTCTGTGTTTCCACGATCAAAGCGAGCATAAAAGTTGTTCAGTTCGTCAGGGAAGGTGGCATTGCTGGTTGGGGGTGTGCTGTTTGCTGGTTTGTAGTCTGTGAGGGCATGGATGCCTGTCCACATGCGCCAAGGGTCGTTGTTTTTAAATCTGTCCTCGATGCGCAGTTTGTAATTGTATTTAGCAGATTGAATTCCCCTCTTCAGATTGGACCTTGATAAGCTGTAGGCTTCACGGTCGCCAGATCTGAAAGCAGCGACACGTGCCTTCAGCAGGAGCCGGACTTCCTTGTTCATCCAGGGTTTCTGATTGGGGTACATTTGAATTAATTTATGAGTGGTTACCTTGTCAACACATCTGTTGATATGATACAGAACAGAGCTGGTGTAGGTATTAACATCTGTGTGGGAGTCCAGCGTGGCCCTAGAAGCAAACAAATTCCAGTCTGTGTTCTGGAACTCCTGCTGTAGTGAAGAGTCTGCTTCTTCCAGCCACACTTTAACAGTCCTTACGGTGGGTTTCACACATTTGATGATGGGGGTGTATTTGGGTAGCAGGAACAGGGAGAGGTGATCAGACTGTCCAACGTGGGGGAGGGGAGTTGCTTTGTAAGCATCAGGGATGTTTGTATAAACATGATCAAGAGTATTGTCTCCTCTTGTGGGGCAAGAAACATTTTGATAAAATTTGGGGAGAGTTGTTCTGAGATTGGCATGATTGAAATCACCAGCAATAATATGTTTGCAGCTTACTAACAACAGAAGATAGTTCTTTCATGGCTAGTTTAGCATTAGCATCCGGGGGTACATAGACTGCAGCGATTATGGCAGTTGTAAATTCACGGGGCAGGTAAAAGGGTCTGCACTTAATAAAGATGTATTCAATATCAGCAGAACAGTGGTGTGTATATGTATATATATATATATATATATATATATATATATATATATATATATATATATATATATAATAATTTATTTATGTATTTATTTTTTAATAAAAGAAGGGAAGAGCCTATATGTCTTTTATTTATGAGTCTTAATCCTGGTTTTGAAATGACCCATCCAGTGTAGCGTAAATAATTTAATTCAGTGTCATTTTGTCATTGTGTATAAAGTATGTCATTATTTGAAGCAACAGTCAGATGTTATTTAATTACATAGTGACTGTAAATAAAATTATTTTGTTTCAGACGGAAATTAAAGTGACGAGAAGCATGACAGAAATAAGAACAGGGTGTCCTTCTCCTGAACACGTCAGATCATCCACTTTCACTGTAGACAGTTTGTTGATTATAATTGGAGCAATCTAGTTTTATGCCATCCAGTTGTGTTTAACATAAGTCTAGCCAGACAGGTTTGAAAACCATGTGATTAGGACATTATCCTGCTCTCACAGCCACTTTTTGCTTTGTTTTTTTAAGTACAAAACTGCTTTTTCTTCAGGGAAACGGGGCCGGATTGGGCCCAGGTGTTATGTAGTGTCTCATCTTTGTCCACTTACAAGCTGACTGACAGACCTCCTAAGTAACGTATCGTAAAGATGTTATCGGGAAACCTTCCTCCAGCCCTCACCGCTGCTATAAATCTACAGCCATGGCTGTGGTTTAAGGTGCAGTTGTTACGGTCATCATGCAGTGAGTGCAGTGCTTGAGATAAACCTGCCAGTCTAGGTCAGAGGCTGAAAGACAAAGACGACAGAAGAGCGCCAGAGACGGGAAGAAAAACAAAGATGCAGGTTGACCTTGTAGTTTGTACAAATCACGTCTCTGGGTAATTGCGTGTTAATGGCTGTTTCCAGTCCTGTTGTCGAAGGTCCTATTAATATTTCATTTAGAGACAGAGCGAACGAGATGCGAACAGCTCGAGTAGTAGCTATACTGACAAACGAGAGTGACGAGAGGTACAACCAGACAGACAACCAGAGAGAGGGAGGGAGGGAGCTGAAGATAGAAACAATAGCAACGATTAGTCAGGTGCTGTGAGTAATGGCTGTCTCAAATATATTTATATCCTTTAATGTAACTTGCTATGACTGTGAGAAAAGTGCAATATTTAGCCCAATTATATCTCAGACTAACAACTAAAGATGTCCCTGCATTACAAACGTAGTGCAGGATTATTATACATAGCTGAATAATTCACACAAATCTCACATTTAATCATTTTCCCTTGTTTATCCTAAGTTTTGAGTGGAAAGATTCCGCTTTACACTGATATTTTTCATCCAGGGCTTTCCCAAAAGCATCGTAAGACTAAGTAGATCTTAGACCAAAATGTTTTGTTAGCCTGTCTGTTAAATTGTTGAGATTTTGAGTTAATATTTGCATGTTCATGGTTCTCACTGGTTAATGGTCATGTTTCTTACTTTTTAGTCATTGTTTTATTTTGATTGTTTAATTTTAACAGTTACTTTTTTTCTGATTAAATTATTGATTCGCTTTTCATCAACTCATAAACTCCCTGCAGTGATCGTATTTTAGTTTTATATACATAAATGTAGCTTTTTTACATTGCATTTTAGTTTAATATATTTTAGTATTTATTTATATAGAATTTATTAATTTTTAAAGAACTGTTTATTTTTATATTTTTAGTTTTTATATTAATTTTGTGTGCTTTTGTTATTTTCCAAAAGTATTTCTATTATTAGTACTTCAAATTTAAACTTCATTTATTTCATTTCATTTCTAAGTTTTCCATCTAATATTTATATTTTATTTTAGCTCCATTTAGATCAATGAAAACAATTGTAATTTTTTTCTTTTTGCCTTTGTTTTTATATATATTTCTATTTTAAATTAAAATATTTTAATTTCAGTTAAAATATTTATTTCAGTTAGTTGCCAAGGCAACATTACTAAGTTTTCCATCTAATATTTATATTTTATTTCAGCTTTATTTTGATCAATGAAAATAATTTTAAGAATTTTAGTTTTAGTTAAGAATAACAACATTATCTGCATGTCATATGCCAATAACCGACATCAGAGAATCGTGAACATAAGAATACATTGTTAAATTATTAAAATATTAACTTCAAATCTCAGGTGTACTTCAAGTAAATATTTTAGGTCAAAGGAGTTCGATTAAAAAATTTAGGCAATTCTTGGTTTTGTGTATGGTTGTTGCCACAAAAACCGAAAAGTGTGACTCCTGTGCAGTTATTTTTGGTGAATGGACGTTTTCAGGGCACAACCATTTTAAGAATAAACTTTGAGATTGTTAACCTTCGTCCCATACCAATCCATTTAATAAGAAGTTCTCCAAAGGACACAGTGGTCCGATGCAGTTCACTACATTCATCTCATTCATTATACAAGAGCTGGGCCTCTGGATCCCAGGATGAAGAGGATGAGAAAGAGAGGGATCTCAGGCTGAGTGTGTGCATCTGTGTGTGTGTGTTGGTCTTATTATGTAACCGTCTCTAGATCAGTTCAGTCACACTGGGAGTCTGGGATACGTTTCCGTACGTCGGCACAGCCCAGTTTCCCTCTGCTTTGTTGATCTCTTCATTTTCTAAGCAAGCACGTCTGTCGCCCTCCTTTTGTCTGTTTATTTCGAGTTTTTATGGTGAAAATAAAAATCACCATTACTGGTGTCAGGGAGGCCATGGATGAGTAATGATAGCATAGAGAAAGGCGTTATGGAAAAAGAGACGATACATACTGGAGGACAGGAGCAAGATCATATCCTGAAGCAAATGTGAGGGCTGTTTGTTTGTGTTCACAAGGGTGTTCACATTTTATTTTTTGTAAATTGATTCTATATATCATTCATGTTCATAGCAGAAATATGTTATGTGACGAAGTTCAGGCTTATACAGTAATAATAATGCTTGTTTTAGCAAATACCCATTAATAATGTGTATGATCTTAGTTTTATGTATTTGCTTTGAAACAGATAAATATTAACAGATTATTTTATTTTTCAATAGCCACTGTTACCAGAATGATAAAAAAAATCTATTAAAAAATAATCAAGGCAATCAAACAGCTGATAATGGTTTTTGCTGTTGTAACATCTGCCTTAAATTCTCATAACTGCTAAATCTTGAGAAAAAAAAATATTGCAGTACTAGTCTAGTGACACAATTGTTAGAAATGGTTGAAACTTGGGGTTAAATGAAAGGAGAGATCAGATAGGAATATTGGAGAGAAACAAAAATAGTGATGAATGGAATTAAAAAAAGAGAAAATGATTGTCCAAAACTTCAAGCCATATGAGTGGCGTTTTGTCTTCATGTGAAGAATTTTGGAGGGAATGAGGGAAATTCAAGAAGTGGGACTCTGGGATTAATGATGTTTCGAGGCACCAAGTGAGATGGAGGGAGGACCGCTGAATTGTCAAGCATTTGTTTTGGAGAGAAATGAGGCTGTACTGTCACCCAGTGAATTCAGTGTCAGAATTCTGTAATATCTGTCAGTTTTGGGTGTCGTTTGTCATGTCAGTAGCGTTAAATATTTGATGAGATTCTAACACGAACGAACATCTGTCAGAATGAAAGAACCAACACAAGTGGCAGTGAGTGCAGAAGGTTTATTTTTACAGGCTGTGCTAACATATATTAAGACAATTCACGTGTGTATTACACACTTCACCCTTAATACTCCCCACATTTCTCATTGGTCTGACAAACAGATGGCCCTGCCCCCAAATTAATGCTATTGGTTGAGCCAGTGTTGCTGTTGTACTGGTTGGGATGCAGTGTTTAGTTAGCCACAGTGTTCTGTTCATACTTTTTATGGGAATTAACCTACAAATGGCTTACTTTTTTATAAGAAAGCATTTCAACATAAAAAAAACACCACCTTTAAAGGAATAGTTTGTCCAAAAATAATAAAATAATTCTGTCTTTCTTTCTTTTGTGGAACACAACATTAGATGTTTAAAAAAAAATGTTTCTGCTGCTATTTTTCCATATAGTGCAAGCATAAAGTGGACTATCAAGCTCCAAAAAGGACAAAAAAAAAAAATCTGTCTGTCTGTCTGTCTGTCTGTCTGTCCTCTTTGGAGCTTGATAGTCCACTTTATATGATTTATATGATTTGTGTGCAGTATATTCCAAGCTCTCTTTTTATGAGGAACAGGACAAAATTTTAGCCATTGATTTATTTTTGTGGAAACCATGATACGTTTTTTTTTTTTTCAGGATTCTTTGATTTTTAGAAAGTTAAAAAGAACAGTATTTTTTCTAGTAAATAGAAATAATATGGTAACATTATAAATGAGTTTAATGTATTAATTTTGACCAATTTAATGTGTCCTTGCAGAATAAAAGTATTGATTTCTTTAAAAACATTTTGAAGAAGTAGTTTAACAGTAGTTTAACTATTGGGATGCATACATGGAAATGAGAAATAAGATTTGGAAAATTTGTACTATTTTCTGCTGCTTTTTAGAGCCTGACAGTTCCTGGTCACTATATGCTTTCATTGTTCAAGAAGTCTTTGTGCTCTCCAGAAGAAAGTAAGTCATACAAGCTTGAAGCAACATGATGCTGATTTAAATGAAGACAGAAATTTTATTTTGGGGGGAAATTATTCCTTTAAATGTAATCCATTCTGATGTCTGAAACGTTTGTAAGGATTCCAGCTATGGGCTTCAAAGTATGTGTAAAGTCCTCTGAATGGAAATTAACCCGGTCAAGCGAACGCTTATCTGAAAACCAGGCAGGAGGAGTGAGAGCAGGAGAGAAAAGGAGAAAGCGTTCGAGTAGAGGTCAGTAGCACAGTTCGGGGAGATTGAAATTATGGACACTTTGTAAATTTCACACACATAGCAGAATGTGGCAAATGGCATGACACAAGGAGGATTCAGAATGCAGCTCATGGAAATACATATCAAAACACGCATTTAAAATAAAGCAATAGGCAAAGTGTAATAATACAGTTTTGAATGGGTGCTGTTAGGTAAAATCTTTTAATTTGCATTAAAATTCAAAATAAAACCACAATATATTCAAATGAAATTAAGTACTTTTCTTTTGTAAAGCATTTATACTACATTCAAAAGTTTAAGGGCCAACAGAATTTTATATATATATATATATATATATATATAAAATTTAAGACCCTCTTATGGTCGCTAAAGCTGCATTTATTTGATCAAAAATACAGTAAAAACAGTTCTATTGTGAAATAATGTTATATCCATTTAAAATTACTGTTCTTTTTTAGTATATATTGAAATGTAATTTATTCATGTGATGCAAAGCTGGATTTTCAGCATCATTACTCCAGTCTTCAGTGTCACATGATCCTTCAGCAATCATTCTAATGTACTGATCTGAAGAAACATTTCTAATTATTATCAATGTTGAAAACAGTTGTGCTGCTTTACATGTTGTGGAAAGCATGATTGGTTTTTATTTCAGGATCCTTTGATGAATAGAAACTTCAAAAGAACAGCATTTATTCAAAATTGAAACCTTTTGTAACATTTTAAATGTTCTTATTGTCACTTTTGATCAATTTAATACATATTTGCTAAATAAAAATTACATTTTTAATTTAGCCCCCCCCCCCCCCCCCCCCCCCCCCACAATTTTGTTACATGCCGTTGTGGGGATAATAAATTCATACAGTGATATTTTGGTCATGCCACCTGCTCCTGTGACAAGTTGGTACAGTGGACAGGAGCTCTGATCAATTCACACTCACACACACACATATATATATACTGAGAGACAGATGCACACACTCACCCTTGTCAAGAAACAGATGGTGAGACGCATCTATTCTCAGACAGGCTGGCAAGGTATATGAACACAGACTGTGAAAGTACAAGACAAATGCTTGCACACACATATACACACAGTAATATCTAATTGTATAATCATAAAAATGAACAATCATTCACTGATGTTACCTGAATTCATTACTGGCTAATTGTGTGTGTGTGTGTGTGTGTAGGTCAGGTTTGCCTATGTTCCCCACATAGATAATAAATTTGTCTACATTGTGTGGATTAGCTTAACAGTCCCCATGAGAAACTTCATAATAAACATACTAATTAGTGTCTTAATGAAAATTTAAAAATGCAGACAGGCTTGTGAGCATGAAGTGTAGGGTTAGGAGAAAGAAAATATCATTAGCTCTGTATAAAAACAATATGGATTGTCTCCACTGTGATAGAAAAATGTGTTTTTGAGTCAGTCCCACACCATTCATGGCCTTCAGGACTGTCTTAACTCCAAAAAGGTTATGAATGCCGAGGTGAAAATGTTATTGCTTGGAGGTAGAGGCTCATAGCTGTGGAAACTTCAGAAGTGTACAGAGCTGTAAAATTAATGTTGATTGCTTGGCTCAGAAAATGCGGAAATGAGCTCAATTTTGATTACAGACTTTGGTATCTTAGCAAACTTGAGTATGTTTGAGACATTGTTGATGTCTTCTTGCTTACCACTCCATTTAATATAATTGCTGTCTAGGAGAAACATTCAGAGATATTCATGAGAGTGTCTTTTGTGGTCTTACTTTCCAGTGGGTGTGACTTGAGATTGGTTTAAATGGTGTTCAACCATTAGCATGAGGGAACCATTAATACGTACATTACCGTTCAAAAGTTTGGGATCAGTAAATTTTTATTATTATTATTATTATTACAAAATGAATACATTTATTCAGAAAGGACACATTAAATTGACCAAAAGTGACCATAAAGACTTTTATAAATCAAAATAAATCATTAAAGTAGTACAACTGTTTTCTACATTTATAATAATAATAAATGTTTCTTGAGTAAATCAGCGTATCAGCAAATCAGTATTGAGCAAATCAGCATATTAGAATGATTTCTGAAGGATCATGTGACACTGAAGACTGGAGTAATGATGCTGAAAATTCAGCTTTGCATCACGGGAATAAATGACATTTTCAAATATACTGAATTCATTATATTCATTTTAATTTTTATTTAAGTTTTTTAAAAAAAAAAATCTATTTGCTGATATAAGACAAAAAATAAACTTGAATAATTTAAAAAACGTATTATTTTACACACATTTATTTCTCCAATAAAGGAATCTGTTTGAAAGAGAGATATTTTATTATAGATGTTTTATTCTTGGAAAACAAGACATAAATACTAATTTAAAAAATGATTTTGTTCTAGATAGTGTCCTATAACATTACATTGGCTTTGTCAATGTAGCATAATAGTAAATGTTGCATGAAATGGCTACACAGACCAAAAGACAACAACTTGGTACTCCCCACCATGAGTGCAGCAAACGTGCACACACACACACAATCTCTGCTGCTGTTGTGGACCCCTTCGGTTCCCTGAGGTTCATCAGTAGTCTGCTCACTGCTGGAACACACTGCTTATCGTCTGCTGTTTGCTTTGCCACTACTGTAAAACAGGGTGGTCTACAGAGAGCCCAAAACAACCTTTCCTTCTCCCACTGCCACTGCCTCTGCCTTCTCAATTCTCCTCCTACCTAATGAATTTATTCTCTCTGTCTAGCATCCACTTCGGTTTGAGTAGAAGTAAAGAGAAAAGATGTTTAGGATGTCTGCCTGCTCATTCTGTAGGTCTGTAGTGATGTTTTAAATGTGAGCAAATCTTTCAGTAAACGAATCTCGTTCACTTCCATGCACTGACATTTAGTATGTCTCTAATCTAATTTGTGCTTGTTTAAATATAGCGTTTAATTCTTAAGTTTGAAGTCTTCAGTAAACGTTGGGGCTAGGTTGAGAATATTGATCATAATATATATGTACAGTATTTTGATGAACTGATATAAATTCTTATATTCTAAAATTTATATTTTGTATTGATGCATGAACAAAACTTAACTAAACATTATTTGTAGTGCACCACTCATCAATTAATCTCATTAAGCTTTGTGATTTCATTCTTTTGATATAAAACAAAGTCTCAGCTTTCAGATTTTGTCCATTATATTACTAAATTCAAACGAGAAATACGGTTTTGCCGTGCTTTAATGTGACGTGACCGCTGTAGCACCTCAGTTGAAATGGCAGTGCAGAGCGTAAGTGAAGGGAAATAACCGATCATTTCTCCCACTTTTTACTAGGCTACTAGTTTTAACATGAAATATACATGAATGAACATCAGAAGGTATGTTGAAAGAAAACGTACAACTTAATGAAATGTTTTGTCTCATATAATCGCTCAATCGGTGATTCAACTGCAGAAAGATGTCGATAAAACATCTTGTAAACAATGTGCACATATGTTACATTTACTTCGGAAAATAATCTGTTAGTGATGTTTAATTTATTCTTTGTTTGAATGAATCTGTCTTTAAATCAAGTTTTCAGGACAGCCACCATTTAAATGTTTATATTTCAATTACAAATCATTGTAGAAACATAATTGTATCGCTAAAAAGTTATATATATAGCTGCCTTACAGGTATTTTAAATGTTTATATACAATGTTTTTAATATAGTAATAATACAGTGTTTATCAATATATCTAAAAATAGCCTATAGCAATTAAATATGCAATTGAACTTTAATATAGTAATGTAGCCTACCAAGTGAGTGGGTTTCTTGTATAGGCAAAATTATTGAAAAGGTTGTTTTTAATCAGCTTAACTACTACTAAAACTCAAATGGATACCAGGACAATTTTCAATCTGGCTTCCGACCGCATCACAGCACAGAGACAGCACTCATAAAGATAAATGATATTCGCTTAAATTCTGATTCTGGCAAAATATCAGTGCTGGTACTACAAGATCTCAGTGCTGCGTTTGACACTGTCAATCATAACATACTACTAGAGAGACTGGAAAACTGGGTCGGGCTTTCTGGGATGGTAATCAAATGGTTCAGTTCATACTTAAAAGGGAGAGGTTATTATGTGAGTATAGGAGAGCATAAGTCTAAGTGGACATCCATGAAATGCGGAGTCCCACAAGGATCAATTCTTGCACCGCTCTTGTTTAGCCTGTATATGCTCCCACTAAGTCAAATAATGACAAAGAACCAAACTGCCTATCACAGCTATGCTGATGATACCCAGATTTACCTAGCCTTATCTCCAAATGACAGCCTCACTGACTAATAATAGATTGGATTGACTAATAAACAGTTGGATGTGGCAAAACTTTCTTCAGTTAAACAAGGAGAAAACTGAAGTCTTTGCGTTTGGAAACAAAGATGAAGTTCTCAAGGTGAATGCATACCTTGACTCTAGGGGTCAAACAACTAAAAATCAAGTCAAGAACCTTGGTGTGATTCTGGAGACAGACCTTAGTTTTAGTAGTCATGTCAAAGCAGTAACTAAATCAGCATACAATCATCTCAAAAACATAGCAAGAATTAGATGTTTTGTTTCCAGTCAAGATTTGGAGAAACTTGTTCATGCCTTTATCACCAGCAGGGTGGACTATTGTAATGGTCTCCTCACCGGCCTTCCCAAGAAGACCATTAGACAGCTGCAGCTCATCCAGAACGCTGCTGCCAGGATTCTGACTAGAACCAGAAAATCTGAGCATATCACACCAGTCCTCAGGTCCTTACACTGGCTTCCAGTTATATTTAGGATTGATTTCAAAGTACTTTTACTCGTTTATAAATCACTCAATGGCCTAAGACCCAAATACATTGCAGATATGCTCACTGAATGCACTGTATTTTATGTATGCTTACTGATTGCACTGTATTTTATGTATAATCTTTTTCTATTCTTAACTGTTTTAATTCATTTTAAATGAAATTTAGATCATTTTAAAAGTGTTTTAATTTCCTTGTTTTATTGTTGTGATTATTTTTTATGATTATTTTAATTCCTTTTATGTAAAGCACTTTGAATTACCATTGTGTATAAAATGTGCTATATAAATAAAGCTTTGTCTTGCCTTGCCTTGCCTATAGTTTACAGCATTATTTCAGAGATTGTTTTCCCTTAAGAAAAATCAGCATGTACTCTACCTATATCTAAATAAAATGATATTGAATCAAAATCATAATTGAAGCAAATCAAGAACTTGTGAATTGGAATCAAATTGGTTTGTGAAATATGTTACACTTAGCCTTTGTAAACATTCTGTAGAGTATTTTAGTATGCTATTCCAAATATACCCCAATTATTGGAGCGTTTGTGTGTGTGTGTGTTTGCTGGTGCATGTTGAGCCACATGTGCACACTGGAGAGGATGTGGTGGAGATCTGTGAAAGCCCTGCGGATGCTGGTGCTCATTGAAGATCAGTGAATTATTCAGAGAATCTAGCAAGAGGCTTTTTAAGGACTCTACAGATTACACCATAAAAGGCATATCGTCTCTGGCTGCTGTTATGTGTCACCACAGAGTACTGGCTCTGTTTCCAAAATCTAGTTAGCTGTCTACTGCCCACATACTGCCTTCTAAGACAACACCCTTATTAAAATGGAACTCATAAGTGACTGAATTGAAACAATCTATAGATATGTTTTTATGCATATCATACTCTAATAAGCATGAAAAATGTGTGCACATATTGAGTAATATAATCCATTTTTAATGTGATTTTGGATTTTTTTGTGTGATTTTTGAATGAATTATACAATTTAGATGTTTTTTCAGCATCGGAAGGCATTATGGGAAAGCCTTATGCATTAAGGATAAATGGTATCCCTGAATTTGGCCTTAAGAAGCTATCTTAAAAGACAGCATAATCAATATGATGACTTAAAATGCTGCCTACATAGGAAGCTTTGGAACAGAGCCTTTATGGTACGCATATGGATCTTGCAATTTGCAATGATTAGAGGGAAAAAGCGTTACGCTATTTGCCTGGAAATTATAGAAAGGATACTAAAGAAAATGATATTGCATTACTGATTGAACTATTGGAGAAGGTATGAAAGTTTGATAGAAGTGGAAATGACCTTCTAATCGGGCCGAAAGCAGTCCGCTGTGAGTAATAAGCCTATATCTGCTGCACACAGTGTGTTCCCTTGTGCCTGCCAGGGAGTTTGTGTATGTTTACCGCATGTGTGTTTGCATATGAGTTCATGTGTGTTGTGTTGCGTGTGCGTTTGATGTGTTTTTTTGCCATGCAGGGCAAAGGTGCAAATGGAAGAAAAGTGAAGGAAAAAGTATGATTAAGCTTGTGTGTGTTTTTTAATTAATGTTTTATGGGTGAGAAAGTGAGAGAGAAATGTGAGGATATTTTGGGCTAAAAATGGCCCTCATAACTGAATAATTTCCCTACAGGCATGCAGTGACAGATAACATATGACTCGTTAGCACTAGACGCCAAATGAGGTGCTGGTAAAGAACACAGCGTTCTGATTGGCTGACCGGTACGTGTCCACTTGTGACTGGTTGAATAGTTGTGAGGTCACATGATCGGGGCAATCAATTTAAACGGATGGATACACCAGCATATGTATTGTTAATATTGTGTATGGCATCCAATGAGAAAATTAGTCGGTCAAATTGTGTTTTGAAGAATTGAGCTACACTGTTGTTCAAAAGTTTGAGGTAGTAAGATTTCAAAGAAATTAATAATTGTATTCAGCAAGAATGCATTCAATTGATCAAATGTTTATTCAACATTAATAATAATAAGAAATGACATTTCTTATACCTGAAGGATCACGTGACACTTAAGACTGGACAAATTGCTGCTGAAAAAATTAAATAAGTAAGATTAAGAATAAAAAATAAAAATTTAATCAAATTTGAGAATTGAGATATACTATTGTTCAGAAGTTTGAGGTCAGTAAGATTTTTTAAAGAAATTAATAATTGTATTCAGTAAGGATGTATTAAATTGATAACAAATAATTCAAAATCCTTTCTTGAAATAACTTTTTTTAATAATCTATTCATCAAAGAATGAAAACTGGGAAAACAGTGAAAACTATATCACAAATTCCACAAAAATATTAAGCAGTGCAACTGTTTTCAACATTGATAACAAAAAGAAATGTTCCTTATATCTGATGGATCATGTGACACTGAATACTGGAGAAATGGCTACTGAAAATTCATCTTTGGATCACAGGAATAAATTACATTTGAACGTATATTCAAATATAAAACAGTTATTTAAAATGGCAATAATATTTCACAATATTACTGTTTTTACTGTATTTTTGATCAAATAATTGCAGCCCTGGTGAACATAAGAGACTTCTTTCAAAAATATAAAAAATTTTACCTACCCAAAACTTTTGAACTTTTGTAGCTTCATGTGTGTGAGAAATCTGTGCTTGTGAAATAAGAGCAGGTAGGTTGAACCTAAGTGTGTTTAAGATTGTCACGTGTCAAGTGTTATTGTCATCATTGTCGAGTCTATAAT